>JBBPCX010000001.1:22686135-22700371 GCA_037974365.1 Hydrocynus forskahlii
ACCTTTGGGATGAACTGGAACGGAGATTGTGATCCAGGCCTTCTCGTCCAACATCAGTGTCTGACCTCATAAATGCTACAGAATGAATGGGCACAAATTCCCACAGAAACTCCAGCATTTTGTGTAAAGCCTACAAAGAAGAGTGGAAACTCTTATAAGGGGGACCCAGTCCATATTAAAGTCTGTATATTTAAATGCAAGGTCATTAAGGTCCCTGAAGGTGCAATGGTCAGGCGTCCCAATACTTTTGTTCATATAGTGTAAGTCCCATGCAGTTGTATTTCAGTTTATTTTGCAGTATTGGACTTATCCTTCACTTTTCAGGGAAGGACAGTATATTCACGGTGTTATTCTGTCTGCGATGCGTGCTTTGTCTGCGCATCAGCTTCTGGACTGTGAGTCATCAGTACATGAATTCAGTTACTATACAGAAAGAGCCACAAGAGTAGCTTTTGAAGTGAAATTTTATAGAATCGTTTAGGATATGGGGCTTTTCTTTTCCTTTTCCTGTACACTATTCCGCAGAAATCTGTTCAAGTGGCAAGCCTTCCTAGAAACTAAATTAGAGAAAAGATAGAGCCGTTGCCCAGACAGGCCAGTACAGTGAGATAACAGTGACAGAAGTGACTTGTTGGACAAAAGCAAAACTGAAAGCATGATTGTACTTGTTTGCAGTTGCAGTCTTTTTTCCTGTTGGATAATTTCCTCTCATTGTTTGTGACCTGACTACAGGTACTGGAACCAAATGTTTGGTACAGAAACCAAACATCATGTTTTCTTTACAGTGAGCTCACACACACACATACACACTCAGAACTTCATATTTCAACACTATCACTTTTTCCAACAAAGCTTCTATGACTTGTAAAAAGCGTGGAACCCTTTTTGGTACTGCACAGAAGAGTTTCTCCTTCGTAGAGAAGCATTTAAACATTCAAATTGTTCTTAAGTACAGTGAAAAAGTGAAAGTGAAACATTTGTCACACATGCACACAGTGTAAAATTTGTCCTCTGCGTTTAATACCTTCACTAAGTGAAGCAGTGGGCAGCCAGGAACACAGCGCCTGGGGGGGAAAGAGTACCTCAGTGGTGCCATGGGCAGTCCTGGTATTCAAACCCACGATCTTCCGATCACAGGGGAACTCCCTAACCACCTAGTCCCCAGCTTTGAGACACACTATATGGACAAACGTATTGGGACACACCTGATTTTCAGGGTTTGGGCCTCTTACTTCCAGTGAAGGGCTTAATCTTAATGCTCCAGCAGACCAAGACATTTTGAACAAAGCCATGCTTCCCACTGTGTTTACTCAATTTGGGGAAGAACCTTTTCTATTCCAGTATGACTGTTCCCCAGTGCACAAAGCGAGCTCCATAAAAACATGGCTGGATGAGTTCAGTGTGGAAGAACTTCACTGGTCCACACAGAGCCCTGACCTCAACCCCATCTAGCACCTTTGGGATGAACTGGAATGGAGATTGTGATCCAGGCTTTCTCGTCCAACATCAGTGTCTGACCTCATGAATGCTCTGCAGAATGAATGGACACAAATTCCCACAGAAACTCCAAAATCTTGTGGAAAGTCTCCCAAGAAGAGTGGAAGCTGTTACAGCTGCTAAGAGGGACCAACTCCATATTAAAGTCTATGTATTTGAATACAGTGTTATTAAAATACCTGTTGGTGAGATGGTCAGGTGTCCCAAAACCTTTGTCCATATAGTGTATAATCCTCTTCACTAAATAACCTACATTCTTAGAAAAAAGGCCTCACAGGATTCTTTGAGCGATGGCATAGCAGAACCCTTTTGCCTTCCTAAAGAACCTTTTTGAAGGTAAATTTGTATATGTGAGGAATTTTTAAAAGGTTCAAATAACCTTCAAGTTTCATAAAGGATCTCTAATTCCTTCTAGAACAATCACATTATGTGGAAGCTCTTTAAAACTGGTTCTTTTACATTAACATTGCTCTATACATTCATGCTTCTCACTTACTGACACTTTTTTATCTACAGTGGTGCTTATCTTTATTTACATGCTGAATTATTCTTTTTTCAGCTTTATTTTCATCTCATCTTCTAAAACTGCATGTTACCGCTACTAGCTCGTGCGAACAAGTGTCACACTTTTTCACCCCATAAGTGTTTGTCCCCGGCTAGACAGCCACTGTCATTCCAGTACCTACTGCTAGCTCGCCCAACCTGCCAATCAAGTGCAATGAATTCTGTTGGCTATAAACCTTGTTTGGTAACTGAAACGAAACCCTGAAGAATTCCAGATTTCCCCCCAATCCCCCACCCATCCATTATCAGATGAGACTGAGATCAGCATTGCAGATTACAGTCAGAATCCGACAGGAAGCCGGGTGGTGCTTTGAATCTGAGTTACTCACAGTTCAGCTCTCTTCAAAAGGTAGTCGTTTACTCTTCTAGGCATTTACAATAAATCATGGCCATGGCCGAATGCCGGTTTACGTGTGGCAGGAACTGGTTTTAAAGGAATTGGAAATTCCCTGTCCTACTGATGTAGGGGGTTTTAGTTGGAATGATAATGACTCTGAAAGAACTCACCAGAAACAATGGCCTCGGGACCCTTTTGGTCCCTTTCGGAAAATCACAGTAAATTCTACAATCTGATTTTAACCACTTAGACTCTGCACTGCAGTCTGAGTGACAGCAATGAGTGACTGATATTATCAATAATAATATTTATGACTAAACGGACAAAATAATTTATGCGTGAGCTTCCAGAGA
The DNA here is from genome assembly GCA_037974365.1 of Hydrocynus forskahlii. NCBI lineage: Eukaryota > Metazoa > Chordata > Actinopteri > Characiformes > Alestidae > Hydrocynus > Hydrocynus forskahlii. Next base: position 22,688,887 of record JBBPCX010000001.1, read on the forward strand.
AATCACCACACACGAACCGCGTTTGGTAGGGTAGAGATACAGGCTACAAACATCGAAACTCGTTGTTACATTACTTTCGCTTCATAATGATAATAAAACTGTTGATACTCATCAACTTATGTTTTCTGCATTGTTGATGTTGCTCTTGGGCAATGTTGTGGGGCGTTTTGAGGAAGAGTGGTGAGGGCTGGTGTTTTATTTGGCATCCATCAGGTTGTGGGCTGGAAACACCTGTCATACAAAAACAGAAATATATCATTTCCAGTAAAAGATCTGCAAAGAAGAGAATCTGGCGATAGTACTATTAAAATGAGCCATTTGACCGTCTTTCATTGTTTTTGATTGCATCAAAGGCATTTAGTTTGCAGCCTCAGTCAGTGTTTCTCCAGCACTGATATTACTGAGCAGAGAAGGCAGAGGAAAAGGCCTCTGCACACCAGCTTGTTTCCTTTCATTATCCTCCCTCCTGCTTATACCAACACCAGCCTCAGAAGTGACAAAGTGTTGGAGGAAAAGCTGACACAGGATAATGAAACACTGCCCTGCTATCTGATGTAAAGTAGACTCAAGCACTTCTCAGTTCAGAGGCTCTGAAAAGTGGGAGCACCTCTAAATCTGCCCCAGAGCAGCTACTAAGGCACTGTAGAGGGGTTTCGTTTCATTCGACCCTCGCCTTAGCCCAGCCCTATGTGGCCACAGGCAGCGTAGACCTTTGCTCTCCCACTGCAGGGGCCTCATATGGTGACGTGGAGCAGCAAGGCCTGTGTTTCAACAATTTGTGCAATTAGGGCCCCCGGGGAAGTCCTGTCAACCGCAGGCCCGGAGCTAGTCCCTGTCGGCTCGCTCCGCACTAATGAGACGTCCGTCCTCCATTCAGACACTCTGTAATTAAGGGCTGGTTGTTTTCCAAGAAACTTTCTCCTCCCCTCCATCTGTCAGCAAGGGATCAAGCTGGGCACATTGTTCACCCTTTGCTTCCATTGTGCTCGGTCAGTCGAGCTTGTTTTTTCAGCGACTCCACCGCACACGTACCGATCCGAGAAATCTCACCCTTCCTTGGATTTCACGTTTACCATCACAGAAGTCAGTTGCGCAAACAGATTTGTTTTTAATGGGCACTTTTTACTGCAAGGACCTTGTTCATTTGAGCTGGAGCGCCTGTCAATCAACCTGTCCCTCAAAACCAGATCCATTCTGATTAGCCTGCCTCGAACACACTCGATCTCACCTCAGCTCTGCTCTTGAGCAATAGCATATCACACATGGGCTTATTTGGAAAGGACTTGGAATCTGCACTTCTTAAATTCTTCACCGGTGATGAAGCTCCAGGTCCTACGATAACTGTAAAATCCCCCAACACACAATGGCATTTTGTGACAAGCACCTTTGTACAAAAGTACCACAGTGTCTTGGAGGCTTTCATAGTTATCGTACTTGTGGCAAACCTTTGGAATATCCCAGGAGAACAAAACCTCCACTTTCGTGGCCTTAAAGGCACTTTCAGTTTACGGTGTACTGATATAGCCATAAAATTCTTCCATATCTCTCTTCCCTCTGTTGGGATGCTCCATGACTAGTAAAAGTAATCAAGAACCAGAGATTATTCACTGTTTGACTCTATGGTTGACCTCCACTGAGAGTTCACCTCATTTGAATGGCAGATAACCACTTACAATATAGGGGGAAATCAAAACATGCCTTGTGGTTCCATCAGCCACAGATTCTGGTTTGTGGTTTTGACACGTGGTGCTCAGAAGTTGCGCTGCTTGTTGGTGCTGTACTGGGTTTGGAGCAGTCAGGGGCCACAGGCTGGCTGGTCAGAGGGGACCTCAGCTGGACAGGGTCCAGAGGTCCAGGCACATTGTCTGGTAATTTGCCAGTGGTTCACCAGTGCATGCTATTTGCACTTTCATCAGCCGCTATTAATATAGACCGAGCCCATGGAGGGAGAACGGGAAGCCAAACCACACTAAAACACAAACACTGAACCAGCTGTGAGGAACTGAGGGACGTCTTATTTCGACCCGTTACCTTTCGCTGATTTTGTTGTTTACCTTAAGGTTTATTATCCATCAAAAATAATTTTTACTGAGTTAATCTTAAGACTTAGGCTTTAAAACAGCGCTGTTTGTTTCCAGAAGATTCAGATGCTCCTATTCCAGGAATTGATTCCATACGACAAAATCCAAGACATATGGAAGGAGTGATGGCCAAAATGAGAAGTACGATGTAAATGATATTTATATTGCATGGAAGTTTCCAACTAAACTAAGTTGAGTTCAACTGTTCTCTTCAGCCGGGTGGTGCTGTGCAGGAGAGATTCTGCTGACATTTATCTACTCAGCCTATGAAAAATCACATCCTACCACAACACACCCAGACAACTTTGGACAAAGTAGAAAATAAAGTAAAATGTCATTGTTGTAATGAAAACTTGTAATGGCCTCTGATCAGTTAACATTGCCGGTGGCAGAACATGAAGGATGGAGACAGTATAGGATTCCCATTATGTCAAAATGACATGGCTAGCAATTATGTTTTTATTTATTCGTTTATTTTATCTTTCATCTAGTCATTTAGATTTTGATAAGTGCAGTCAAACTAACAAATAAAATGTTTAACCACTACAAATTTTAGTGTAATGAGAGTACTACACTCCATCTAATGTTTCAGTATCTCACATGGATGCTGGCACACTTTTCTGTGTGGAGTCTAAAACTTTGGGTGGACTCTCAATTCTCAATGTCGTGGTAAAGTCACAGGTGCGGAACTGAAGGGTCCACATAGTGGCTCTTTTAGTTTTGGTATAGCATGTAAAGTGACCATTTTGTCACACGTGAACACCCCACAGCGTGAACAGCACGAAATTCTTCTCCGCATTAAACAGGGAAGATTCTCTTCTTTTACTGGAAATGATATATTCACCAAGTGAAGCAGCATGTGGGGATGGTACCTTGCTCAAGGCGCCATCAGCAGTCTTGGGATCTGGAGTGAACCCATGACTCTCGGATTGCAGGGCAAAGACCCTAACCACTAGGCTTACTGACTGTAAGGACTCACTGTGCGGAGATTATTTTGAAACACAATACATGTGTCTTGCTCACCATGAATTTTTCAGCACATCACTTCAGGTCTGGACTCCCTGCCCTCTGCCCACATGAACCGTCATCACCGACCTGCCTCTGCTCACAGAGTTCAACAGCTGAAGCAGGAAAACAGTCTTTCCTTCCTAAATAAGTTCAGTCCCTACAATATATTCATCAAGTAAAACCTTGTGGGAATTTATTGCATACAGCACACTAAAATGGAACTTGCACATGTGACGTTTTGTTATGATTGATGACACAATGATAGATAGATGCTGATCTTCTTTGCTGAAAATTCCCCTAAACAGTGGTATTCATTCATGCATGCATGACTTGGCACATGTCTTTAGAAAGTACCACCGTATTTCTGAAGCTTTTAAATATAGCTATCATGATTATGGCCGTGTGGTGGAATATCCCAAGAAAACACTGAATTGTGTCCTCTTCTCTGTTGGGAGAATCATAATCAAACACGCTTATCTGGACCAGAGGGTTCAGAGTGCAGATTCACAAGAACTCTCTGCCCTTCGTCCAAAACAGTAAAACGTGTTGTCCCGTAATTCACTTATCTGTATATCTGTAAGTTCCTTTGTGTACATGTCATAGTGAGTTTCATGTTGATGTTTTTCTGCAGCTTGTATTGGATTTATTTAGACTTAATATTTTATATTGTTCTTGTCTCTGTGTTTCTGTGTGTCGGTGTTTCTGATTCTGATTCAAAGCTACGATCAGAGCGAGTTCGATAATTACCAAGAATAGATCTGGAAAACAGGTGAGTGATTTAGTAACAGAGGTCACAGGAATTTTCCTAGTTTTCTTCCCTCCACATATTTGAATGCGTCATGCTCACGAACCGGAATGCTAGCCACTGTTAATGTACAAACAGCACTACGGTATGTTAACTGTCCGTAGTTCACTTTCACTCTGGCTTGCAGTTATTTTAAAGGTTTCTAATTACAGGAATCACTGTCGTTAGGAGGGTTGTCTTTCCTTTCCCCTTCTTCCCTATATGTCCTCAGTATTAGGGAAAAACTGTGAATCACAAATTTTGCTTCATGGTTTGTTGATTCTGTGAGCGATGTCAGAGCACAGACGCTTATATTTTTGCCTACTGCTAACACCCTCATGTTCTGTTATGAAACATCAAATAAAAAAGACAAGGAATTTAACATATGCATGATGGGCCTCTTCCCAGACAAACAGTGTAAAGTCTGCAATTAAAACATTATCAAAAGAGTTTACAGCCTTGATCATGTACTACCAAACACAATGTTCCGCCACCACTGATAACTATGTCGTTTTGACCCAATGGGAAAACTCTATCGTACTATAATGACAACGAAATATTTGCTATTCAGTCATGCTATCACAGTATACCTAAGCAATTACTGGCAATACAAGACAATAATAACAATAATAACATTCTGAATAAAAAATTTTGCCATAAAACTGCCAGCACATCGTTTGTCTACATTCCACCTGATCAGTCTTGTGTACACGGGGTCCTCGGGTTACGACAGTCCCGACTTATGACATTTCAAAGTTTACAGCGCTCACTCGCATAAAAACTTAAAAAATTGAGACGTGAGTGTTTCTGCTTACGCCGTTAGGATCTTAGTTGCAGACATGGGTGAACTAGTTTGGTTGCGAACGGCGGAAGAATACACAGTGACGCGCCATATGAGTGAGGGAGTGGCGTCCCCCAGTACAGTACAGTGTACAAGTACAGTATATTTATGTCCTTTACCTTTTTCTGTGGCTTTTGCTTTGTGTTTTTATGTTCTAAATTATGATTTGAACTGTGTGAGGATCAGTTAGTGACTCAGGCTAGGGTGTGCTTTGACTTACACCAAAATTTGGATTACGTCACTGTCACAGGAACGGAACTGTGTCGTAACCCGAAGACGCCCTTCACTCCTACTACATCCCAGTTTGTCCCTTTTCGTATATAATGAAAAAAGCTAACTGAAGCATGACCTCACATCAAACTGGCAGTTTTCATTGATGTTTTCCTTTCAATTTTTTAAATTCAATTCAATTTTATTTATATAGCGCTTTTTACAACCAGGTTGTCACAAAGCAGTTTTACAGAGTCCAGGTCCGAGCCCCTAGTGAGTAAGCCGAAGGCGACAGAGGCGAGGAAAAACTCCCTCAGATGGAGGAAGAAACCTCGGGAGGAACCAAGACTCAAAAGCGGAACCCATCCTCCTCAGGTCGACCCAGGACCTGAGTTTAGCAGTCAAGTTTAGCAGTCAAGTTCTTCATGGGTAATAATCATGATAGACTGTTGACTTCTACTCAAATGCGATCTTGCTCGGCCAGTAATTACTGAACTGAGTTTACAGAGAGTATATACTGGGCAGCGTGCCAAAGAGTTCTCAGAAAAACAGGCTTAAACTCTGTGACCCTACTTTGCTTTTACAGTGCCCCCTAGAATTAATGGCACTTTTATTTTAATGCAAAAAGCCTGTGTCATAGTTATTGGCACAACAGAACAGCACTAAGTCTTCTCTTGTAATAGTTTATGAGGCTTAAGAACACAGAAGAAGTTATTTTAGACGATTTCTCAATGCAGAATCTTTTGAGATCCTGCAGAGTCCTGGGTCCTGTCTTGTGCACTCTCTTCTTGAAAATTATCCACAGGGTTCAGGTCAAGGGGAATGAGATAGCCATGACAAACGATTGATTTTGTTAAACGTTTCATCAAGTTTGAGTGGATGTTGATGTGTGCTTTGGATCATTGTCTTGCTTTAAGATCCAAACACAACCAAGGTTTAGCCTCTTGGCAGAGGCAGCCAGATTTTGGCCCGGGGATTGTTATGGAATCCATGATGCCATGCGTGTCGACCAAACTGCCAGGCATTCAGAGGATGCACAGCTCCACAGCATCACAGATCCTCCACCATATTTAACACTTGATATCTGGTGCATTTCTCTGTAGACATCTTTATTTCTATTCCAAACTCACCTTGAGCGTTTGCGGTCACAAAGCAATGACTTCTGTTTGGTCTGACCACAGCACCCTGTGGAAAAGATTCTTCAGGCTTCTTCGGGGCGGCTGGGGATGCCATATGTGAACCATTGTTGGTTTCCTTAACACTAGAACAGCTGACGGCGTCAATTGACGTAATTTCATCAGAATCAGAATCAGAATCGCGTCTATTGGTCTATTGGAGCAGCGAGCATGCTCTGTAAGAGACATATGGGTGTGGTATAGGCACATGTATACACAGATTTTTACATATTGTTGTTGTTTTATACTGTTGTGCTTGAGAGACACGACTGACCAGAATCAAATTCCTTGTATGTGTTGCTCACATACTCGGCCAATAAATGCGATTCTGATTCTGATTCTGATTCTGATTTAGATTCGGTGACTGGCGCTGTATGACGGGCTCTGGGTCCAAAGTCCACTGGACACTTGCTGTGTCTGCTGGCTGCAGCTTGCGTGGATGTCTGCCGGCGGCTGCAGGACTAAAACGCCCAAACACTGCAGCAGCGTCGTATCAGGAAGTGTCTTGTGCGAAACTGGGCACTGCATCAATTGACACACACAGCTGTTATAGGTATAGCCAGTTAGCCGCCGTCCTAGTGTTTAAGGCACATTTAATGAATGATGCTTTCAAAAACGCTTGATTAAATGAGAAGTGTGGACATATAGAGCAATTTTAAAGCGCCAGGTTTGAAAAGCTTCCACACAACGTGAATGTTTTTGAACGAACGAAAGAATGTTCATGTCATGTGAAGGTTCTTTGAACCTTTTAAACGTTCCTGACATGTGCAAATATTCATCAAACTTTATACAAAGAAGGCAAAAGGGAGGCAAAAGGGGTCCTCTGTCCCATCGCGTAAAGAATCTTTTGTGAAGCTCTATCTAAGCTGGTGGCTTAGGCCCTGCATCACCTCCTCGCTGACTCATCGATGACTGCTTTAGTCACTGATGACTGAAGATCCTAAACCCTTTAGCCAACTGAAGGTAAACGTGCATGGGATCATACTTTGTTAACATTTCCTTCATTCAAATTTCTTAAGGTGCCAACAACTGTGACACGTTTGACTTTGTTTCGAAATGTATTGTTGCTTTTTTTCAATATAATATGAAGGTATTAGCTGATAAAGTTACTTTTTATAAGCCTTTTTAATCATCTAGCAAGGGTGCCAATAATTCTGGAGGGATCTGTATGAACATTATATTTATGTTGCTCAGAATCATTCGTTTAAATAGCCACTCCCTTATTTGAATACAACAGAGTAGTAGCAGGGCTTAAGGTAGAAAAATAGCATCACCTCACGACTTTAGAAATGCAAGTAGTCGCTTTATGGGCCCCAATAAACTTAACTATTCTTTCACACAGTACTAAAGTTTGTCTATAAAATCTGGATAAAAACTAAAATATGAAATATTTACAACCGTGGGTCTCTTTGGTCTTTTTGAGCTTCGTCAGAACTGTTTGTATGCCAGTTTTATGTCCAGTCAAATAGCATCAAGTGTGTCTGTCTACAGTCTTTAAGAAAAAGTGCCACAACATGTTCTCCGAGTAATTCCACGGGAGAACCATTTGATGTAGTCCTGGTTCACCGAGCTAAGTGAAACGTGCAGATATTGGAGTAATACATGCAAACAAAAGTAAAGTTATATGATTGGTCTGATTCAATCGCATACATTTGGCAACAATGACTTTGGCAATATCCAGTGTCAGAAGTCACATACCAGAGACATTAAGAAGAGAGGAAACGACAGTTCACCCGAGTTCACTGGCAAGAGAACTGAGAGCGACCTGCTCAAAGGGTCACGGGCTCAGTCTGCTGTTTGGTCTAAACAAATCCCAACAGCGTAATTTTCAAGAGCCTTTTAAAAACGTTCAGGACATTCACGGAGGTTCTTTACCTATTCAGGGATCTTCCAAGGGCTCTAAAAAGTTTCTTTAAGGAAGGAAAAAATTTCTTTCTGCAGCCTCATGCAGAGAACCCTTTCTGGCACCTCTGAGAGTGTAGGCTACAAGAAAACAGAAACTGCACTTTGAGCAGCAGAGTCTGGAAAAACAGAAAGAACGCAGATTTGCCTGTCATATCTCCAAGATCTGTATGGCCGCCAAGTGCAAGGGTGAAACTTCAGGCTGTGTCTGCCTCTGCTCTGGTGTGGGGGCGTAAACATGAACACAAATCTAATCTACACAATGTTCCCCTCAGCACGAATGGAGTCAGTTGACCAAGACATATTCGGTGTGCTCTGACTGGGCACTCAGTCTGAATGATGCCAACTGGTGACTTTTTACCTACATTAGCCTGGAAAGAATTAAAGAAGTGAACTAAAGAAATAAACAAAGAGTCACCGTGTCTTGTTCTGTTGTTCACTGTGACATGTTTACTTCTCAGACTGCCACCATCGCAAGCACTGAGGAGTCCCTCTTTTTACACTAATGATAAAAGAACAAATACATGTGTTCTAAGCACCAAACAGACAGAAAGAGGGAGACTGAATTAGAAACTACACCAAAAATTACAGCCTAATTGATTTTAAACAAGACTCTGTTTCTAAGACTCTGCTGTATATATAGCTTGTAACTGAAAATGGAGAGAGAAAACAGAGAAGACACGTCTGGTCATTTTTATGTTTAATTCCAGGTTGTTTTATTCTTTATTTTAAGAAACCAGTGTATGTTTCAGAATGTACATCAGACCAAAAATAGCTTTTATTTTTCTGCTATTCAGATATTTGTAAACAATTACAAGAATGACAACAACAAAGCAAAGCAATATATATATATATATATATATATATTCCTGTTTATCTGTTGACTTTATAAAACATAAAATGTGCACAATGCATCTTGTTTTTTCCTGAATATGTTATACTTAACAAATAAATAGAAACGGTGCAGAAATGTGCTATATTTAAGTTTAACGCCCTATAAATTGATGTGTACTCACACCACATGGCCAAAAGTATTTAGACACCTCTCTTAATGATGTATTGTAAGTGTTTCAGCCATACCTCTTGTTCATGCTAGATTTTCCCCAGTCAGTAGTAAGTGCTACTGTTGTGAAAAGAAGATTCACTATCTGATGCAGTCGGATGGACAAGTTGAGGAATCCAGAATGCATAGTGGCAACAGTGAAGACTGGTAGGAGGAGAAATGCTGATCTTTGGCTGTTTCTCAGGCTTTATCTCAAACCGTTTAGTTCCTTTGAAAAAGACTTTTTACAATTAACTGCTTCAGCTTTGTGGCAACACTTGGCCCTTTCCAGTGGTGGCTGTGTTGTTGAGCACAGTGCAAAATCCTTTAAGTTGTGGTTTGGCAAGTTTGGAAAGTAGGAACTCTGGCGACCGCAACCCAAATCAACACATTTAGCATAAAATTTGCCCCAATGATTTCAAGACCTACTTCTCCAACATCCATGACCCACCTCACAAATGCTCTTTTGACTGAATGGCTAAAAATTCCACAGTCACTCTCCAACATCTTGAAAAAAAAACAAATCTTCCATTCTTCTGTGAAGATTCATTAAAATACCCTTAATTTTTGGGATTGGATGTCTAACAAACTCATATAGGTGTGACTGCCAACGTGTCCACATACTTTTGACCATATAACGTATTCATCTCAGCTATGAGAAAACAAATGAGCAAAACGATGTAATTTTAAGTTATTTGGCTATTTTTTTTAAAAAGATCATTTTATAACACTATGAAATGGTGCTGGATAACCAATACAGTTTGTAAAGTTTTCCAGATAATTTACACAAACCTCACCGGCCCAGCACTGTAAAACCCTGTGCTAAATAAAGTTCTCTGAACGCTCGTGGCATCTGAAAAACCTGAGCTACTGTTATAAATAAGGGGTTTAAAAGCACAGCTCCTGTTTGGCTGAACAGTATAAGAGGGGAAACTCTGGAATCTATTACAGTGAGACAGCAGTAAGGGTTCTTTATCATCTGAGCATTTAAATGGCCAACATGTTTGTGTGGATCCATCCAGAGAGAATGTTATGACTGTATATGGCTCATGAACTATAAAGGCAGGACAGACAATGATAAAGGGAACATACATTGCGGTTCATAGCATACAGAACAATGAAAAGCTGGAAAATCTTGCAGAAGTGTTTCATAGGATGTTTAAATAAAGGTTGGACGATGCATTTTTTGAACCACATGTTTTAAAGAAACCAAGGAATGATGCAACTGAATACAAACTAACTATATATATATACACCTACAATCAAGTCCTTCTTTATTACAAGTGTGTAAAAACTGAACTGTGTAGTTTCTCACTATAAGCATGGACATATTATAAACAGCCACTTTGTGTCCCTCAAACCAGCCTCCTGAGTATGTAGTTTTATTTTAATTATTATTTTTATAACATGGTTTACCTTTCCTGACCAGAATAGAAGAGAGAGAGAGAGAGAGAGAGAGAGAGAGAGAGAGAGAGAGAGAGAGATAAAACGAATATATATAAAATGAATAAAGTACTAAAGTACTGAATAATGGGCACTAAATGTTCAGAAATGGCCCTGACTGCAGGACTGGAGTTGCACAGACATGAAAACCAATGGCGCCATCCAGTGATAGTCAACCTGAATGCAGAGGATGTAGCGGCAATGGCAGCAGTGTGCTGAGATTACAGATAAGGACTGTCCTGCACAGGTTTTCTCACACTCTTCACTAACGAAGAGTTTAGGAATTCGATTAGATCAGATGCTTGAACAGGGAAAACACATTTTCGCAGGGTCCCCTGGTTTGGGATAAACATCTGAATTCTCTGCCTCAATCTCATCCTGGTTAAATAGGATAAGAAAGAACTTTATTTATCCCATGGGGAATTATTGTGCTTGTTGCATGTTCAGTACAGCAAGAAAGAATAAAATAGCAGTGTAACACTGACACTGCTGTAAGTAAAATGAACTGTAGTGCAAAATGAATTATGAAAGTGGCTTAGTGTGAATGCAATAAAAAGAAAAATAAATGCAATAAAATAGCAGCAGATGATGTGGTGAGTAAGATTCTGTAACATTCTATCAATTCACAGATTAAATAGCTGAGATGTATGTTGCACAAATCTGATTCAGAACAGAATACTGATTAAAAAACTTGATAATGATTTAAAAAGTACCCTGGGTGCCCCTCGTTGGTGGCAGCCCATTGCTTCACTTGGTGAATAAGTTGGGGCAGCTGGCGGCCTAGAGGTTAGGGAGTTGTCCCTGCAATCAGAAGGTTGTGGGTTCGAATACCAACACCGCTGGTGGCACGTGTGGCACCCTTGAGCAAGGTGCTGTCCAAACGCACTGCTCCCCGTGCGCCCCTCGTTGGTGGCAAGTTTTCCTTGGTGAATGGGTTAAATGCAGAGAAAGAATTTCACACTGTGTGCTGTGGTGTGTTCATGCATGACTATAAGGGGC
>JBBPCX010000001.1:22700471-22714790 GCA_037974365.1 Hydrocynus forskahlii
TCAGCACATTCAACTATGTAAAGAACAAAGTATTTAATAAGAATATTTCATTCATTCAGATCTAGGATGTCTTATTTGTGTTCCCTTTTTTTTTTTGAGCAGTATACATCATGGTACATCTGGGGATCACACCCTGAAGCATATGGGGTCCTGTTTATAATCAACTTAACATCTTTCTTTCTCAAAATGGGCTTCAGGACCCTTGCCAGTCCAGGCTCAAGGCTGCGCACTCTACTGAAACTGCATAATTTTCAACCTGGATCCACTTTCAGCAGTATGCCGGCCTCCACACATCTCATAGCAGCTGGGCAGCCTCTGCGTCTCGTCGACCCTCTCCGAATTTCTTCTCCCGCTCTATGTCTTTCTCCCTCCAAGCCTTTTCCTGAGTCTCTCTCCCCGCTAGTCCCTCCCCCTGAGTCCTCTTCCTTGTGTCTTCTCCCCGAGTCCCCTTCTCTTTGTGTCCCCAGTCAGCTCGGCATCATGCCTTAAAAGACACTCACCCCCACCGTGTGCGCCAATCATCCCCACCCCACACACCTGTGACTAATTCTGCTCATTAACCCTCCTAATGTGCACTTCTTTCTAGGGAGCTATGGGGGCAGCCATCTTAATTCTAAAAGTGTGTTCCCCTAACCACTTCCCCTGGGAAACTAACCCATCATTTTGGTTCCCTCCCCCACTAAACCTAGTCACCCCGTGACACCCCTTCACACCAATGGGTTCTAGTCCCTAGGACCTAGTGCAAAACCCGATCCCAAAAGCTCACGGGGGGGAGGTCAGGGGTCATCATAAGGGGTCTCGCACCAACACGTCCCCATCTCCCGAGGGGGTGGCATCGCGTCTCTTCAATCGGGAGAACAGCTCTCGAATCTGTAAAGCGAAAGAACGAAGTGATTGTTTAGCCCCCGGCCTACTGTTGAAAAATTGTGTTCTTAGAACAGCCACTGGGGTGTTGTTACCATAAAGTTCAATTTAAAAAATCAAAAACAGCCTGAGCAGTATTGCGTTTATCCTCGGGGTGGCTTGGATCTCCTCTTAGCTTCCCCCTCTAGCAAGCCCAGAACAAACTGCAGTCTCTGTTGGCCACTTAAGCCTTGGATCCCAGCCAAATAATTGGTCTGTGACATCCATTCCCCCAAACTCAACTCGGATCCGAACCCTCCAAATTTCTGTGCCCATGGTGCTCCCATAAAAACTAGCATAACTTGGGGACGCGCAACAAGTGTTTCATCATCCGACATATTGAGGAGTACAGTTGCTCAATTCAGGGCAGAATCCTGCCGACAGTGCCACTTGTCACCAGGTGGGGGTGGCACATGCTACACCCCCACCTGGCGCACCAATCATCCCCACCCCACACACCTGTGACTAATTCTGCTCATTAAACCTCCTAATGTGCACTTCTTTCTAGGGAGCTATGGGGGCAGCCATCTTAATTCTAATTTTGGTTCCCTCCCCCACTAAACCTAGTCACCCCATGGCACCTCACATAAGAAAAGATTAGAAAATTCAATTATGTAAGAACTTGAGCAAAAGATGAAATCTTTAGAGATTAAGTACGCTGTCTCATCCCAGGAACACATCTTGAGTGAACTAAGGAAATTAAAACTCAAATTAAATGAAATTAACAATAACACAGTTCTTGGTGCAAAGACATAGAATGGAGAACTTTGAATATGGTTCCAAACGTGGCAAATTTCTAGCCAACGAATTAAAACTAAAAATAAAGAAAAAGGAATTATTGATCCCCTATAAACCCTCATCCGTTTGGTTCAAGTCATTAGATTCACACATCTCCAAATTTTTATGGAAAGATAAATCATCACGAATCAGTTTAAAAACCCTACAGAAGCCAAAAGACTGTGGAGGTTTAGACCTGTCAAACTTTTATTATTACTTCCTTGCCAACTGATTACAGTATGTTTTGAAATGGATTAACCACAGCCCTCTAGATACCCTATGGCTAAAATGTGGAACAAAGCTCCAGCATCCAACGCCAAAAGTGTTTCAAAAGCATTAACATCAAGTCCTGGTGGGACTTTCTCAAAATAACCAAGACTTTGCTTACCCTATGCAAATGTACACCCAACTGGAACAATCCTGACATTCTACTGAATAAAAGAGTATTAAATTTCACATCATGGAAAGACGAAGGCATAAGGCACCCAAAGCACATTATTCAAGACGGAAACTTTATTCCATTTCAAGAACTCCTATCACAGTACTCTATTCATAGTGGTACATTTTAACAACTTAAATCCTCAATACAGGCAACATTTAAACATGAGGAAATAATCTTGCAATTACCTATTAGAGTAATCAAATTTATGAAGCTTTCCACCCCAAAATTATTATCAAAAATATATAGAACATTGTTGAACACAGACAGTTCAATCTCACTTCCAACCTCAAAATGGGAAATAGATTTGTTGACTAAACTAGATCAGAATATTTGGGCACAAATATGCATAAACACTTTTAGAATGACAAAAAAGACCCACCAATCTACAACTGATACAGTATAAAACTCTTCAATAGAACACATATTATACAGGGCAAAGGATGTTCAAGATGGGTCTCATAAGTTCTAAAAGCTGCTCTCACTGTACAAGTAACACACCAGATGACTACATGCATGCCATGTGGGGGTGCACACCTGTTAGGTGGTTTTGGCAGAGGGTATGCAAAGACTTATCATTAAGTTTAGGTTAATATTTCTGCTTGCCTGAAACTATGCTAGGAGACCTAAGCAATGTTGATCTGGAAGGGAACTCACTGCCCTGCACATCGCCAAAAAAACTATTCTCTTGAACTGGAAATCCAAGAACAATCTTAATATTAATCACTACAGTTGCCTGGTGTTGGATCATATTAGTATGGAGAAAATGTCCGCCTCCTCCAATGACCAATTGTCAAATTTTAACTCTCTCTGGTCTCCTGCCTGGGCTGTGGGGCTGCGGACCTCTATTGGTCCGTTGGTCCCTGTTGGTCCCATGCGGCAGGGGTCCCCTGGCCACTGATGGGACCGCAGAGTCCGGGGCCTCCGGGGCTACTCGGCTTCCCTTGGGCGCCGGGGCGGTGGGGTTGTGGCCCCTCCCCCTCATTACAGAACAACATTCCATGACAAACTCGGATATTAACTGCGCACTCACACTCACACATATACATACACATAGGCACAGGCACACACACATTCACGTGCACTCATATGATTACATATAGGCACAGGCACACACTTATACACACACATGCACATATATATATATACATACACATAGGTACACGCACGCATGTATACACTCACGCACACGTACACACACACACACGTCCACTCACACACACTCACGCATACACGTATGCATACATATAGGCACAGGCACACACTTATACACGCACATGTACATACTTATATGCACACACTTATATACACATACACACGTGCAAACACATACACAAACATACACTCATACACCCATGTATATACATAGGCATATATATGACAATCAGAGGCACACATACACATACTCATACACACACATCCACTCACACAGGCACACACATATACGCTCATGCATACACACGCATACACACAAGCACATAGGTATAGGCATATACATGAATACAAAATTACCCAGAATCACAGGTTTCTGTGTGCTGTTACAGCATCGACCGCAGGTGTGTATGTTATTTCTGTGCTGTTACAGCGTTACGGTAGGTGTGTATGTGGCTTTTGTCCTGTTAGTGTTGCCGTTGCTTTGTATTTTGTTCTGTGTTGGTGTGGCTGGTTCTTCTTTTTCAGATGCAGCATTCGGAGTGACACAGTGGCAGCAGTTTTTACTTGGTTCTCTTCTTTATTTTTCCCCTTTTTCTCTCTCTTCATTGGATAATTTCCTTTTCTCTTCATGTTCACTTGTTTCTCTTTCTCTATTTTTCTCTACGGTCTGATCTGGCCCAATTATAAATCAAATGAATAGATAAATAAATAAAAAGTTCAGATAACAAGAGGGGTGTATACTGTTAAAGCCCCACTTGGCATAGCAAAGGTGTCTGGTGCATCATGGCCCCCAGCTTCACAGTCTGCTTGCTAAGATGCCAGACATGACAGGCTAAAAAAATTTTTTTAAATGAAGTAAAGTTTCTATTGTTGTGACCCCAGCAGCTCAGAGTTCAGAAGTGTTTTCTGAAGCTGCGGCGATGCCTGGCAGCTGTGCTTTCGGTCTCTGCCACAGTATCACTTCCCCGTTTCCTCTGGTGACATTCAAAAATGGAACTTTCACTTACAGTGACGCCTGTTTCACTTCCATTCTGCTGCGCCACAATCATTAGAAAAGAGAAACGATCACTGATTTCTCAGAAGCGTGCGATCATGGCCTGCTGTAAGTGCCCCTTCCTAGCAGCGTTCGAGCGAAACCCTCCAGAAAACGGCAGCAAATTTTCACAAAATATGTTCCACACTGTCTTGGCAGAACATTTTTATGTATGTTTCAGATAAAGCGACGCTCTTCTGGATCTGCTCCGCTGTTCTTCTCACAGGATGGGTCCTCTCACAGGCTCCTGAAGCCCACTGGACCACTAGTGAGACACACCAGTAAGTTTTTGGGGGGGGGGGGGGGTTTGAGGCATTGTTGCAGCTTCAGAAAACACTTCTGAACGCTGAGCTGCTGTGAACTCCACATTTATTATTTTTCCTTTTCTTGAAATGTTCCCACGCTGGAGACCGTTTTGTATGTCTTCAGTGTCATGACCAAGCCAGTCAAAGACATACAGCACTGTTACTTTAAACTGTAAAATACACCAATACAGGCTCCACTGTTATTCAAATAGTTCATTCTTAAATGTAATAGCATTTGATCATTTCATAACTTAGTATTTGAACATGCTTGAAAAGAAGCAAATGCAAATGCTGTGCAGAATTTCTTTTTATTTCTTTTCCTCTCAACCAGTGAGTTTCAACCAGTAGTTCACTAAAATGCACTGTATGATTTCTGTCATTTGCTAGATGCGTATTTGCGACGTTAATCCTAAATGCACTGGTTCACCAGCACATGTGATTCAAGCCTTACTTTCTCATTCTTGATCATAAATGAATATAATACAAAATTATCACTAAATACGAATGTGCGACCACTTCCTATTGCTGCATGTAAATGTTACGTCTGAAAGCAACACCTAAAAGCAGTTTTTGACATGGTGTTTATGTACAGCTCTTGTAACTGGACGTGCATGATTTTCACAATCCAGTGGCCTGGAAGCTTCTGTCTGGTGAGTCAAAGTGTTACAAAGCAGACGACACATCTAGTTAAACAGAACTAGCGTGTATGTGCCACTGAGGCAGAATACAGACAGTAAGGTGAGTTTGAGGGCTATTTTTAAAACGATTGTTCAAGCTCTTTGGTTGTTCGTAGCTCCTGGATAACGGGTGCAGTCATTTTTGTCACTACCTCTTTCTCACAGAGCCTGGACAATAAAAACATCTGCAAAATACCAGACAACATTCAGAACTGGACTATCCATGGCCTGTGGTAAACTCTTACTGCCTAACACCAATTACTACTTTTGTTTTCTATTTGTCCATTTATAAAAAGTTTCCATTTCTAAGATGCGGTTGTCTAAAACTCCTTGATGCTTTCTGTGATTTTTCTGAAGGCCTCTGCACGCTCAGAGGTGTTGTTCTTGCTGGCCAGTGTTTCATTCCCACCTTCAGGTAATCAGACACTCCAAAGTTCTAAATAACTCTCCAAAGCATCTCTACATTTACTCGGGTCTTTTTTTGCTAGGAGCTGGAGCCTGAACTGTCTGAGCTTTGGCCGTCCCTGGTTAAAACAAGGAGCAACTTTAGTTTCTGGTAATGAGCTACGACTGCAATGACTGAACGAAAACTTGTAGGCTAATTCTGTATTCAGTTTTCTCATTCTGTAATTTAGAGTATCAACCACTTTGGGGTGAAAGTTTAAAGTTGGCATCATGCAGGCCCATGTCATTTTTTCCACTGCAATACCAGCATACTCACTTCAAACGAGTAAATAAATGATCTACAGCGTGACTCAGTGGCAGGTCTTTGCATTAATAAGCGAATGATATGCCTGCGATTTCAAAGGGCTTTCACGTTAAAAACAAAACGAACGCTAAAAAGACTTGACTCGCTCTTCTCTCGTGATTTTCATCAGGAAGGACGAGTGGTTTAAACATGGAACGTGCGCAGGCTGCGTGGAGAGCTTGGGCTCTCCAACTCACTATTTCAGAACCTCGCTCAAGCTTCGGACGCTCTTCGACATTGATAAGTAGACGCCCGGTCACATACAGCACCGCACAAAGCTTGATTACATTCTAGGACATGGATTTATGCATCATTAACTTCCATTCCCAATTTTACATAGTGCCCTGACAAAGGCAGGGATCAGTCCTTCCTGTAACATCTCCTACAAGGTAACGTCACCATGCACCTCCATATTCAGTTCCACTAAAGTAATAAAAGCTCGATTTCTCTGATGGCCCACTGTGGTTTCAGCCAGAGGACCTGCACGCTGCACTGGGACCCTTCCTCGGAGACAACTACGTCTTACAGTGTGTGAAGGATGAGAAGGTGAGTAGAAACACTAAATATTTACGTTCTGGTTCATGCCGAGCCAGGCAAGGACATGTGCTTAGTCACTATAGTGGAGACTACAGTTGAGGAAATCTGGGCATGCGTAACGTTCCAGTGGCCTGCACACACACTTTTCCCAACATTTTTACTTCCTAATGCAAAGAAAATTAAGGCAACTTAAAAACATGTTCTAATAGAAGAGGGATATATTCTCCGATTTACATCCCACTCACACTGCTGTTTTATTGCTGTATTGTCTGTTTCAGTTTCACATCCCACTCACTACTGTCATGTTGCTATATTGCCTATTTATTGTATTGTTTGTCATTTCCCACTTTGTTCAGTGCTGCTAATCATACTACTGGTGTAATACTAGTCACTCTGGAAGGTTTACATCACATTCACACTTTACCGTTACATACACTACTGTTCCATTCGTTGTTTCTATTCATTGTTTCTCTATTCTCTGTGTCGGAACTTGGACTCTGTTAAATGTTGCTATATGCTGCACTATGGTCCATGGAGAAATGTCCCATTTCACCAGTGTACACAAACGCTGACAATAAAGTAACCTTGAACCTCAAGCCAAGAGCTAAAATTAGAGCGTGCACTCTGCATTTTGGAAATATATTTTTAAGAGTGTGATAAGGTGTCGGCAACCCATTGACCATTTCATAAGCTACATGTACTACGTGTGCAGTTTATTCATTTATAATTACTGTAACTGTGCTGTCACCAGTTTATCAGTCTTTCTCTTTATCCCATCAATCAATGGAAAGCGTGCAGGTAAAGATCACAAATCACTAACCAGGTATTATGTATTAGCATGCCACTAATACACGTTTGCCACATTTACTCCATTCATCAGTTACCTTGATGCATGTTGCGTGAGGATACAGTTGAAAACTACAGGTCGTTTAACATGCATACATTTAGTCCATTAGCTTTTCATCCACTGTCAGTTTCTGATAACTGAAGCACTACAGGCTGGACATGTTTCCCTTTTCACAATCAGTGACCCTGAAATCTTTAAACTAGTGATAAACTGTGCAGCAACATAGAAGCTACAGTCAGTAATGGAAAACTCCTCTCATTTCAGGATCGAGAGGCATGGGTGCAGCTAAAGATCTATCTCTCCAGGAATGTCACTCTTGGATGCAACAAAGATGGAAGGGAACCCATATTCCAGGTTGCCAAAGCTACAAACACTTCTTCTGGACACCCCTGTCCTAAGAATACCACTATCTTCTACTTCCCAATAGACCACAAGAATCCCAAACGCCCATGTGCCTGAACATGGCTGTGCACCAGCATCAGCTTTGAAAGTGACTGCATCTTAATTCTGATCAGAATTTAAGCAGATAATATATGTAGCAACTAAGTAAACAATGTTGCATTATTAATGCAATAAATCCATGTTGAAGGAAAGCAGTCGAACTCTGCAAATTTCACATTTTATTGACAGAACTGATTTGCCCAAAAGTCTCTACACCAACGATGAGCTATATCCACTAAAACAACATGGACTCTTAATAAAAAACATATTGTAAAATGCAAACTACATGAATTACTCCGTGATTGAGATCTATAGTGGGGAAACAAACAAATAAAAAGAACAGAAACAAAAAGCTCGACACGATGCCGCTTTGTTGTGTAGAGTGCATTTGCTCACGCTTCCAGTTTCCCGAGGAAGCGGAGATTGAGAATTTTGAGCTGCTCGTCTAGCTCCATTCGAACGATGCCGTCCTCTCCATCAATACTGAGCAGGACACCCGTGGCCTCTCTGTCTTCTCCCAAAATCACCTTCACCTAAAGACAGAGAATATTACAGCATTAACACAAATGTCTACTTTACTATAAAATACTTGATAGCTTTCATAAAAACAAAGAAAGACTCAGCAACAACTGCCTACCTTACCAAATTCTGAACTGATCCAGCGTTTGTTTTTCCTTAATGGGCTGCTCTAACTTTAACCCTTTGTTAACCCATTTTATACAATTACACTCTATGACTGTTGATAGGTGGATAGTTGGATGTGAACAATCAACTTTCGGCAGTGAGTCACATTTTCAGAAGTGGTTTAAAGACTTAAATGTCTGTGATGTGGAGCTATTTTTGTTTTCATCTGGGTTGTATTTTTTGTGCTGGACTCAAAAAATGTATTGCTGCAGTATCAAATGCCATAAAATAGTAATTTATGAATAAGTAGTCACACTAAACAGAACAAAGCAATTTTTCGACACTATTTTAACAGTTGGCAGCCAAGCACATCCTGCCAGTTACAAAAAACAAAGTCTGGAATTCAGCAACACTCAGTACTAAAATATTCAAGATTAGAAGCGAAGTGACAAAAACATCTCACTCCTAATAACAGGATTTCAATATATTCCTTCAATATTCTTCAGAGAAAAACAATGTTGAGGCAAGAACTTAGGATCTGACATACTGAACATAAGATCAACTTTTGTTCTGTGTCCTTTCGTAAAGCCGTTTTGAGGGGGACACTGAGGCGTAAACCCAAGCTGTCCATGTGGGGTGCAGTACGAGAGGAGGTACCTTGTTGTTTTTGGTTGGTGTGACAGGCTCCAGGTGTTCACTTGAGATGCTGACCACCTTCTCTGTGTCCTGCAGAAACACTGAGCACATTCCTCCCTGGGTGCAAAAAAAAAAAA
Organism: Hydrocynus forskahlii; assembly: GCA_037974365.1. Classification (NCBI taxonomy): domain Eukaryota; kingdom Metazoa; phylum Chordata; class Actinopteri; order Characiformes; family Alestidae; genus Hydrocynus; species Hydrocynus forskahlii. The sequence goes on from JBBPCX010000001.1 coordinate 22,709,731, forward strand.
AAAAAACAAGCTGACAGAGAGATCCTTTTAGTGTTCTAGCTTGTGTGTCCACCCCCGCGGTAAAACCTAAGAATCCAACTTTCTGCTCTTACACAACACATCCAAGGATCTCCAACAGTTCACCACCATCTTTCATTTTCTTCCCACTCCACTGCACGCTCACACTAGGCAAATCAGCGCCAACAAGAGACCAAATACTTCTGGATTCTCACACATCAGCATTTTCATTCCAGCCCCCAGGGCACATGTGATCATTCTCATTCTCAACTTGCTTGAATACAAGTAAAACACTGCAATGTCCAAATACTAACGAGGTAGTGCCGAGAGAACAGCGGTGGTCTATGTGGTTTTATAACATTTCAACATGGTTGGATTGCCCTAAAACACAGTGATAGGCAAGATCTGTGGGAAAAGGTCTTCATGAGGTCTTCATAATGCAGGGGTCCTGCTACACTCATTTCCTGAATAAGAGATTTTGAGACTTTGCAGCCCAGAAAAGTGAACCCACAGCAAAACACTGCTCATTTCAAATCAAACTTTCTCTCACTGGACAGATTATTTATTGACATAACTTAAAGCAGTAAGTTCTTGAAAAACACTGAACGATAGCATTAGAGATCTGGTGGACCAACAGTAGGAAAGGTGCCCAGAATCTCCAATGTTATACAAAACAGAAGTGGTAGATAAATGTATTTGTGATGTTCCCCAAATACGGCTATTAATTAAAGCAAACCTCGTGAATCCCTCAGTTTCCTGACCCACATTCCAAAGCATCCCAACATTAGCAAATTTGCAAATTGAACAGTAACTCTGGATATACAAGTCAGAGCCCATATCTTAGCAGAATGTAAGAATACAGTCATTGGCATGTCAGTGAACGTATGCCAAACAAAAAAGTCCTCTGGGCTGTTGAGTCATTCTAGGACTTTAAAAGAACACCTTCATAACATCGGGATATATGCAAATCGAGAACCAGCGCAAGACATACTTGTCAGGACAAAAACATTCAGAGCAGAGCAAGCTGAGAGAGCATTTTTTTGGGCAACTTTAAGGCTCACTTACAGTAACACTGCGGATGACACCCGTCTGATTAACAACCCCTCCATCCAGAAAAGTGTCCTTCACGCGCACCAGGATGTCTGTGGTGACCCAGTCACTGGACGTCTGGTCAATGTTAGAGCCAGGGGTGTGGGGATTATAACCCCCTGGAGATGGAGCCCCGGGAGTCATGGGGCTGTAACCTACCGGGCTGGGGCTTGGACTGGCCTGCAGGTCACAGAGTAAATTATGAGTGAAATTATTCAAAAACAAGAAACTGAATTCAAAACAATACTCATGCCCTTTGTTTTGCCACAATGCGATTTTGTGGTCTTTGCTGGCCCAGATATGGAATGATACATCACTAACAACTGCTCAACAATAAAAAAAAAAACAGAAACAAAAAAACTTTGTGGTACCTGGTATGCCATAGGCGACGGGGTAGGGTGGTAACTGGCTGGTGAGTGTGTGTTTTGGTAGCCCACAGGGCTGGGAGCCACCTGATGGTAACTCTGAGGGCTGGGGCTGGGCTGGTAGGAGCCCTGTGGAGAGGGTGCTGCATATGGAGAGTACTGGTCTGTGTTGTACCTGAAGCACAATCATAAAGTTAAGCACATTCATTTCTGTACTATATCCAAGCACTTTACACCAAAGTCATGTACTGAAGAGTCCCCTCACATTGCAGGAGTTCCAGGGGTTTGTGGGTTGTACTGGGGGTTGACTTGTGGAGAGGGCACTTCTGGGTACCCAGGAGTCTGAGGATTGGGTGTACCCCCATAGCCTTGAGGGGACGGAGAGGGCTCATCGTCATAGCCAAACTCATAGTCATCGTCTGGCCTATAAAGTGTGAGGAAAAAGTCAGGGGACACACAGACAGAACAGGACATAGACCACCGTTATCTAACAACAACTACTCAGTTAATTACTTGTGCCCATTACCGTGATGGTGTGTTGGGATTGTTGGGGTCCCAAGCTCCACTCTGCCCAGGCGTCCTGCTCCCATCATGCAGCGGCGTCTGAGAGCCGTAATGAGGGGTGCGACTTCCTGTAATGAATCAAAAACAAATACAATTAATACAATCAAAATACTAACTTAACAAATACAGTTTACTGATACTGCACTGCTTTGGAGTCTCACCGTCATGCAAAGGCGTCTGGCTGCCATACATGGGGGTACGGGAACCGGAACCATACATAGGTGTCTGAGAGCCGTACATTGGTGTTCGTCCATGCGTGGAAGTCATTCCTCCGTGTTTCTTCGCACCACTGATTCAGAAAAAAGAAAAAAAAGGATTTTATTAATAAGTTGAAGGGAACTTGCGAAGAAACAATGAAACAACCTTTGTAAATGATTTTTATACACTGTTTGCCAATGTAAGCTTTCTGTAATGCGTTGGCCAAAATATCGGAATGGAGATCATCAAAGTGATTACGTACACGCTGGTGAGACGCTGGCGATCCACAGAAATGGTCTGGCAGGTTGAGTGGAGCTCTACTCTTGCTGTTGACTCTGTAGCATCCTTTACCACCCCAATGTACCCTGAGTGTGTTATGTAATTATGTAACTATTCAGGTCATGAAATTCTTAGATGAACTTTTAACAAATACTATATAAAACCTTTCTTACCCTTGTATGGTCCTTGGGATATGCGGACTGTCTGTCCAATCAGGTCATTGTCTCGTCTACCACGACCACGCCCCATGCCACCTCCACCTCCTCCCCTCTGCATCTGACCTGGAAGAACAGAAACCTCAAATATATTTAATTTGATCGACCTCCATTATAAAAAGAACATATTTAAATTTTCAGTGAACTACAGTAAACCACTGCTTATTGCGGGGATTACGTTCCAAGTGCACCTGTGTATAGAGAAAAAATTCACATTTATGATGTGGTAAAAAAAAATGTAATGTCTAAAATGCCTATTTTTATAGTGTAAACCCTAAATATGCCCCCAAATATGCTCCCAAAACACTTTAATTTAATGATAAACTCAGCTTAATACATTACCCTTAAGAAACGTAATGGTAAAACCGTAGTCATTCTGTACAGTGTACACTGAACTGCTGTCTCCCGCAGTGCTAGAATGTAACTTTTTAATTTATAGACTGTATAGACTGTATAGTAATTCATGCACGTACGTTTTCTTCGATATAAGCAGGATAAATACAGTAATATATTATTTTAATTTAATAAAAATACAGGGCTTTAAGAACAAAACGAAACACACAAGAACACTCTGAGAAACACTGCACGCGAGATGCATCGAAGGGCAGCAGCCAATCAGCATAAATAACGTTCTCGGATTGGCTACTTTCAAACCTCCCGCCTCTGAGCGGTGTTTCACCCTCCCAAGACACACTTTCTTTGTGTTTCTCTCCACAGTACCAAAACATTTATAGTTATATTTTATATAGAAATGTTGTTGAATTTCCGTTAATATGTATGTTACAAAATTAGTAAATTATATTTTTCTTAAAAATTTAGCACAAAAATGCATGAAAAATATTATATTGCCACGAAAAAAGCTGACACGTCCAGGCCTCATCCGCCACGCCCCCCCGTCCTCATGCTGGTTGTTTATGTTTGGGCGCAGCGCTGAGCAGCAGAGGCTCATTCCGTTCAGGTGCATCTGATTGCCTTGCTAACAGCCGCTCCCAAACAAACAACCAGCACGAGGAGGAGGGTGCATCATGGACGAGGCCCAGATGTCACAAAAGCAAAAAAAATTGCAGAGGATATCTGTCGTTTCCGCAAGTGTGCGGGGGTTTCAGTGAACTGCTGAACCATGCATAAGCGGGCGTTACTGTACGCTGAATCTTAACTAATTGACTTTCAATTGTATTCTGTATGTGAGACCTTAATCAAGGTGCTAAGAATATTGCTAAGAAAAACGTAACACTTACCCCCTCCTCCTGGATGCATAGGACTGCTGATTCGTGGGCTCATGGGTGCAAATCCACCAATGGTGAAATTGGTCACATCTCTAGGCTGAGAAAGCAAAGGGGGGAGAATACATTTATGGAGAGAAAACTACTGAAAACAATATGAAAAGTTGTACTTATAGTACAACACTTATTTTAGAATTTCTCTACCTTAAAACTAACAGCACTGTGAATAAAGGAGTGTCAAAGTTAGTATAAGGCAGTAACTTCTGCACAATGCAAAACAAAGAAAAATTTTGTTCGGTGTGTGCCTCTACAGTCATTAGCTATTAAATAGACATAGGGTTTTCCCATCAAAATAGCTAACAATGAGAAATGTTGGCAACAAAATAAAACCATCAGGAGAAAATGGGTCAGCACGCTTACCTTTGAACCTCCAGCCAGCACAAGATGGCGTGTTTTACAAACAAACATGCCTCCATTTTCAACCAGCTTCTTACAATGAAGAAAGGCAAATCCCCTGAAAAGGTGTCGAATCTCCCCCTCACGACCCTACAAAAAAAAAAAAAAACCTCACAAACATTTATATTTATATACGATAAATAAAAAATATGAATTGCATTTTAGGTCAATAATGACTACAGCTGACCCATCCTTACTTACCGAATGCGGTCCATCTATGACTTTGACAATATCCTTTACATGGATGTTGTTCTGTTCCGAGTCCAGAGCAACAGCGAAGCGGTTATCCTTCCTCCTGTTCACTGCCTGATGCCGTACCGTTAACACCTTCCCATGCATATTGAGCACCTGGGATCATCCATACACCACCACAAAAACAATGACAGGATTAGAAACCACCAAATACTGTTCTACACATCCACTGACATTAACACAGAATTAATTCCAAATACTGTAAACCCCCGCTTATCGTGGGGATTATGTTCCAAGAGCACCCGCGTATAGTGAAAAACCGCATTGTTGTGATGTGGTTAAAAAAATGCCTAAAAATGCCCCAAATATTCTCCCAAAACACTGTACACTGTATGTATCCCTACCGTACAGTTTACACTGAACTCCCGCAGTGCTAGAATGTAAATACTGATGTTACCCCTGTATAGACTGGACTGTAATTC
>JBBPCX010000001.1:22724317-22745276 GCA_037974365.1 Hydrocynus forskahlii
CCTCAACCCGTACCAGCATCCAGAAGAAGGCTGCAGCCTCCTACACCTGCCCCCCGGCTTAACCCACCAGCACCAGGTCGCTTAGGGAGGGTAGGAGTAGGGGAAAAGGTGGCTGCTACTGTAGAGCTAGCCATAGGCCAAGAGCCCATAGACCTTTTAGGCCCGTTACGGGAGTCGTGTGGCTCTTTAATGGAGACTATGCAGCCCACATTAGCCGCAGAGCCGGCCTTGTTAGTCTTAGCCGCAGAGCCGGCCCCGTTAGTTTTAGCCGCAGAGCCGGCCCCGTTAGTCTTAGCCGCAGAGCCGGCCCCGTTAGTCTTAGCCGCAGAGCCGGCCCCGTTAGTCTTAGCCGCAGAGCCGGTCCCGTTAGTCTTAGCTGCAGAGCCGGTCCCGTTAGTCTTAGCCATAGGCCAAGAGCCGATAGACATTTTAGGCCCATTAGGGGAGTCGTGTGGCTCTTTAATGGATCCTATGCAGCCCACATTAGCCAGAGAGCCGGCCTTGTTAGAGTTAGCTGCAGGAGCAGGGCCCTTAAACATAGCCATAGCCGCCCGAGAAGGGCTTTTTGGGGGCAGAGAAGGGCTTTTTGGGGGCAGAGAAGGGCAGAAACCACCAGCTGGGGTAGGGGGCCTCCTCCTGAATTTTTTTGGGGGGGGTAGTGGTGTCAAGGAAGGCCTCGGTGGAGCCAGTGGTGGGGGCTCCACCCTCAATAACAGCAAGAGGCTTTCCAGGAGCTCCAGTGAGGCCCAGGGAGAGGGCCCCACTCCCGAGAACAGCGAGGGGCTTCCCCAGGATGCCTTTGGAGGGCTCCAGTGGGGCCCGTGGGGAGGGCTCCGTTCCCGAGGACAGCGAGGGGCCTTCGGAGGGCTCCATTGGGGGCCGTGGTGAGGGCTCCGTTCCCGAGGACAGCGAGGGGCCTCAGGAGGTGTCCATGCCTGGGGTCAGCGAAGGGGGCCCCGTCCTTAAGGATAGGGATGGGCTCACGAAACAGAGAGACACGGAGGGAAACAAACACAACATGCTCTGGCACATAACACTCCTCCCCTTAAAAGTTACACCTGCTAGGTGTATAAATGTATAAATAAACAAATAACAGTATTGAAATAAAACTCAAACAGAATGAGACAGGGTATCTGCAAATACATTTTCCAAGCCCTTCCTATGACGAATTACAAGGTTGTATCCCTGTACCATCAACACCCACCTCATCAGACATTGGTTTTGGCTGAACATGCGGGACAGAAACATCAAGGGATTATGGTCATTATAAACCACGACAGGTTCAGAACTAGAGCTGAAACCTGATGGTACTTCTCGTTTTTGTACAGACTACCGCAAAGTCAATGCAGTCACAACTCCAGATGCTTACCCTATGCCTAGGATGGACGATTGTGTGGATCACGTTGGTGCTGCAAAATTTGTTAGTAAACTGGATTTGTTAAAAGGATATTTGCAAATACCATTGACACAGCGTGCCTCAGACATTTCTGCCTTTGTGACACCAGACTCCTTTGCTCAGTATACAGTAATGGCTTTTGGATTGAGAAACGTTTCTTGTCGTGAGCCCAGCGGACTGGGGTCAACTGGTGGAAGTCGTCGAGATGCAGGGTAAGGAGACTGCGAATCTGAAGCAGGAGGTGGCTGAACTAAAACACCAGGTCACTCTCTTGCAGCAGCAGCCTCGCTCCGAACCCCGCGTCGAGACACCTCCATTTCAACCACCCTCTCTGTCTCCTCCAACCACCTCATCCCCTGTGTCCTCCTCACGTGTTTTACCAAAAATCTCGTTGCAGGAAAAATGGAATGGTGTTGACGGGAAGTGCGAGGTAATTCTAACCAACTTATCTCTCATCTTTGAGTTTCAGCCTGATCGCTACTCCAGTGACAGATCAAGGATTGCACTTCTCATCTCCCTCCTCACCGGCCAGGCAGCAGAGTGGGCAGCGGCGGTCTTGAGAACCAACTCGGCTGACTGTTACGCCTACAACAACTTCACCCAACTCCTCAAGGCCACCTTCCAACATCCTGACAGCGAGGTGGAGGTCTCCTTAAAGCTGTACCATCTGCAGCAGGGGGACGTCCAGTCAGTAAATACGGTGTGGGGCGACTCCGCACTCTGGACACCCTTTTACGAGGGGCTGGCTGTGTGTATTAAAGACCAACTGGTCGGATGGGAGCTTCCTGACACTCTGGAGGGGCTGATCCAATTATGCATGTGCATAGACCAGCGCATGAGCTCCTGTCCTCGGTCAGCTCCTCGTACCCTGCTGCCCACGCCATCCACTGCGCCCTACAAGATCGTGGCTATAACCCCGAATCCTCCACCTCTGTCAGATGCCCGCTCTGGAGCCGGGGAACCCATGCAGTTAGGGCGTGCTTCCCTGAGCCCAACGGAGCGAACCTGACGCTACTGTGAAGGGCTTTGTGCTTACTGTGCCTCCCCAGACCACCATCGTGCCATCTCCCCGCTCCGTCCAGGAAACGGTCAACCCCGGTGAAGAAGGGGAGGTCTTCATCCAGGTCATCTCTAGCCACCTCCACCGACCCAACCCTTTCCCGATTCATGACTCAGGCCCACATTCAACACAGCCACAAACAGGTCAGTGTCGCTGCTTTTGTGGATTCCGGGGCAGCTGGCAATTTTATTGACCTACCTTACACTGTTCAGTTGGGTGTTGGGATAGAAGCATTATCCCAGCTGTTAAATATCACCACCGTTGATGGTTGCCCCCTTCAGGATGGTCCCATTACTCACCACACCGCTCCACTCTCCTCCATTGACAACCATCATGAAACCATCTCCTTCCTTGTCACTCGCCTCACCTCCCATCCTTCTGGGCTACCCATGGCTTCTCCGACACGATCCCCTCATTTCCTGGAGCCAGCAGAAAATTTTTCAATGGGGGTCGACCTGTCAAGAGCTTTGTCTCGTGGCAGCGACTGGGACGTGTTCAGGGGAGCCCCCTGACCCCGAAGTCGACGCCAACGGCATACCGGAGCTGTACCGGGACTTTAGGGAAGTGTTTAGTAAACGTAAGGCCATCCAGTTGCCACCCCATCGGCCCGATGACCTGGAGATTAAACTCCAGCCCAGTATGACTCCCCCCTGCGGCCGGTTGTATGCCCTGTCTAAAGACGAGCAGTGGGCCATGGAGGAATATGTGGCCGAGGGTCTTCGCCAGGGCACCATACGCCCCTCATCTTCTCCTGCGGCCACGGGCTTTTTCTTTGTAAAAAAGAGGGTCGGCAGTCTCCGCCCCTGCATCGACTATCGGGGCCTCAGTAAGATCACGGTGAAGAATCATCATCTACTCCTGCTGACCAACACCGCCCTGGATGCTCTCTCTGGTGCTAACATCTTTACCAAGTTGGACTTGAGAAATGCCTACAATCTTGTCCACATCAGAGAGGGCGACGAGTTGAAGACAGCCTTCATCACTCCCACCGGTCATTATGAGACGCTGGTAATGCCGTTTGGCTTGTGTAATAGTCCGGTAGCATTCCAACAGTTAATAAACGACGTCCTCCGTGACGTGCTGAGGAGATGGGTATTCGCCTACCTCGATGATATAGTCATCTACTCAAAAACAGAAAAAGAACACACCCAGCATGTCAGAGCAGTGTTAAAGAGGTTGCTGGCCCACCAACTGTTCCATAAGTTGGAGAAATGCACTTTCCAGCAGCGCTCCACCACATTCCTGGGGTTTGTGATAACTCCTCAGGGTGTGGCCATGGACCCCCAGAAGCTGGATGCTGTGCGAAGTTGGCCTGTACCTGCTTCACTTAAACAGCTCCAGTGCTTCCTGGGGTTTGCAAACTTCTACCGATGCTTCATCCGGGGCTTCAGTTCAGTCACAGCACCCCTTACTGCTCTCACTCGCCCATCCAAGACTCCTTTTCTACTCACTTCCGAAGCCACCCAAGCCTTTCACTGCCTCTGCTCCTTATTCACCTCTGCACCTATCCTCATCCACCCGGACATTGCCAAGCCATTTGTTGTGGAGGTGGGCGCCTCTAATGTGGGCGTAGGAGCCATCCTCTCACAGCGAGGTCCAGACCAGAAACTGCATCCATGCAGTTTCTTCTCTAGAAAATTTAAGCCCACTCAGCAGCGATACGGGGTAGGGGACCATGAGCTGTTGGCTATCAAGTGGGCTCTGAAAGAGTGGCGTCACTGGCTTCAGGGTGGCCGTGACCCATTCATTGTCTGGACCGACCACCAAAACCTTACCGGCATCCAGGAGGCAAAACAACTCAACACTCATCAGGTGAGTTGGGCAGTTTTTTGAACAGTTTACTTTGACCATCTCCTACCGTTCGGGGTCAAAAAACACCAAGGCGGATGCCCTCTCACGAGTCCACGAAAAGGAAAATCCCCAGACGGACCCCACACCTATCATTCCACCAGCTATAGTTGTTTCACCCCTCCGGTGGGAGATGGAAGATCGAGTTCACCAGAGGCAGACTTTGGAGCCAACTCCAGCAGCCACTCTGCCTGGATGACTCTTTGTGCCTACTTGCCTGCGTTCAGAGACCCTTCAGTGGGCACATTACTCCGGCATGGCTGGCCATCCCAGACTTAACCGGACCCTCTCTCTCCTCCGAACAAAGCAGTAAGGTATGTTCGTGTTCACCTCTCTCTTGTGACACAGAAAGCTGTGAAAGACTGTTCACACCCGTTATACGGCCTCATCTCTCTGCTACCATTGTGGACCAAGTCCTGACCTCAATGCCATGTAATATGTTTTAAAACCAATATGAAACTTAACAGGAAACTTAACTGAAAAAGTCTGATACTCACCTAGGATGCCACATTCTGTACCACAGCTGAGCACCCGGACAGTGATGTGCCGCTGTGGTGTAATCCAGAAGTTATGAAAGCATGAAAGTATGAAAGTAACTTCTCAGCATCATATAAGACTACCATGTGTTTTACTTTCTAAATGTTTGACAGAGATGAAATGCAACTTAACAGATGTTCTTTGGGACTATAAAAACAGGCGTATCCCAGTACTTTTGTCCATATATTCTATTTTTCTTACATCGGTCTTAAACTCTACAATAGCATTGCAGGGAGTTCTAGGAATGCAGGTTCAATGGATACTTTTGAATTCCAAGCTTTTGATTAGGCTAGCACCTGCCCAGCGTATTGGGGCTCATTTTCTCCAAATATTTGTAAGTGTGCTGTTAGAGCTGCACCTTTGGTGGCACACCACGACTGTTCTGGTCTCCAGAATAGATCAATGGCCTTTGACTCTCTGAACTCTGAGCCATACTTGACTATTATGAGCCAGTGCTGCGATTCCCTTTGTGTGCTTTCTCACTAATTTTATTAAAATGATTGAAAACTCTGGCAAGTGTGTTTCTCTGTCAATAATAATAATAATAATAATAATAATAATAATAATAATAAATCAGTGGTTAGGGAGTTCGCCCTGTGATCAGAAGGTTGTGGGTTTGAATCCCAGGACTGTTAGTACCATCCCTGAGGTCCCCTTTGAGCAAGGGACTGTCCTCACTCACTGTTCCCCGGGCGCTGTGTTCCTGGCTGGCCGCTGCTTCACTTGGTGAATGGGTTTAAATACAGATGAAGAATTCTGTGTTGTTCACACTGTGTGTGTGGTGTGTTCACTTATGACAAATGAACACTTTACACTTACACACATTTACATTATGATGATGATGATGATGATGATTATGTAATTTATAAGACATATTTGGTGATCAGTACAATGCTATGATCACAAATCAACTGAACTTGGATCAATTCTCTCAGCATTCTGCTCTCACCGCACACTTTACCTCTCCTGCAGATCGAAAGCACAAGTACAGACAAAACTGTATCAGGTTGATCTACGTTAAAGCATGTCGCTCTTACGTCACTGGCAGAAGAACATCTTTTTTGTTTTGTTTTTTTGCCCACCGCAGAAGTTTCCTGTTGTGCCGCGTTCTTATCACTGCATTCCGCCATGCCTGTTTGTCTTTGAGGACAAACAAAAGCCCTCAAATTCTGAAGGGGTGGAGTGAAGGGGTCCATAACAACAAAAATAAACACAATCCAGGACGTCCTGTGTCTTAACAGGCGTCTACCATGTCACAGGAATTCAAATAAGCTGAGCTGTGTCCTTGTTCCTCATTAGCAGCCATCTGTGATCAACTAAAAGAGACGTTGAACTTACTCGTATATCAATACAGACTATATAAATCATTACATAAATTATTAACCTGTGTTTACACATCATTAATAGGTTAAGTGAGTCAGCTGCATTATTGTGGCATGCATGTGATAAGAATATTTCCAAAAACTTTGATAACTACTGCTGCTGGAGTGAATAAAAGCATTGTGCTTATCAATCCTAGCCCAGGTCTGTGCTGGCTATATGGACAAATGTATTGGGACACCTGACCATTACACCAACAGGGACATAGACTTTAATATATAGATTTTAATATGGAGTTGGTCCCCCTTTTGGAAGGCTTTCCACAAGATTTAAAAGTTTCTGTGGGAATTTGTGCCCATTCATTCTGTAGAGCATTTATGAGGTCAGACACTGATGTTGAACGTGAAGGTCTGGATCACAATCTCCGTTCCAGTTCATCCCAAAGGTGCTGGATGGGGTTGAGGTCAGGGCTCTGTGTGGACCAGTCAAGTTCTTCCACACCGAACTCATCCAGCCACATTTTTATGGAGCTCGCTTTGTGCACTGAGACACAGTCATGCTGGAATAGAAAAGGTTCTACCTCAAACTGTGTAAACAAAGTTGGCAGCATGGCGTAGTCTAAAATGTCTTGGTCTGCTGAAGCATTCAAATTGCCCATCACTGGCAGTGAGGGCCTGGCCCAAAGCCAGAAAAACAGGTGTGTCCCAATACTTTTGTCCATATCACATATCTCTTGGCTCTGAAGCTCAGATTTTAGCACTTAAATACTCCACCAGCATGCTGAGACTGAAAACAACAAAGCCACACCAGGTTACCAGTCTATTGTCTCAGTCATTTCCTTTACAGAACATATTCATAACTTTCAGAAAAAGATAGTACAATGAGATTTTAATCAAAGCCATTTAGACTGCTGGTCCATTGGTCAGTTTATCAGTTGGTGCAGCTGGAAAAGCAGTTGGTGAAGAAAGAATGAGGTGTCATCAAGATCACGGAGAAAAGAAAAGTTGGTCAGCAAATCTAGATCATCAGACCCTCCTAGTCACACACACATAGCTGCATGCATGTTTAAAATGAACAAACAGAAACCCTCTTAGCCTCATTAGCCAAATTTCTGGACAAGGGGTCTCAGGAGTCTTCAGTTTAGGTTTAAATTACTGTCAGAATTGATTCAGTCCTGGGCCAAGATGAATGCTTGGTGTCACTGACGGTGAGATGAATGTAGCTATAAGATACAATCATGAGATCGAGTTTGTTCTCATTTCATCAGGCATCCAAATATTCAAATACTGAGCCTCTATTCACATGGACACGTTTGGTATTACTGCCAAGTTGGTTGTTTGGCTAAGAAAAAGAAAGAATCTGTAAAAAACACCAAACTAATTTCATATGAACAGTTTCTCAGGACTGAACTGATAATTGAGAACTCAATGAATGCTACTGAACAGATACATTTAAATGGTTAAATGTACTGCAAGAATTGAAATCAGTTTAATGAAGCTAAAATGGTTTAGCCTATTTAACCTAGATCAACTGCAAGTAGTTACAACTGTAGAATAAATTCACAATTATCACTAAAACCCTTTTTGTTTTATTTAGGTAAAAGTAACCAAGGAGAAAAGTGTTATTATGAAGGCTATTAACATGGTTTGACAGTCATGGCACTTTGTGAAAAACAACACATAATGCTGTAAATTGATTTGGTTATCCTTACTGCATTCAAGGGAAAGTTTGGTTGTTCTGGTTGCAGGACTGTCCACAGCATTTATGTAAAAAAATCTTCTTATAATTCACATTTTACGTTGTTGTTGGAGACAGCCAAAGTTCAGGTTATGCAGGGAATTTTAATAAAGAGTCAACTTTACCATTACCACATCATATATTAGCATGCTGAAGTGCCCTGTAAGGATATGACAAAACACTTTTGTAAATGGGATGGTGCCGTATAGACTCATTCTGTAGCCAGTATGAACACATTTATGTTGATTTTGCCGTACAAATTTTGAATTATGCAATGCGTCTTCAAACACTGATTAATGTTGACAAAAGCAGCATCTCTCTACCTTCCCTTGTTTCCAGATACAATGCATTTTGACACATACAGACCTTTAAAAATCATCTAAATTAACCTATTCACATACATGAGAGAATTTTGTCTGAAATCCAATAATTTTACAGACACGTCTGGACCGCATATGAACAAATGTGCAAAACAGAAAAAGAGTTAAGTGCCATAAAAAGATGACTTCATAAATAAGAGTACTGTGTATCACAACCACATGGAACAAGAGGGCTTTGGTTCAATTACACATTAAGAATATCATAATATTGTACACTTATTTTTAAAAAAGAGAAATAAAATAACACTGCTAAATACAAAAAAAACCAAAAAAAAAAAACCAGTCCTTTCATGGGTGGAATTTTTCTGAAATATTGTTTGAGAATCAATCCACACACGAGTATGTAAAGCACCCTTTGCAACCAAGGAGTTAAAATGATCACTGATCATTAGCATAATTTCTTGAAACCCGTAAATGTTTGTTACAGCTCAGTGAGTTGGACCTGGATCTCTATCGGACTCCTTTGCTACATGCTAAAGTGCCTGTTAAAAAGTGTCATTAAAGCGAGAGTCTCCATAAAGAGGCCTCAAGTTCCAACCTAGGGCCTCTTGCAGTTCTGCAGCGAGAGGTTACAGCCGTTTATGCTAACCCTTCTCACGCCCTGGGTATCTGGCACTGGGGCCAGGGTCTGAGTCAGGCTGACCTGCGCATTACTAAAAGACGTTATCCTCCCACTCCCAGCAATCTGCAGGTTGACAGTGGTTGCATAGCTGGTTTTTAAAGCCTTAGTCCCCTGTATTGGCACACTGTCCTCTCTTTTTCCTTCTTCTAGGCACTGACTGGGAGTGTCTCTTTCAGGTACAGGGGTGGTTCGAGCCACATAAGCACAGATAAGGCTACTTCGGCAAGTTACCTTAGCTAGGTCTGAGTCCTCCAGTCCACTTTCAGAGTCACATTCAGAATTGTCCTCTGCATTGTACTTGGTCAGAAGCTCATGCACATCTGGCCAGGCGACACTTGTCAAATGTTTTCCACTTTGGTTAGTCTTGCCAACAGTCAGTGTGACGGGACTCTGAGGTCCTGGACTGACACATACAGGGGTGCCATTGTAGGAGCGCCCACGAGGGCTAGTTGTTTCTGACTCTATGTCCACGGACCATCGTCCATTCTCAGCCCAAGACCTATGCTCATTTCTGGATGGGCTGGGTGGCCTGAGTGCTAGGCTTGCAAATGGCAAACCACTACCTCTCGGTCTCCGCTGGTTCTGCGAGGATGAGGATGCCGAACATGGAGAAACTCCTGAAAATGGAGAGCTGATCCTGGAGCCTCTTGAAGAAGAGCTTGCTTCTGCTCTTGTAGGGGACGAAGGGGTCACTGTTGACGGGTTCCTTGGCTGGGGGTTTGCAGTGCACCATATGTTCGTAGGAATACCTATAGGAGGTGGGGACGTCACCCTGGGACTTGGACATGGAGACACAGAGCAAGCTGAAGTTGTTCTTGAAAACTCTAAACACAGAGGCGTAAAGGGGCTGGCCCCACCTTGCCTAGGGGTCCGTGGATTGGGAGGCTTCGAAATCAAAGGAGTGGTACTGCTTAGGATAAGAGGTGGGGAACAAATTCGTGTAAAAGGAGAAGGTGAGGGTGACTGCACACGTGAGTTCGGCGCAGAGGATAGGAACGGTCGAGCAATTCTGTTGTGAGAGGTCACTTGATGCGGATCGTGGAGATGAGGAACTTCTCCTGTATTCGACAACGATGGCTTTTTGTGATTCTCTGCCCATCCATTACTGCACGGGCTGTTATTGTTGTTGTTATTACCATTCAAACTAGTATGAGGAGACTGATCAAGATGATCTGATCTTGCGTGTGAAGCAGAGGAAGAGGAGTGGAAATTTACAGGGTTAGGCACTGAATGATGGCGATACAGAGGAGGGGACTGTACAGTTGCTGGGCTGGATCGCAGACTGTTCGAGCGAAAAGGGGAAGGAGGACACTTTGGAGTTTGGCTACCTACAGCAATAGGGACTGTACTGCCGGTATTGGGTTGTACATTGCAGTCCAGGGTCACGGGTTTAGGGGAGGGAGACCTCAATCTCACAGCGGATGCTGGAGAAGGAGAGGCAGCCTGAATGCGAGTGTTCCTTTTGGCCATGCTTTGAGAGATTGTCTGACTAATACAAGAGGCAGCTAGTGACTTGGCAAGGGCAGAAGCAGCCGCAGGGGAACTGAGGTGCTGAGAGCCTCTGATGGGGGAGGGTGAGCGCATCCGAAAGCTGGAGCTGAAGGCAGAAGGTTGTTTTATTTCTGAGGAACTTTCGGAGCCTGAAGGAATATTTGAAGACTTATTGCCGAGTTCTGGTATACTAGAAGCTGATGTCATGGTGCTCTGATCTTGTTCCTTGGACCAGAGTTCAGTCTGTGGTGAACTGAAACCATAACAGGAGTAACATTAAATTCAATTCTTTCATTAGCAGTGCAACTAAATATAAAAAAAGACAAAAAGAAGACTCAATAATGTCAAATCATGGAGGGTAAAGATCTACTGCTATCTGAATAAAAAGTAAGTGAAAGAATGCACAGTACCTTTGGGTGGATGTAAGAGTTGACATGTTCCAATTAGCAGGGAGGCTTCTTCTTCCCATGGTAGTTGGCAGATTGTCAGGTCTTTGGCTGGTGAACTTGGGAAGATTGTCTGTGGTAGATCCACATGAAGTAGGTGTAGAAGCAGGACTTAACAAAGACGAGCCATTGTTGAGTTCCTCTTGCCCTCTCAAAGGTTCTAGATTATGTGTATCTCCTGAACCAAGTGGAGATGTCACGTTTGTACATTTTCGTGTAGGTGAGGACAGACACTGGAGTTGTGAAGAAAATGACAGCTCCAACATCTCAGCGACAGGCACGTCCGATGACGGCTGGTTTTTGCTGTTTGCTGTTTCTGAAACACTACGGTTCAAATTTGGTGTTGACACCACAGGAAGAGTTGTGCATTCCTCTGTGCAGGAAACTGGATAATCAATAGAATTTACTGCTGCCTGCAACTGTGTTTCACCCACTTTATCCTCACTGGACAGTCCACTTACACAGGACTTTAAACGTGAGATATTTTTCTCTTTGGTACTACCGATTTCTTCTTTGAGGCACTGAACGGCTGCTGCATCAGGAAAATGTTCCTTTTTAGAGTCAGAATAACAATGCATTGCTGATTTATCCCCAGGTGGCAAGTGTGTTTGATCTTGTCCTACACACATGGGTTTCTCTACTGCTGCTGAATGGTCCTCAGTGATGGAATACAAAGCGTGGTTAGTCTTCTGCTCAGGAACGAATTCACAGTGTTCAAGTGATGTTTCTGTCACGACTTGTCCTTGTGATCCAAAACACAGTGGAGGTGATGTAGCCTGGTCTTTCTCGGACAGAGACGCTAGATCTGTAGAGCTCAATTCATATTTTTCTAGGGATCTTTGTGTCACGGGAGCTCCCAAATCTATGGCAGATTTTTCTTCCAATGTTTCTGATAATATCTCAGCTGAAGATGAGGAAATTGAATCTGTGCGGGTTTCAGAGGAAGGCACTACTATTGCACTAGACCCAAGTTGTGCAACCTTCTCTTTTTGCCCAGTAAGGTTACAGTCATTTTCTTGATGATACATTGTGGAGAACTGCTCTGTGACAATGAGATGTCCAAACTGCTCGGATGAAGAGGGAACAGCAGACTCCATGTAAACTTCTGTTTAAAAAAATGTATTCAGAAATAAGGCGCTTGTTTTTATTCACCATTTACATATGAGTAATTGTTTAAAATAGGGTACTCACCTGAGAGCTGTTTCTCATCCGCCTGATGCAGCAGTACCTCAGACGTGGGAGGGTTGTTTACTTTACTGGGCGCAACCCACGGTCCTCGTGTCCTTTTCTGATGTAGTGGTACCTTCATGCTGCTTGCCTTGGCGGTGTACATTCGTGCTAGCATCTGCACCTTACTCATGATTTTTTCGGAGTTCTCGACTAAGCACTGATCCACTGGTCCACCTTCAAAGAATCCTAGGCTGGGTACATCAGGCATCCCTTCGTAAAGTGTCCTACTGCAGGTGCCCACTTTATCATGGCGAGAGAAGTGCCCCACTTTAATCTGACTGGGTAGGTTATCCAGATTACCATTAGAGGAAATCTTGTCTCTTGTGCCTGCAGGAGACTGAAATATTTTGCTGGTCTTTTTTGTTTCCTGAGGACCACTTGCCTTTCTGCCATCTGCACACTCCTGTTCTGATGAAAGGTGCTCATGAAGCACATACGTCTTCTTTTCTTTCATGGAAGACTGATCTATTGCACATGCTTCTTTGCCTCTAGCAAATCTACCCTCCACACAGGCAGAGACTTTCAGACTGTCAGCCTTCCTCTCCTTCTCCTTCCAGAGCTCCATGCAAGGTTTGAAGTCACAAATTTGTTCATCATCCGATTTTGACTCAATCTGACGTCTTCCTTGGCCACCGTGTGAAACTGCATGGACAGCACTGTTGGAGTCAAGCTGACCGAAAGTCGTCTCGTTTTGTTCAGGCACGCCGAGCTGAGGGGACATGATATCATTCTCATAGCAGTCTGACTTCCCGCTCTCAGAGTCGCACTGACTGACCTGGTGAACAAACACGTTGAAGCGTGAAACCGAATCTTTGACCAAGCCTGTGGGGATATGAGAGAAACTGTTCCTTCGCGTCAGCTGAGCATCCTCCACCGCTGATTCAGACTCTGCTGCCTCATAGTAGCTGCGAATCTTTTCAATGATCTGCCTGTCATTTTTGGTCAGCTTTTGTTCCGCTTCCAGTTTAGTCGTCTGAGGTTTGGCTGTGGAAGGGTGACCACACAGAGGCACTGGCTCATCTGAAGTGTCTTTAAATGCTTCTTCTTTGCTTTTTGTTGCATCATCTATTTCATCTTGTTCCTCAACTTCCACAGGCACAGATGTCACACTGACAACCGCTGGGCCTGCTGTCTTACCCCAGCTGCACTCTGAGGATGCTGTCTCTTCTATCTGATACTTATGTTTGGACATATGAGAGTGAGATGATGACAGTTCATTGGGTAAAGCAGCTTCTAAACTAAGTGGAGACTCCTTGTCTAGTCTAACATCTAGCGGTGCTTCCTCCTTGGCCTCTGGGGAGTTGGAAATACTCTTTTGCTGGTCGCCTTCTTCTTTTACCAGCTGAGGTTGAAGAAGAGAATCTATATCCTGTGGCTCAGTGGTCTGGACATCCACTGGCTCTGCCTTAGGTTCAAACTGTGGATGATCAATAGTACACTTAACAGACAGCGAAAAAATAAATCTAACAATCGAACTAACAGCATTATGGAATATTCTCTTTGCAGCTTTGTCAGAAAATAGTTTATTTCATATTTCATATTTTTTTCATATTTCCAGTACAGTCTTTCAAATTTTCATATTATAGTTCCTAAAATAATGTAATGATATATCAGTGGGCAACTAGGATTTAATCTGCAAATAACGATGTCCCAGAATACTGATGGAGTAGTAATGGATCTCACATTTTGGATAATGGTGGTCCTGTAAAAATTACAAGTGGTTTCTAAATGGGTAATAAATCAGTGTCACAAGTGAGTGAATTTGCTCAGCATCACTGGGCTCTCATTCACATTAGTGGTGATAAACACGATTTCTGTCAGAGCATGCGCCCAAACAAATGCTGTACATAAAAGTGAGTGTATGCCATGGCATGATGTGAAAACATGCTACATTTTAGATAACTCTTTCACATGTCACCATGTTACATATATTGAGTTGTTTGTAGAAGACATTATAAAGGTTTTTTTATATATTTCTCTAGATGTTGTCACATGAACATATGTAAGATTCACAGTCTGGCAGATGCTGGATCCAGTTCTGGTTTGTTCTGGCACAGACTGAGCCATGTGTTCATCTACTATTTGAGGCCTTGAGAGGAAAAGTGGACCAAGTCCACTTTTTGTTGGGTTTCAACGTCAATACCATCTAAGCACAATACCATCATATGCAATTCAGGAATATTCGCTGGCAGCAATGTTCTTCCTCGCAATTTTGATTTGCCATGCGACTTAGATTTTCACTGGCTGATTTCTCAAAACAGTAGAAACTGGACCTGGTCCACCCTTCCCCTAAAGGCCTCATATTTAAAGTGCATTCCTTACCACATCAGATGATAGCTCTGCCATGCCCTCTCGTACACAATTCTGGTTGAAAAACTGCATAATTTCCTCGGTGATAGACATCGTTGGTGGTGTTGGAAGAGGGCAAATGTCCTCATCCTCATCCTGATCAAGACTCAGTTTGTCCCGGCCTGATTCGACCTCAATGACTGATGAGGCGAGTGTACTGGTACTGCCAGAGGAGCCCAAGCTGTCGACCTGTGGGCACAGCTCACCCTCACTGTCAGCCTAAGAGCCCACACATACAAAGACCTTATAACAGATATAAAGCATCTGTACAGACACAGTGTTTACATTTAAATAAATCTTCTGTTGAGAAAAATGGGTCTTTCGGTTAAGTTCAATCTTACCTTTAAAGAGACTGAGGTCCACAAATCATGTCATGGCATAGGAGTAAAGAAAAAGAAAAATCATAGATTCAGTCTAAATGTTATCTCTGAGATTTAGAGAAATTATTTGTTTCTTGAATGTATAAAAGATAATAAAATAAATGCCTGACAATGGTCACAAATTACGCTCACTCACCACCTTGAAATGCTGTTTCTATATCCTTGGCAGGGGCTGGGAGCATAGAAAGATTTACAAAGTTTAAATAAATGGTTATTCTCTTAAATAATTACAAATTACACTGGTCTACAGTCAAAAAGCTTCTTAAATAAATTTACCCAGATCGTACTAACTTTGGGTTGCTAATAATGAAAATTATACCTAATAATGTTGATTGGCTATAATTTGTAAGATACGGTTCTGGATCAGTAAGTCTTGTTATATATACGGGCCGATGTTTCAGAGAGACCATTTTAAGTGCTGTATGGAAGCAGCGGCTCTCACTTCTCAGATAAAAAATGACTAATAGAAGTGTCACAAGTGTCACATTTATTTAATCCTGTTGTACAGTTGAGATATAGAAGTGTTTGTTGTGTTTTTAAGGTGAACTGCATGAGTGAAGTCGCCTCGTTTATGCGTGTCGATGCCGATCAGTTTGCTTTTTGAATCGTAACAGATACTAATAATAAGACAATAGTTGTAAAAAAAAAAAAAGTGAAAGGGTCTGTGTTTAAATGAACATTAGCCACTATATGATAGACGTATAGTGTATTAATGTATATGATCGCATAACTGAAAAGATTAAATATCTTTTGAACGGGAGCCAATCAGCCTGTTTTACTTTCATATTTGAAATCAGTTCACTAAAATGCATCAGAATCGGCAGATTTTTTTGCCGAAGCAAACAGCTTCCAAAAATTTGTAGACCAGTGCTATCGTAGTACTGTGGCTGTCATGACCAACCGTTGAGTCACACAACAGTAAATGTGTGTGACGACACCTGTCATCACAGTTACAACCAGTACTTTGCTGCTAGTTTCAAACTACATCCCTATTATCATTAGCTGGTAGCATAGTGCTGATTTTATGCACTGACACTGCAGCTAAAATAATGGAAATCAAACAGAAGCTAATCAGCTTCCAAATGGAGCTTTAATTTTGTTGCATTGCAATCTAAAAACTAAGGGAACAATATTATTTTTGTACATTTGTAAATGGTAATTGCATGTATGCTTGCTTATATAACAAAGTGTTATTGGTATTTATCATTAAAATAGGAAGCAAGCTCACACAAAACTCTCCTTTGCGAGAAAACAACTGGGCTCAATAATCAGCGTCCGGCCTCACTGTTTTTTACACAGTTCTACAGTTTTAGAGGAGTCACCTGATAGTCTGCGCCCACGGCGGAATGCCACATTCCCTTCCAGAAGCAGTGGAAGGCTTTTCTTGGCTTTCTCAGGAGTATAGATGAACTCTGGGGGCTCTAGAAAAATGATATTGTGAGCAAATTAGCAATGAAAGCCAAGCACAGACAAGTCTGTGAGTTGGAAACAAAAGATTTGAGGTTCACTCTAGCCATCAAGTGGAAGGTTATAATCGTCTGCAGGTCTGGGAATAGAGAGGAATGTTGAACTGGGTGCTTGTGCAAAACCTTGCACTTCTCACTCACTTATTGTGTGGGCTGTGTTTCCCCACTTGCACTACGCAAAAAATAGTTTGTCTTTTTCATCTATTTATCTATTTCATCTTCTGAATTAAAATGAATGAGTGTATGGTATGTCTTATGATTTGCACTGTCAGCTGCACAAGTAGTACATGTTTGTGCAGGCCGAAACATACCACACCACATCCTCCACACTAATTCCTGGAGGGCACATTATAGCAGCATAAAGTGTTTTAGACTGATGCTGATTCAAAGAAGAATGTAAAATGTAAAAATGAGTGTAGAATGTAAAAATGAGTGTACATTTTATTCATAAAAAACGATCGCACACCTGATTGCCTTCTTCCTCTGTGAAAACCATGGGCATCATCCAATCGTGGAGAAGGGAGAGGCTTTCGGTTGGATTCTTGCTCAAACTGAGGGACTGAAAGACAGACAACATTGATAAAAACAGCACTGACTATTTAATAAGCAAAAGAAATAATGTATTTAACATGATTAGGAAATTCAGCTCATGTACACATCAGTGACCAATAAACAAATGAACAAACCCAATTCATAAACATTTGAATTACTTACTTTGACAAAAAGAATTACCAAGAACCTGTCTTGCCTGTAAATAAAATATTACACATTCAATGTCACGTTTTAAACATATGGTGGCTGTGTAACATTTTTTAACTTTTAACTTTTAACATGACTTGTAACTCTTATATATGCCAGTACAGTCTGTACATGCTGTGTACATGCATCCAACTTGCCCAAGTCTGCATTTAGTTTTACTTATAGTTTACATATACATATATGTATATATTTTATAATACAGATGTCCGTATTTATATTTCTAGATTTTATACTGAACATTTTTATACTGTACATTTGAACCTTTTATACTGTTAGTATAGTATTTTATTCTATTCTATTGTTTTCTTAATTTTTGCTGCTCTTAACTTTGTACTGTCCACTTTCTGCCTTGACAAAGCAAATTTCCCACTTGTGGGAATAATAAAGGTTTATCTTATCTTATCTTACATTTTAAGAATATGTAGTCTGTACATTCTAAGTAATCTGTCACTATATTGGTCCCAAAGCTCACCTTCAGGGGTAGAGATATAAGATGGTTTTCCACTATGAGCCTCTTTAGGTAGTGCAGCCACAATCGCTTCTCCTCCTGGTTTTTAGCCTAGTAAGACAGAAAAATGTGCTGTGATGCATTCGAACCTCCGAAAGATTTTTCAGAGGCAGTCATTATTTATTTATCATATAATTTATATTTACAATGTGTAGCGTCACTGAATATTGTCCTCTATGTCAATGGTTCTCAACCTTTTCAACATTAAGGCCCACCTGTCCATCACAGCATGTTGCCAAGGCCCACTTGGCCACATTAAATGATATTAAATAACCAGTTGCGGACCAGTGGCCTTCTCCATTTTAGATTTACAGCCCAATCAAATGCCTTCGCAGCACATCAGTGGTCCGTGGCCCAGTATATATATATGTTTGTGCATGCAGTTTTCCCAATGCACTGTAAAAACTAAACTGTTGAGAGAACTCAACATATCAAGGCATTTAAAAAATTGCATTACAAATTTGTACATATTCTTCTCAATTGCTTTTGTAGTCATTTTTTCTATGGCCCATTTATTTGTTCATTAACCCAATAAAATATTGGTTTTTTTTTTAATGTGTAACTTAGAATATGTTATACAGTATGTATGATAAATATCGACTCTTATCCATACCAGCTTGCAGTCTTATCACGTTACAGAACTGATGGTGCTCTGTAATGGTTGCTATGGTTCTAATGTAGCATAATAAGTCCTGCTGAATCACTTTTTGTTCTTTCTTGAGTGGGGAACCCACTACACCATACCAACTACAATCTAAAGACAAGAAGGGTGATGTTACTGTTGTCATGTCTATTGAACGCTGAACCGTGTCTTAATTAATGATTGTAAAAGCAATATAACCTTTAGATACTACGTGTGTGTGTGCCAGGAATCTTCTGGCAGTGCAAATGATGTAATGCATATGAGTTGAGGCATGTGTGTTTCATGGCAATGGCAATGGTATCACTGTCTATCCAGCCTCTGGACTGCAGTTTGTGCACCATTGTGAGTAGCTCCTCTAGCCTCCAGGCAAGGGTTTGTCTCCCTGCCCAGGCAAACACATCAAGCTAAAAGAAAATGCACCCTGGGCAGGACCCTTACATTAGTTACTTCTGTAGAATGATTAGACTCTAAGTCATTCAGGAAAGGTGTGTCTGCCAAGTGAATATGTTTCCCTCTTAAAATTTACTGGCAGCCTAAGACTAGATGAAGAAACCCTTAGTTTAAAAAATGAACCATGGCTATTAAGGCAGCTGTTGAGAAAACTCAAATACGTTTGTTTGATATTATTCTCAACGTCTCATTCCACTGATAGGTCCATATGCCATTTGTTAAAAAAGGTGAACGTTAATGACATTTATTTCCTGTGATCTCCTCTAGTATCAATCACTCCAATTTCCACCGAATTTCTAACTGTTCCTATAAAATCCAAACACAATTCTTACCTGAACAATGTGCTGTTGTTTAGGGATTGTCTGATCTGACACTTTAAAACAGAGAGGATCCTTCATGTTTTCCACCAGGAGCAAGTTACAGCACTAGAGAGCAGGGAAAGAGTTTGAAAATCAATTGATTATACCACTCACAGTTATCAAGACTCACACAACGGGCAAAATCTGCACAGGTGATCCAGATACAACACCATACACAAACATATTGCGATGACCAATACTGACGACTCACAAAGATATGTGTACTGTAGATGAAGTGATCCTGCCTCTTTTTGGCAATAAGCAGCATTTTGTCGAACAGGAAGAAGGCCCTCTCTTTTTTAACTCGCTGAACTCGGAAGGAACCTTCCAGAACAAGCTCTCCAAACCCACTGAGGTCAGGGCCAGTCCAGTTTAGCAACAAGCTCTCAATCTCCTGCCAGGCCAAGACAATTACGTTAGGTTGTATGTTTAGACTTTCGCTGAAAGAAAACACAAGTAGGCAGGCACTGAGTACCTGGAGTCGAACTGCATGTTCCTGTTTCCTTTTCATGTCATTGATGTACCAGGCCACTGCTGTCATCGTGATGATGGCATCCTCCACCACCTCATATCCTGGATCACTTTTATCAAAGTGCTTGGACAACTCCTGCCAGAAGGGGGAGACATTGATTACTATAGGGGGAGACATTGATTACTAACTGCGGACCTTGAACCCTTTCGTGCTCTTCTGCTTCTACTTTTGACTGAAATGTATTTCTTTAACACTGCATTGTTCCTTTAGGATTCTTTCAGTGCATAAACGTGGAGAAATAAAGTGAAGGCTTAAACTGCAACTCTGAAAAGCTAAAATACAGTCGGTACATAAAAATGACTACATGTAGTAGAGTTAGATCATTTAACATAATCATATAAACCTGTAGCAGAAGGTGGTACTTCAAGATCCTCTGCACAGGTTTCAGCAGATAGGTCTCCAGGGGCAGCGAGTGACAGAGGGTGGCCTGCCTCTCCTGGAAGAAGCGCACCAGGCATTCGTTCTTCATGCAGTCCCTGAGGACAGCCACGGAGCTGGTGTTGAAAGGGAGAGGTAGACAGACAGTCATGCTGGGGGGTGGTCCACTGAGAAATTCACCAGTTGAGCAGCTTTGCCTGGCAGGCGCTTCATCTTACCACGAGCCGTGTGGTAATGCGTTCAGCCGATGTCCCAGTAAAAGCCCTTTAGCCAAGCCTAAACTATTTACAAAAACACTCAGTGTCTCCAAACGCACCTTCTAAGCCGTCTGCTAACTGCATCAGAGGAAAAGTGCTGATCCTGGAGGAATGGCGGGGTTATACGGTTCAGGTTCACGCTCCCTTACTAGCCTACTGAGAGCCATGCAGCTAAGCCAATGCTATTTGGTTGTGTGTCTACACGTATAAGTAAATACGACCGTGGCCGTGAAAGTTGGGTCAAGAATCAGCTCTAGCCGAACATCTGCTGCTGCAGCATTGACGGCCCGTGGGAATAAAGCAGACAGGCCTGAAACGTAAGCCTGAGCAGTCATCACCAAAGCATGCAATCCAGTAACATGGCTGATTTTTCCAATAGATCTAATGAAAACCACTGCCACATTAACCCCAAGTGTCTTTCTGTGCCAAATACCTGATGCTGAGGTGATGACAGTCTATCAATCATTTGTCTAATCAAATGAACACAAACACATGCTTGCTGTTTGTTCTGTAGCCACTGTGCTGTAAGCATCTAAGAAGAGGTTGAAAGGTTAAGTAACTCACATTTAAAGGGCCCATGTCGAGTTTTTTCTCATCGATTTGTACTTTTGATTTATGTCCACGTATGACATTTGTGTTGTTTCAGCCACCAGGTACAGTCATAACTCATTTTTAACGGCTGAAGGGGCATTTGGCTGATGCTCTTATCCAGAGCGACTTACGGTCATTAGTTCCAGGGACAGTCTTACAGTCATTAGTTACAGAAACAGTCTTACAGTCATTAGTTACAGGGACAGTCTTACAGTCATTA
>JBBPCX010000001.1:22753113-22763356 GCA_037974365.1 Hydrocynus forskahlii
GGCCACGCCCCCTCATCCTCGTGCTGGTTGTTTATGTTTGGGCCACGCCCCCTCGTCCTCATGCTGGTTGTTTATGTATGGGGCGGCGTTGAGCAGCGGAGCTTCATTCCGTTCAGGTGTCTAGTTGCCTTGGTAACCGCCATGTGGCGCCGGGGCCGGGACGTCACAGTCAGCTGTTCTCAGAGGAGGGAGGTTCGAAAATCCATGATGGACTGAAACTGGGACTGCTGATCTATGTGAAAGTGGGGGGATACTGTATATACGTATATATGTGTACACACATATATATACATACATATGTCCATACATATATTTATATTTATAAATAGTATAAACACATTATATGTATAAATAATAGCTCTATACATTTGTTACATTTATCTTTATATTTATAAATATAAATCCATATTATGTATTCATATTGTAGATTGAACATTATTGTATATTATATTGCTCATTGTATCTTTACATATTGTTGTGTTTTATACTGTTGTGCTTGAGAGACACCATCAACCGGAATCAAATTCCTTGTATATGTCGCTCACATACTCGGTCAATAAACGCGATTCTAATTCTGATGTAATTAATTTTTTTGTCACACGGTTTGAAATAATCTTTTTTTAAATTTATTGATATAACTGATACAATATTTATTTATATGACTGCACCCTAATTTGTCACGATTCCTGCTGCACACTTGGAAAAGGAGGCTGGCCGGCTCAGCTCATGGCAGGGGTTATGCCACAGCGTGGCTCAGTGACAGGTCATGACTCGACATGAGGACACACACTGGGGCTAGGAGTCGTGCTGGGAATACAAATCAGGCAAAAGTTTAGGTTCCACTTAGCAGAGGAATCTGTCTGGTGATTCCAATAACGATGCCTGGGACCACCAGGGTGAGGAACATGCTTTTGAAGATGACCTCCCACATTTCACATGCCTGTGTCAGTTCTCCTGCCCTGGTGGGCCATAGATCTCGCTCTGTAGTCGCACACAACATATACTGCATCTGACCAGCCCTATGTCTGTAGTTAAGATTGGAGCTGGGGAGGGTTAGAGTTAACATACTGTCACTTCCACACTAAATCTCATTTCTTTTCTTCTTTTTTTTTTTTTAGGAATAAACAACTGGACTCATAAAAATGGTCCAAAATTACGCAAAACACATTCAAGTTTTGTACAGTAAAACATTAACACATTCAATGTTTTCCTTCTAATAAGACTTTTCAAAAATGAAAATTTTCAATAGTTGCAGCTCTGCACAACAGTCAGAATGTATGTATTACTTAGATGCAGACTCTTTCAAAATTGGTATGTTTTTAATTTTGCAAGCTTGATTTTAGAACATGCTTTGATTTAAGAACAAGACTTTTAAAACTGCTGTATTACAGAAAACCTGTGGTTTGTGCATGCCGTAAATGCAGTAAATCTCAAAAGCAAGAGGCTACTGAAGACCCTGCTTGCAGGTAAATAGCTCCACACAGTAAAACACAAAAAAATTACTACAGATGAGCTGTGGAAGTCAGTTAACTATGAGATGCTGTGGAGAATTAGGGCAGCACAGACAATCTGGCCTGATAAAAATGTTCCAAAGTCATTGCAGAGCTCTTGCAAAATAACAGAAATGAGTCAAGAGAGGAATCACTTTTCATCACCCAGCAGTACGGTGGGGATCCAAAGCCAGTGAACACAAGCTGCTTCGCCACAGTTGCTGCACAATAAAAACTAAAAGCGTACTGTAGCATTCCAGCACTGGAGTAAGACACAAAGCGCTGCACTATAACTGGACTGATGAGTGTGGGAACAGAAGACGGCCTGTCTGCTGGCCCAGCATGCATTGCTCTCCTGACTGCGCCCTCAGTCTCTCTGACAGGTCATGTGTGGCCTGTTCACCGCAGGGGCCGGGGCTCTACCTCAGAGCCTGGCCGCTTTAAGCTCTGGGTAAAATGACATCCGTATGCAGGCTAAAGCGCCGGCCAGTGCCAAGAAAATAGACACAACAGCGTCAAGCGTGAAAACAGGGACTGCATTCCACACAGATGAGAAGATTTTAGGCTTTTAAGGGTGAAGAGGAGCAGCTAAAGTATGAGAAAACTGAGGTCAGCCCTCCACTCTAAGCGTTGTGTTTTACAAGTAGAGCAAAAACGAGGCTCAAGAATGAGGCACTGATGGAGGCGCAGATTTCAGCACCGGAACTGCCTGATTAACTTCCATTCTCTTCATTACAAGCAAATCAAATTTCAGGGAAAGCCTCCAAGTGCCTGAGGAGAGGACATAAACTTGGCTCTGCTTTTTATAGGGGTTACGATGTAAGATGCCTTGAGGACATCCAAGGACCTTTGTAAGATTTTCAGTTTCAACACAGCAAAGTGGATTTCCCGTGAGGGCTGGCGCGAGGCGCCATGTTCGATTTGTAGAGCTTAGATCATTAGAGGGCCTGTAATAAGAGGGGCTGACTTGGCTTAGCAGTAGAGACAAAAAGTGTGAAAAAAAACAGCCCGTGGCAAGAGAGTAATGTAGAAAAAAATTAGGGAAAATGGCAGGTATGAGGAGGGTTCTTCCAAAGAACTCGGTAACGCACCCCCCTAACCGTGAACTCATCGATCAAACTGCATCACGTCATTTACTCTCGACTGGTGTCAGAAAACAGCTGACAAACAGCCTTCGTGCCAGAGGCTCTAATACCCAGCAGTGATGATGAATGGAGGCGTTGGAGAAAAAGGCATGGAAAGTGGGCTAGCCAAGTGAAGATGACATATAAACACTCGGCACGGTTCAGTCATCAACCATCATAAAGGAGACAGAGAGGCATATATACACAAAGCCTTTTAGATATAAAAAGGCTCATTGAAATCACTCCAGTGCTCCCTGTATGAACTCAGGGTGTGATAAACCATATGCTCCCTCTCTGCTTATAAAGAACAGCAGTTATGACTGAGGCTTGTTAAAAGCAGTGCAGGATAGTAGCGAAGACAGTTTGCTGGAGAGGATCAAAAACAAACTCCCCCTTGCTGGGGTAGCCTGGACACTGTCCTCTTCGCAGAGATCGTCTAGGGCCTGGGCCAGCCATTGTGTCTGATGCACATTAAATAGACAGATCTGCCACCCAGGCAGCAGTCTCTCTCTGACTCTGACTCAGACATGGTTCTATACACAGAGGCACTGAGCGTTCCTAGCACAGTCACTAAGCAATTCCCTAGGGCAGCAAATAGTGGGGGCGACATTTACAGTACCCCTGCACTTTCACACGGATCAACAGTCGCGGTTTCGGTCCATGGCGGATTTTCGAACTTCCCTCCACTGAGAACACCTGGCTGTGACGTCCGGGCCTCGTGCGCCACGCGGCGGTTACCAAGGCAACCAGACCCAAACATAAACAACCAGCACGAGGATGAGGGGGCGTGGCCAAGCCCGGACATCACAGTCAGCTGTACTCAGAGGCGGGAGGTTTGAAAGTAGCCAATCCGAGAATGTTATTTTCCTGTTATTTCTCTTTGCTGCTGATTGGCGGCTGCCCTGTGACGCTGCAGTCCAGAATTTCCCCCGTGGAACATCTCGAGTGTTCTCCTGTTTTTCATTTTGTTCTTCTTAAAGCCCTGTATTTTTATTACTGTAAATTAAATCAATTTATATATGAAGAGATCTGTACCTTGATCTTTTCAGCACTGTTAAGTGGCTGATAGTCCACAATGTTATGTATGCTGAATTCAGACGCATACTAAAGAACTGCTTTCTGTCATTTTGAATTCACATTAAAGTCCTCTACCTTTGTAAATTTCCACAGGTGACATACAAGACTGTCAGAAGTAACAACAATAATCAAGAGGGCAGCACAGGGTCAGTTCCAGCTATTCCACTTACTCAGGGCAGTCTTTACAACCACACTAACTATGCAAATGCATGGGTGCCCCTGGTGGCCACAAAACAACTGTCTGAATAAAGAAATAAACTGAAGAAACAGCGCTAAAGATCTACTGTAACACCTGAGCTTTCTGATCAGCATTCTTGACAGCAACACTGAAAGACTGAATTATAGTGGCGTCAGAAAACAAGAAACGAAAATTGAAGAAATGTCTGATTAGGAGGTGCTGAACACAGTTACCAATGACAATGAATACACAACAGGACTGATAAATTGTTCAATGTTATTGATAACCTATAAAAAAATAGTAGATTCCATTTGTGGGCAGCTGGATGGCCTAGTGGTTAGGGCATCAGAAGGTTGTGGGTTTGAATCCCAACTGCTAGTGTCACCGCTGAGGTACCCTTGAGCGAGGTACTGTTCCCACACGGTGCACCCCGGCGCCCCTTGTTGGGGGCAGCCCCCTGCTTCACTTGGTGAAAGAGTTAAATGCAGAGAAAGAATTTCACATTGTGCTGTAAGGTGTTCAAGCATGACTATAAGGGTTAATAAAATTATGTGGCCTTTCTGAAGGACGTCTTTGTGAGATGTTTCTAAGAGCACTGAATGAGTCAGACTCCCTGTCACACAGAGGAAGAGAATGAAAGAAAAGAGGAACAGCAGGACACTCACCTGTTGAACTCATAAATGTCTTCTATGTTGCAGAAGAGGGTGCTGACCTCCTCTGGTTTGAGTGGCAGGTCTCCACAGTCAATGATACACCCCAGGTAGTCCTGAGGGAGACACAGGAGAGGGAAAATGTGCTGAAAAAGACATGCGTATATTAAGCCAACCAAAAAAGGTTTTCAGTGCTTTATCATCGCCGTCTGATATTTCACTTACCTACCCTGACTTTATTTTAGCTTTCTTTAATCGTATGACATAAATTAGTTGCACATGCTCTGTCTACTGCCTAAAAACGACTATAAGATGGCTGTGGCTAATCCGTCCAGAGCAGATTGTTCATCTCACCTCCAAGCGGTCTGACAACGCTAAGCACCGTTGTAATTTAATTTCCATAGAGGCTTTCTACATGAGAGAAAAGGTCAAACTTGAGTCACTGAGATCTTCCATGTAAACAAACCAAGCGGCCCAAAAAAGCAAAAACACACAATTAATAGAATGGTAAAAGGCCCTACTTCTTACAATATTTATCTTCTCTCCCTGCACTCTTGTGCCTCTGACCTGGGAAATAAAGCAAAGAGCTGGTCTCATGGGAAAATGGATCTTCTCTCTCACTGCTGCTGTGACACACATCTCCATTATCCCACTGAGGGCTGGCTGCTACACACACACACACACACACACACACACACACACACACACACAGGGGCCCACTCAGGTTGTCAGAGCCCCACAATGCATCAAGACTCTTTTCAGTCTTGCCCCCCAGTGGTGGAATGAACTCCCTCTTGCGATCAGATCTGGAGTTCCTCGCTGTCTTCAAGACCCCCCTCTTCAAGACCCACCTCTTGAAGACCCCCCTCTTCAAGACCCACCTCTTCAAGGAGCATCTTCGTGACTAACCAGTTCTCTCGTTTATCTCTTATACATCATTTTCTTTATGTTTAAAAAAACCTCAGGCCTTTAACCTATTAACTGTTTGTCCTTAACTGTTTCGTGTATTAAACTCTGACTTGTGTGTAACTTAGCTGGCAGTAACTTGGTTAAAAGCAGGTGTTGATCTTGGTGTAGCTTTACAGGCATGGAGAACAGACGTAAACGACTTAAGCACTGATGTACGTCGCTCTGGATTAGAGCACCTGCTAAATGCCGTAAACATAAACGTAAACGTAAACTTAGACCAAACATGTGTTGGTCAACAGCACACTGTCCTTCAGAGGTGAGTACACACTTATTTGATGTATTTTCAGGTGTTTGCTATTATTTTCCAGAAAGCCCCACCCACGAATGTTTTTCATAAAAGCTGTTGCCAGGCTTTACAAGCTTCATGAAATGCTGGCAAAAATCCCCTTCAACCAACTGAGAAAGTGTAGCGCACACACTTTATGAGTCAATAAGTGTGTTATTAATTTCAAGTGATATTTGTTAAGTCCATACGGGTAGTACATATAATAGATTTCAGCCCCAACAACACGGTCCAGATCAGTAAATTGGCATTTTAAACTGGAAACTCTAAACGGCTTCTCATTAGGTTGAAAATGTAGACTTTTAAATATATTAATAAAAGGTCGCACTGTTGGAAAAAATAAGCGTAAAAATAAGCATATTTAGTTGAAGTTTCACTTCAACAGCTTTGTTCAAGTTCACAACAGCTGTTCCGACAGAATGGACAGACCACTGGTCAATAAAGTGAGAAAAAAAACCATCTACGAACATTTTGTTAACATAAAGTATTTAATCACACGTTTGGTGTGTCTCGCAACACTTAGCTTCAAGTTTATCAAACTGTCTTCCTTGGCTGAAAGATTTGTGAGCTGACGTCACAACTAGGGCCCTGAATATGTGATATATGGGCATCATCTCGACACTCGTAGTGCTATTGTGAGTGGTTCCTTCAGTTCTGCAATTGTTTTGCTAAGAGTAAAAGAGCAGATTTTTATTCATCATGGTAAGATATTGCAAAAACAGTTGAAAAAGTTATGTTTTTGGCAGGCAGGGTGTAGGACCCTGGGCTATGTACGTACATCAGGTCAAAACATTGGAATTTAGAGCTGCAGTTCACTGTTGTGCTCAGAGTTCATATGTTAAAGTAAAAAAGTCAGAGGTGGTGAATATCGCTCCTCGAACTGTTCCAGCAAACCTTTAAATGTAATAGTGCTGCTGTGATCCAGTTACTTTACCGACTTAATGTGGAAAACAGACTTTGCAATCAGAGCACTTACTGCCGTCTATAAATACTGACTGTTCTACAATACGGTTATTTCAGCGTGGCGGAGGCCAGTAGCCGACATTAGCTTCGGCTCAGCGGCTCACCCAGACTGGCACTGCTAATCAGCGGTATCTGTCAGGACCTTATCGGTGTCTGTTTGGCCTCATTAACCTCTAATTAGGCAGCTTTTTAGCACAAACAAACACATAAGATAATTCCACACCCCTTAGATGGGCCTCCTGAACTGTGACAGACTGAAAAAACTGGAAGTGCCACGGCTGGCATTAAGTACTGATTCAATCTGCGCTGAGAAAATAGAGCTGATAGATCAAGGGGCCACCATGCAAAAAACCAAAACAAACTTAAAAAGGCTCCAGACTCGACTGCCACAATAAATAGCTATAAACAAACAAACATTTTGAGCCCCGCGAGACGATGTGGCGGTCTGTGTGCCCCCCTCCCCCGCGGCTCCCCACTGCATTCCTGCAGTGCGTAATGGGGTGCTTTTTCTCGCACCATGTTTGTTTCCAGAGCCACCGGGGTGTTAGGGAAGGCAAGCAGGCCCGAGGTGGGGCAAAATGAGGTGGAAAATGAGGGGCCTGACGCATTCATCACCTTTTAAAGGCAAAGACAAAGTAGGGCCACTGTAATTACGCTGATTTACAGTCTGCTGTGGACCAGAAAGAATTCCCCCGACACTGGTGCTGCCTGGGAGCTGAATGGGAGAAGGAGACGAGGGGATGAGTGAGGAATGTCAGGGTGAGTCAGGGAAAAGTGAAAAACATGAGACGGAGAGAAACATGAGGATCAGAGTAGGGGGTATCTGACTGGACATGTTTGTGATTTATTTATGCAATTTAAACTCTAATATAAGAATGTTAATAAGACAGTCATCCTTTTGAAAAGCTTTGAATTGGCCTATTCATTTTATACCCAGCATTTCTGTATATAGCTCAGTATATGTACAGTTTTATCTGCACATTTTTAGATTTTATTTAGACTTTATGGGTCGGTTTCCCGGACAGGGATTAAGCCTAGTCCTGGATTATGTAGTGCTGTGAATAGAGATTTTCCACTGAAAAGGAAAGGGTAGTCCAAGACTAGGCTTAATCCCTGTCTAGGAAACGGGACCCTATTTGTTATATTGTTCTTGTCTCTGTGTCTCTGTGTGTCTTTGCAGTCATTACATGAGCCATTTCCTCTGGGATCAATAAAGGTTTCTGATTCTGATGGTCCAAATTTATATTAATTATACATATCAGCTGTTTAAATCAAATCTGGGTCAAAATATTCACATTTACGGCGTTTAGCAAATGCTTTTATCCAAGGCGACTTCCATTCCCTACCTACAGGGGGCAGTCTCCCTGGAGCAACTTAGGGCTACGGGTCTTGCTCAGGACCCCAGTGGTGGTATACTGAAGGTAGGATTCGAACCCATGACCTCTTGGTCCAGAGGCAAGTATCCTACCCACTAGGCCACACCCACCAGCACACTAGCATGTACACATTTTTATACAGATATCCTGTCTAATGTGAAACTGCAGCACACTGTATCCAGTTTAAAGTCTACACAACTGAGCTGCACTATATTGTTGTATCTAACTGATACAAGGCAGATTAGAAACTGAGGAATGAGGAATTTGCTACTATCTAACGTAGACTGAATGGGATTATTGCCAAAATTCTATTAAAGCATGTCCAACCTCACAACAGCTGCCACAGAATAATGCTCCTGTCCACAGTGCAAAGACAAGCCTATTCGGGTTTAAGTTATCAGACTAACATTGTTCTGCATTTTGAAACAGCCCCTTTGGGGCAGAATAAGCTTCTGCTATGTCGTGTGTCTGTATCCAAAGTTTTATTAATCAGTAATCACATAGGAAACAATGCAGAGTGTCTGAGTTATCATTAAGTTACAAGAGTAAAAGAAGCCTGAACCCACCAGCTGGTCAATGAATCTGGGTGCCCCCTTCAAATGGTGCTTTAACATGAGTAAATACACTCAAAAGCTTG
Organism: Hydrocynus forskahlii; assembly: GCA_037974365.1. NCBI lineage: Eukaryota > Metazoa > Chordata > Actinopteri > Characiformes > Alestidae > Hydrocynus > Hydrocynus forskahlii. The sequence goes on from JBBPCX010000001.1 coordinate 22,761,861, forward strand.
TGCATAGAATAGTATCCTGGGGCAGCTGGTGTTTAGTCGCCCCTGTGATCGGAAGGCCATGGGTTCGAATCCCACGACTGCTAGTGACACCACTGAGGTACCTTTGAGCAAAGTACCGTTCCCACACACTGCTCCCCGGGTGCTGTGTTCCTGGCTGCCCGCTGCTTCACTAGGTGATTTAATACAGAGAAATAATTTCACATCGTTCACACTGTGTGCTGTGCTGTGGAGTGTTCATGTGTCACAAACAGACACTTTAATAACTTACATGGTACTAACAGCAGAGGACAAAAAACTATTTACAAACTAGTCACATACAAGAGAGGGCGAACAAGAACAAGCTTATGATAAAGTAAAAAAGAAAGAACGAAACTGCGCTGGGGGATTTTGGAGAGGAAGGTGGACAAAGGAAGGAGAGTCAAACGAGGGAGGGAGAATGAGGGAAAGTCGCTGAGAGTTGCGCACACTCTCTGAACCTTTGTCTGAGAAACTAGGTCAGAATTCGGAGGAGAAGGAGTGTGTCCCTCTCTCGTGAGCGAGCCCCTCTGCTTGTGCCCCAGATTGGGGGTTACAGCCAAAGCCCCCACATCACCCCCCCCCCTCCTCTCAATTTCCTGTCCTATTTGGCTGGGATACAGCATAAAGGAAAAGGGGGCTTCACTACGCCTGTTCCCCAAAATGCTCTCCCTCTCTCTCTCACAAACACACACAGATACACACACGCACATGCAGACAACTTCTGATACACTCACAAAACTCACAAATACAAAATAAAAACTCATACGAAGCACTACACACGCACTTTCGCACAAAAGAAGGCTCTTTCAAACAGGTTTGACATCATCGTTCGCTGGGCTTTCTATCAAAACCAGACGGCTATTACTAACATCAGCTCTGCGAGGGCTCCAGACCAATCATATGTGCAAATCCCCGAGTCAGCAGTGTGTCACACAAACCCCCACCCAACAAATACGTCCTGTTTTAAAGCTGCAGACTGATGAAACAGCAGTGCTCCTCTGCTCATGCCTTCCCTTCAGCAACCAATTTATGGCCATCAGATCTGAAGGCATCTCTTCACTGGGCAGGCCTCAATCGCATACCTTTTCTTTTTTATTGGATCACAAAGCGGCCAAAACTTCAAAAGACCCGTCAGCGATCGGGAAAAGTGATACACTTTGGTGCACACACACAAAAGACACTTGAATACCTTCACGTCAATCATGGTGGTGTGTGTGCACACCTTTATACACACTGGGGCATTAACGACTTCAGATTTTTTCAGATCGACTTTGTCCATCAACAAAGTCGAAGTTGAGTCGACTAGTCGTTTGATGGCGTCATCACACGCAGCCGAGGAACACAGATGTCCAACACTGAGCAACTTTTATTAAAATTCTCTGTAATATCAGCAGTCAACATGACGATTAAACAAAACAAAACAAAGGCTGATACCTTGAATTTTCTGGTAAATTTAAGTGTACAACAGAAAGTGGGAA
>JBBPCX010000001.1:22765767-22777465 GCA_037974365.1 Hydrocynus forskahlii
GCCTTTATGGAGCTCACTTTGTGTACTGGGACAGTCATGCTGGAATAGAAAAGGTTCTTCCCCAAACTGGGTCCACAGAGTTGGAAGCATGGTGTTGTCCAAACGGTCTTGGTCTACTGAAGGATTAAGATTGTCCTTCACTGCATATAAGGAGCCTGGCCTAAACCCTTAAATATAGGTGTGGCCTAATACTTTTGTCCACAAAGTGTTTCTTGAAGAAACTTTTGAAAGGCTACAAGCACTTTGGTTCAGATATCTCAGACTTTGCTAGGTGGCCGATGTGGAAGAAGCTCTGAAAGCTAACAGTATTTTTTGCTATTTGAATTATTGGGTTTTAGAAAGGCGACCTCAAATAAAATATATTATTAGTAGTAGTAGTAGAAATAATTCTAGGAAGCTGGATATCATGTCTGCATTTATTAGCCTCTGGTTTAGCGGATTTCTTTAGCACCATGGAGGGGGTGGGGTTCCCAGGGGTTGTTCTGGCGTAATGCATGATGGTTATTGTTGTGAGGAGGGATTAATGGAATTATGTCACAAAGCAGAGGCTGAGTGACACATTGCTGCACTACAGAATATTTCAAAAAACATATTATACACTAGTTTTGGGCTTAGATGCTCCTTAAACTATTTTCAAAAAGACTTTCTGCCTACAGTGTGACATGTTGTATGATGTACAGACCAAATTCAAGTTTCTGTTTTGATTTCAATTTGACTAGAGGTGTCACTACCTATTTTATTAGTAATCGACTAATCTGGAGATTACATACTCAATACATGGCATTTGTTTTCACTTTATACGAATAAAGTTTGGACTATAAACTATATAACATGACTGCAAACATAAGCATATCCCACTAGACTGATAAGTGGAGGATTCTCTTGAGTGCAATATTTCTGGTGCAACATTTTTTGGGGTGGAATGTTACTGCGTGCAATATGTAATTTGTCTGGTGCATTACTACTTTTTTTTGTCACTGCCTGCCGCTACCAAACAACTGTGTACCTGTATATATCTCCACTGTGTTCGTATATATACCTATATATAGTATATATATATATACATACATACAGACAGACATACAATGTGTACAAACATTATATATGCTATATATAGCTTTATATATACATATTTATATATTTGCATACACACAAATGTCCATATTCATATTTTTGTACTATTTGCTATTTTTTATATTGTACTATGTTGTGTAGCTTTTATTTTATTGTTTTGCAGCTCCTGCCTTTGCAAATTTCCCACTTGTGGGACTAATAGAGGTTTATCTTATCTTCTTATACCCCAGTGATAAAGGTGTTAAAGGCGTGGTTACCTCCACTATGCTCTTCAGGTCTCTCACATAGGCCTGCTCTGTCTCCACGATCTCTAGCGCCACCCGCTGCAGGCGGGACAGTTTGGGCAGTGGTGTGGAGGGCGTGGCTCCGGGCAGCAGGGACAGGGGGGTGAGGTCCAGACTGATGTCGGAGCCCTGGCGCTGGGGGCATGCGTAAGTGGGCATGGCTCCATAGGGCAGAGAGGAAGAGGAGGAGGAGGAGTGAGCGTCCTGCAGCGAGGCCGAGGAGGCCGAGGAGCTGAGGCTGGCCGCGCGGTCGCTGTCTGAGCACACAGTGTTGACGGAGGTGCAGCTCCCACGGGACGTGCCCCCTGACGAGGCCATCCGGCTCACAATCCCACTCAGAGAGGAGACGGAGGAGGGCCGCTTACCCGCTGCAGAGCCAGAGAGAGACAGAGAGAGAGAGACAGAAATGAAGAGAGAGAGAGAAATGGAGAGAGAGAGAGAGAGAGAGAGAGAGAGAGACAGAAATGGAGAGAGAGAGAGAGTGAGAGAGTCAGACCAAGAGAGACAGAAAAGGAGAGAGAGAGAAAGACAGAGACAGAGAGAGAAATGGAGAGAGAGACAGTTAGACAGAGAGAGACAGATAGAAAGAGAAAGAAATGGAGAGAGAGAGACAGACGGAGAGAGAGTCAGATAGAAAGAGAGAGAAATGGACAGAGAGACAGTTAGATGGAGTGAGAGTCAGATAGAAAGAGAGAGAAATGGAGAGAATGAGACAGAGAGAGAGAGAGTGAAATGGAGAGAGTAAGATAGAAGAAAAGAGACACATGAGAGTGGAAGAAAGTGAAAGAGGGGGAGAAAGTCAGTTTCAACATGCAAATTACTGTCACCATTTTTTTTCTGTAGTGTCATTCCTATTCAAAAGCATGTACTACCATTAAAATGTTTAAAATGATCATACTTACAATTTGTTTTTACAAATAAGTAAACAAGACAGATTTAAATATTATAAACCAGACATCAAAATTCACTTTTAGATACTTTTTTCAACATTTCAAGTGGCAGAAACAAAAAAGTGCTAAATGATAAACAGCGCCCCTTTAAAGGTTTAGATTAATGAATTCTGGACATTGACTTTGTTGTTACTTTGTTTCTGCTGCTACACAGACAACATTCTCCTTCTGTCCAACTGTTGTCTTTAAGTTAACAAGGAACGTAAAGCTCCTTATTCATTCTGGTTATATTACAAAATTTATTTGGCTTCCTGGCTTGCTGCTAATTATTTGACGGAAGTTGAACAGGACATATTAGAATAAAATAATACATCAATTGCAAACATGGTGTTATACAGTAGTGTGAAACAGCTAGTGCGAATACTTCCTCTGAACGTATAAACCCACCAGCTATAATCATTTTTTCATATATTTTACGCTTCCTCTGAACGGCTGCTCAGGAAACAGTGGAGCCTAAAAAAGGTGTGACTGAGCAAAAGTACACGGCTCTAGTTCACAGAAGAACCCACAAATTCAAGCAGCCAATCAGGCAGCGGCATGCAGAAAGGCAAAAAAAAAAAAAAAAAACAACTTCCTGTCCTCAATTTCTTGGATGACCAAGCATGCAAACACACAAATCATTCAGACAGAACGGTCCTTGTGTCCCCCAGTGTATCTTCAACAATGCTGGAACTGAAAAGATACTGTACATGGATGCAAACAAAACATGTCTCGCCGTCATGGCCGGCAGAAACAGGTCATTGTAGAGGAAAGGCTGGGCATTGTTTGGAGACTCAATGTGGAGCTCCAGCCCCTACAATGGTGGCCCATTTACAGGGCCGAGGCCAGCAGAGACGAACAATCCTTCACTTCCTTTGACCTAGCAGGGCGATGCAGTGGACTGTTGCGCTCCCTCTCCCTCACCAGCCATGTCTGCCTCTCATCCATCAAGCTCTCCACTTTACCACTCGCTGGAATGGCTCACAAAAAAACCCTTTCCCTTGCTCCAAAGCTCTGAAAGTGCTTTGGCAATATCAATTGTCTAAATTTGATTTAAGCACCCTCATAAACCGCTTGAAAGCAAGTGTTTATCTTTCGCTGGCCGTTCCCCAAGATCAACAGTGATATGGCGGCAGTCTCACGTGAAAAAATGCGAAAAAGAAAAGGAAAAAAAACAGCAGAAGAAGCGAGTAATGCCCTCCACGGCTAAGCAAAGGTCACTGACAGAAAGACGGGTATGATTAGCGTCGGCTCGGCTCGAGCCCAGATAGCTAAACTGCCAGTTCTTTGGCAAGTTTATTTTTCGGTTGTACTAAGTGAAAAAAAGCCAAGTTGTTTCAAAGCTTGCAATAAATTCCTCTGGACAACTGCATGAGGTGTGACAATGTAAACCCTATGCATCCTCTGGAACCAAACACATACTGCTCTAAAATGCTACTCAGTCTCTCAGAGGATTTGTTGTGGCTCTGATACCATCCAAGCCACACCTGTAAGAATTCATTACAGCTACAATAAGAAGCACAATTGATTTTTTCTGAATAATTGCACAAATTGGAAACTGCATTTCAAGATGGTCACGAATTCCTTTCAAAACGTCTATGTAAAATGCTTGAGCTGGTCAGTAATCTAAGCACCCCCACTCTTTAACTGTTGTCTTTAAGTAACATACAGTAAGTTCCACTCATTACGGATGAATAACAGAAATTTAGATTACTCAACTTCTCAGTGCAACCAACCACACTTCTGTAATGTTCTCGTTAAATTATTTTAGAGCATTTTTCCTGTCCGCAGACAGTATATTAACCCGATAACTTCCTCCCAAAGTGTTGCATACCACTACATATAAATACAGAACTACCTTTAAGACTTCAAGTACATAACGGTTAAAGATGAACATTTCATGAAACATTCAAAGCAGTAAGAAGTTCTCACAATAAACACTAGCCAATCTGAAAGCACCCACCTTTAAGAGGAGAAGAATTATAATAAGCTACTAGATCTGGCTGCTTAGGTTATGATGCCACATTCTTGAGAACATGAGGCCAAAGAAACCAACAGCACTGACCTGATATCTGTGGGCAAATTCACAGCGAAGACTCAGAGATCATCCACCACAGAGGCCAAAGGTGATCATCACCTCCAGCTAGCTAAAGTTGTCTCCTACTCCAGAGTCCAAAACTGTATCCAAAGACTGGCCTGCACCACCACTGAACAGTGAACAACAACTGTGGCCAAACTAACAAATTACAATCAATTATTTCCTTTTTTCCAACTGACGCCAACCCGTCCACACCACTTTCACACAACCTGTCTGCCCGACCAACGGCTCAACTGAGATGAGTGAAACAGAAAGAGTTGCGTGTCACACCCAAACCCCTTTTCTTCCTGCCTAAACACATATTGGTGTGCAGTCTTGCAAAACCTGAAAGACTATATGAAAGTCCCTAAACTTTAATGAAAATCTGCAATCTGATCAAATATTTTAGCCTAACTCAAAAAAGGTCAAAGAACTGAGACACTGACACACACATGTTCATATCTTGGGCTACTTATATGTCGCAAGAAGAATATCAAATTCCTCTGTACTAGGAAAGACTTCAAAGCTCAAGAAGACAACAGATCGTGTTGCTATAGCTTTGTGCTCATTAGATGACTTTGACTTTCTATATAGACTCACGACGAAGGTTCATAGTGAGCACCTGCTAATATGTGTGCGTAAGGTTCTGTTTCCTCTATTCACACGTTGCACAGATGTAGAGATGCAGAGCTGCGATACTCAGCACCTGGCTGTGAGGATGTGGTCAAATCAGAAATGGGGTGTTTTTCTCTAAAGGCGTTTGGTGCACACCGTCAGCCTGGTACTAACAAAGAGCATAGCGCCATAAGCACGGTGATATGATCATTACTTGTGGTGGTTTTTTAAACTCACTCAGTCCATTTTTTGTGATTTTTTAGGTAACTCTACTATTGGCATATTTTTACAGTCCTGCATAATACACAATACTTAAAAATATACATACTACACAGTATTTAAAATTGTTTTCATTATATTTTATAAACAAATTTGCCCAAACTAAAATGTGTAGGAGTTGCACTTTAGAAACAGGCATTGATTAATGACAAGTAACTGTAAAATTTCAATTAAAAAAATTGTTTCCTGTATGAACTGCTTTCCAATAGGTAAAACAAGTAAAACGTGATTTTCTGAAAAAAACATGCTTTTGGACTGAGTGAGTTTTGGAAATTTGGATATATATATCTTCAGTTAACAACAGTACTTATGCTGAAAGCATCTACTGGGGCCTTGCTGTTGTATTTCAAGCTGAGGCCATATCTTCCAAACCACCACTGCAGAAGTGAAACCATGAATAGTGACTTTCCAGTAAACAAATTAAAGAAATTAAGTGTGGGTTCTGCAAAAAAAAAAGGGAGAAAAGTGAGATTTATTTAAAATGTTATGTCAATTGGTTCCACACAGCTGGGTTAAGTAGTTTCTAAGTAATATGCACTCAGTGAACTCAGCAAAGAACTCACAAGTTTTTAGTACAATTCTGAAGAAGTGTTTCGACTCAGATCTGATTTTTCAGCATATCTAATTGGAGCAGGACATGTTTTCCACTGACTGAATGGCAAAATGTCACATCTTTTCCAAATGCATTCAAGCTACATTTCCCAACTGACCTGAGTTAGTTTCATCATTCAGATTCACATTCTGTTTTCTGTTGTAGCTGAAATACAGCACAATCACAGACATTATAGACACTATAGACATTAAGGATTGGTACAAATCAAGATCTAAGCTCATAAATGTAATTGGTTGGTTAAGTCTTGTGAATATAATTTGATTACACAAATTACACAGATGTCTAATCACCAGATTTAAGAAACAACTCTGTTTGGCCCTGCCGTGTGAGCAAAGCTTAAATGAACATTTTTGACCAGTAGCATAACTTATCACTTTCTTAAACATTTAACTTAATGTGGTTATGCTCAAAATAAAAAACAGAAGCAACACAAATTGCTTAAGTTAAGCTGTAATACCATAGAGTGCTGTAATATCTGCAGGATATATCGAAGAATCACAATCAACTCTCAGAACCTTAGCAGAACCAACTACAATGACACTAGGCAGTCATCCAAGGAGTAGAAAAAAGCTGTACACACAAGGGACAGTTGGCCAGGAGGATAGACAACACGATGAGGGTGAGTAATCTGATAAAACAATGTGCAAATACCTGTAAAAGCCTGGGGAAAAACCTTTGAGTTCAGTAAGGTTACATTGACCAAACAATGAGAATCTATCATTCTGACAACTTACAAAGTCACATGCATTTTTTGATTAACATGTACAAAAGAAACTGATTAACAGAGATACACTATAAGGACAAAAGTAATGGGACACACCTGTTTTTCAGGGTTTGGGCTAGGCCCCTTACTTCCAGTGAAGGATAATATTAATGCTTTAGTATACTGAGACATTTTGGACAATGTCATGCTTCCAACTTTGTTGACCCAGTTTGGGGAAGAACCTTTTCTATTCCAACATCCCAGTGCACAAAGCGAGCTCCATCAAGACATGGCTGGAGGAGTTCTGTATGGAAGAACTTGACTGGCCACACTGGCTACTATCTTTTGGATAGTAACACATCAAACAGACAAGATAACTTTCATTGTTTCTCTTCTTTCTGTTTGAACTTTCATGAACAATGTCTGCCGGGAAAAAAAGCTATTTAAACATCATTCAAATGTTTTTTCCATCCCTAAACAACTGAATTAAAAGGAGCATTTGCCTGGCTCTCACTGATTGGAGTTGTTGTGTTAGTTTCCTTTGATATTCAGCTCTCAGTGTTTTGGAGGCCACATGCTGACCTTGACTGATGGACTTCTTCTGGTTATCACGGCCCGCTCCCTCAGGCATGGTGCGACTACTGCACAGGAAGTAGAAACCTGCAAAAGACCTTCCATTAGAATTGGACAGTTTAAATTCCACAATACTTCTGTCACAATTGCAGAGCAAATTTCCAATACTCACTCAGTCCAATAGCATTTTTACCTATTGGAAAGCAATTCTTACAGAAAATTTTTAAATGGAATAACTGGAATTTTACAGTTACTTGTCATTTTTCAGTGCTTGTTTCTAAAGTGCAACTCCTGCACATTTTAGTTTGGGCAAATATGTTTAAAAAATATAATGAAAACAATTTTTAAGTAAATCGATATTCAATGTCACAAAATTATGCACAAGTTTAATATTTATTTCCGACTACATGACAGCATAGAGTCAATGACAGCTAACTGCGTAAAAACATACTTCTGTCTACCAATACTAGTAAAGATTCAGTTTTCAGTTCAGTGGACTGAGTGAGTTTTGGAAATTCTCCTAATCTTGTACTGTGTATTATGCAGGACTGAGTGAGTCTTTGTCGGTTATACTATTGCACATAAAAAGGTCATTGCTCTTCAATCTCTCAATTATGTGTTCATCAACTGGATAATAAATGGGTTTTAACATACACTCCTGTTCAGGCTGTGCTGTGAGTAAAATGCCTTGTTTTATTCAACCGTGTGCAATTATTTGAATGAATTTGGAGTTTGTTTTGTATGAAGGACTCTGTGCGGAAAGAAACGCTCCCAATCTCTCAGCACTGGAGCTGGCAGGCCCCAGGTGCACGACACAACACACTCATACACTCTCAAAACAAGCAAACACGAGTTTGGAAGTGCAGCGGAGCCTAAAGCCAGTCCTGACCACAAAGGTCAAGAGGGAGAAAAAATATGTTTTGCTGGAAACCTGCCTGTCCAAGGCTCTTTTATTTTTTTGCAGATTGTGGCTATCACACGAGAAGCTTGTTATTGTGTTTGACACCATTTGAAAAAGGCAGCTGTTTTTACAAAGAGATCAACATGAATGCTCCAAACGAACTAAATCTTGTGACATTAACACACATGGAAATTGAATGTTTTCCTTCTCGTATATGAAGTTACCATGTTGGATAGATATTGTTATATCGCAACAGACACAATATAAGAAGATTCACCAAGGCTTATGACAGGCGTAGGAATAGTAGTTGTGTTCAAATTCATATCCGTGTTTTGTTTCTTTTAGTTTAGAATGAAAAAAGTTAAAGGCAAATAGGCCTTCTGTTTCTTCCACTGAAAAAGGAAGGCTTTGGGAAAAAAAGCACTGGGGGAAAAAACTGTGTTTGGAGCCAAAGCAATTAAAGAGCTGAAACCCAATCGAAGTTGTTTGGGAAAAGGGGGGTACAGTCTTGAAGAAGCTTTCTTTTGCCTTTCTCTCTTTCTCTCTCTCTGCCTCAAATAAGGGAGACAGTCTGAACATATGTAATGGTTGGCTTGGACACAAGAATGTGCTCCACTCTTGCCCAAGCAGTGTGTTGAGCATGTGTCCTGTCGGCACAATGGGGACCGGCGCTTCAGTGAAAGGAAATCATTTGGGCTGACAGGGCTAAGTTACGAAGCAGTGTTTGTTTATAGTTTTGGGATAGAACCTGTCCCACGGTGACACCTGCCCTTGGCTTTCATTCCACACACTCCCGTTTCACCTTTCTGTCAGAGAAGGCCACCAGCAGGGGTGGGCTCAGAGTTTTCCAGCAGCTTTCCAATGTTTGTCTTTCCCTCCGACTTCTGTTGTCCAACCAAAAGGTTAACGCTACATGGGCTCACTCGTTTTTCCCAACCTACAAGCTACACAACTCGCATTTTAGTTTCAAAGTAGTTACTAAGTAGTTTCTAGGCCTCAACTGATTTGGTGACTGACACAAGTACCAATTTTAAAGAGATTCTAGTGATGGTAATATCAAAATCATTATCAACAATAACAGGAGTATCAGTTTTGGATAATAACAAATCAAACAGACAATAATAGTTTTAGTTCAGCTGTGTTTCACCAACTGATACGATTGTAAGTTGCCTATGAACATGAATGCTCATAAGCAAAAACTCCTGGCAGTTCATCTTTAACCTTGAACTGTACAACTCTGGACATGAGCTGACAGCAGCAATTAGTTTCTTTCCCATCTTGCCATTTGACACAGCTCACTGAGACCCCGTCCCAGAGCAGCTCCTTCAGCGAATTTTTTCAATTAACACAGTGTAAATTTTCGTGCACTGTTGTCTGACACTGCATTGTTCTCATTAGCTATAGTTCCCCTGACTTTCTTCATAAACCGCAGCTTGTTTCCATTAAACTGATAATTAGCAACAAAATGCTTTACATTACATGGACAAACGTATTGGGAAACACCTGTTTTTCAGCGTTTGGGCCTTTTACTTCTAGCGAAGGGCTTGATCTTAATGCTTCAGCAGACCAAGACATTTTGGACGCCAAACTTTGTGGACCCAGTTTGTGGAAGAACTTGACTGGCCACACAGAGTCCTGACCTCAACCCCATCCAACACCTTTGGGATGAACTGGAACGGAGATTGTGAGCCAGACCTTCACATCCAACATCAGTGCCTGACCTCATTAAAGCCCTACAAAATGAATGGGCACAAATTCCCACAGAAACACTCGTGTGGATGCTTGTGGAAGGCCTTCCAAGAAGAGTGGAAGCTTTTGTAGCTGCAAAGGGAGGACAAACACCATATTAAAGTCTGAATGCAATGTCATTAAAATCCCTGAGAGTGCAACGGGCAGGCGTCCCAATACTTTTGGCCATATAGTGTATGAAATGGTAATGTCCTGCAAAAAAAAAGATAACAGGTCATGTTTCTCTGCCATATAGAGAACTTTCCATTTAGAAAGACGGGAGCCTGCAGGTGTCTAAGAACTGGCTATATCATCGCAACTTTGATCCCCAGTGGTGCCACAGCCAACCATGGCCAGGAGTCCAAGAGAGCACCATTTGTCTTTGTATTGTCTGTGTGGTTAGGACAGTCTCCCCTTTTACTCAGCACAATGTTTGGGAGCACGGACATCTGCTGGCTGACAAAACAGAATTGTCAGTTACATCTCCAGCAATTGACTTATACTGTCAAATGACGCTGCATCTGCTGCACTTTGAAAAGATGCTTTACATGGAGGAAACACACGTTAGTTTTTGCCTTCCTAGTGTTGGTAGCTGTCCTGTGACTGGGAGAATCTCAGCTAGTGGGTGGAATTTGAGACGAGTAATTTGGGAAGAAAATCTGAAAATCTGAAAAAAAAAGAAAAATATTCTGAACATCTCTCTCTCTAAGGACTGGAGGAGGCAACATTCCTTTCAAAAAGTCTCTAATCTTTCATCAACAAACTTTTTGAAGCGTTGAAACCCAAAAACTCTCAGATGGAAATCTATGTACCCTACATTTTTGTCAGATACCAAAATGTCCTTGTGAACGCAACTTTAAGATTAACATCTGAATCATCGGCCTGGGATTAACATGGTATTTGCGGAGTTTTGATTTACAAACAGTACGAAGGTGTCCGCTATGTCATAGCCCACATACTCAAGAGAGTCTGGATATGAGTGTTTAGCTCCTGTAATCAAGACACTTCCATGTCTTATTTTTTTTTTCTTCTTCTATTAATCCATATGAGCCGAGCGTAATGATCTGTTTTGGACATCCTTGCAAGCAGAGTGAAATTAAAATGAGTCTGGCCTGACGCCATGCACTGTCTTTTGGAGAGTTTCTCACCACATGCCCCCAGGCCTTTCAGAGCCCCATTTCTAATGTTGCCTCATTAAAAGGCATCACACTTCCTTTAACTGTGACCGCGAAGGCTTCCGAACGCTATGCGCCTCCGTGGTTGAGCCTCATGTATACTTTTTTGGCTCCAGAGCTTGTTTGCCGAATTCCAGAAATGGAATTGCGGTAAGAATTAACTCTGCATACCCCCCCCCCCTTTTAGTGGGTAAGCAGCTCGGTTGAAGGGGGTTGTGGGGGGGGTATTGTGAGGCCAAGTGGAAATGATCCAACATCTGTTTAGCCAACCCAGAGGTTAGTGCAAGGCTAACTCCATTCTGTTGCTCCTAACGCAGAGCGGACAACCCCTGTGTCAGAGCGTAGCCTCGCATGCTCCTCGAGCAGAAATTCTGTCATAAAAAATGTACAGGGGGAGGACTCATTCCGCCCTGTAATTTTGTGTGTGAGCCGTATCTCGCGTGGCATGCTTCCAGGTGCATCTGCGTGCTTCTTCCAGCCCAGCTTCTACTTCACCCTGACAAACAGTTCTGCAGACAGACAGAGTCCTGCAACACAGCTGGACTGGTTATATGAATGTGTGTGTGTGTTTGCGTGTTTGTGCTTGTGTGTGTGTGTGTGTGTGTGTGTGTTTCAGGATAAAAATGTAGCCATGTAAAGAACGAACAAACTTTTTTAAAGAGTTTTTTAATAAGAGCTATGCGCTTCAGGTTTTACAACAGAATGTCAAATTTAGAGTTAGGCATAGAAAATGACATTCATTCATTT
>JBBPCX010000001.1:22782285-22794257 GCA_037974365.1 Hydrocynus forskahlii
ATCTATCTATCTATCTATCTATCTATCTATCTATCTATCTATCTAACTAGCTGACACAGGGATGCAGTACAGTGTCTGCTATAGGAAATGTGCCTATAAAAGGTTGTGGAAATTGAGTGATAAGAACGGCCGCGAGTACGAAGAGGTTTATTGAATTATGATTCACAAAAAGGTGAAAGCCAGACAAAGCAAGAGAAGACTCAGGAATGACAGGACTGAGATGTCTGAGACCTAAAGCAGTGACACATAAGTGAACAACAGGGAACAGTCAGTTCTCACGTGTGTGTATGTGTGTGTGTGTGTGTCTGTGTGTGTGTGTGTGTGTGTGTATGTGTGTGTGTGTGTGTGTGTGTGTGAGTGTGTGTGTGTGTGTGTGTGTGTGTGAGAGAGTGTGTGTGCGCGGGACGGGAGAGGGGACAGATGACTCACGGATTTGCGAGACAGTCAGTGTTGTTTTTGAGTCAGCAGACACACACACCCACACACACACACACATGTACACACACACACCCACACACACACACACCTGTGCTGAGAAATACAAGCTCAGCTGCAGTGTTAACTGCTGCACACTCAGCTCGCACAAACACTTTATTCTTACTCCCTGTAAAAGTGTAAAAAAACACTGGTCGGAGTTTGCGGGTTGAGTGTATATTAATATAAAAGAATGGAAAAATATATTTTCTCTAACATCTTGACTTGTCTGTGTAGAACTTGTGTAGAAATTAGAAAGAAAATCCAAACACTTTGTGTAAATAAAGGCGTCTTCTGGCCCCCAGCCCTTCCACCCAAGCTGGCCCACCCTTTCACCCGAAGCCAACCTCTCTCTCCCCTGCAGGCCGCCTGAGTATCACGGGGTCGGAAATGCCGCGGCACGAAGGAGACGGGCATAAAGCAGAAGGTTTTGACTGCTAGAGTGCCGCACTGGGGATGAAGCGGGAGGCCTCGGCAAGGTCAGAGTCAGGGGGAAGCAGTCTGTCTGAAGCTGCATTAAACGGCCTTCATTTAAATACTCGCCTGGACCTCTGCCAGATCTGCTGGTTTTATGTGGAGCCGCACTAGGGGAATAGGGTGTGATATATATACTCCAGTTCGTGGGGCATTGCAAGATCGTATGTACACAGACAGAAGCATGACTGTAATCCTCATGAAACCAAGACTTTCTGTAAATTGCAAGGGAGTGAGATTTTACACTTAAAAAGCACTCAGCATAATAAATGGGCTGCAACTGTTAAATTACAGTAATTGGCCGACATTTGTAACTGCTTGCTTTTACTTTCTCTAAAACAGCTTCACAAAAGACCTACAATTGATCCATCTGCGCTCTGCCCGCAAATGCATTCTTTCACAGCAACAGCTGCTAGCTTGGACAAGCTTTACAGTCGGTTGGCAAAAATCATATTACACTATATAAGGGTGTGTCTGAAAGGTCTCGTTAAGATTTAAGATTTGGAGTCATTTTTCGTCGCATAATCAAGTTACCATGGTGGAAAAGTAGTTTACACATGTTAGTGCAGCATTTTGATTGGGTCCTCTAAACTCCTAACTAAATTTATTGGGTTCAATGGGATTTTTGCCAGAGTTCTGTAAAGTTTGTCCAACCTAGCAACGGTTGCTCCCAAAACTAGGTTAATTCTTACGAAAATTTGCTAGCATTGCTAAAAAAAGGAGTGCCATTGTTTTGGAAACGGTGTATTGTTGTTGAATGAGCCTTTAAATAGCACAAACACAATCACTGTATGGAGTACACAGGCCCTCAGACTGAGAATAGTCTCCTCAGAATCAGGCGTGATTCAACAATCTAGAACGGAATCACTGGTAAAAATCCAAATAATGTGGGGATGCAGTGTAGATGCATTCAGTCCGGATTCATGCTGACAGGGCCTGTGCAGGCAGGCGACTGTGAAGCTCATCAGGCCTCTATCTGGGATCCGGTGAAGGAAATGGGGATTAAGACTATTCCCCGTGCGTGCTCCAGAGAGGGGGTCACTCTCTGAAAGCGGATGAAGAAGCATCTGCAGGGCAGCACTTTCCCCTCTGCAGAGGTGAAAAGGACGCCAGTCTTCAAAGCAAACAGAGCTTAGCATGTAACCTTCACATTCAACACTCCAAACACTCGGAGGGAGGGTTTGTCTAACTTCCTGTCTCTCAGTTCAGATTGCATGACCAATTCCAAGCCCCATTCTTCTGTGCGATAGAGTCTGAGTGACTAAACAATGCCCTTTCCCCGCAAAAACTCCCAAGGCTGATATTTAACACAGATTTTTTCCCCCTGGGATATGCAACAATTAGTTGGGAAAAGACAGAAATCCCTTCAGGGGGAGAGGGCTTGTAAGTCCATGTTTTCAGAAATCAGGCACACTGTTTTGCTATGACAGAGATATTAGGGGGAAAGCTAGGCCAAAATCCAGCCCTGTAGTGTTTTAGCCAAGGTCTACATGCGTGTGTCCAGCAGGTCCACTGCAGGTTTACACTGAAAATAAACAGGAGCTGCCTGCTCTTCCAGCAAACAGCACTTGACCACACACGCCAACCCGCAGCATGTGTAGTTAAGCTATAGCACGAGCGCCCGACTGTTGGCAGCGTAACTAGGAGAACGCGCATAAAATCTTTTGTATAATTCTGACAAATGACCCATTCAGCATAATTGCTCCGTGTTCACGCAGGACCTCTCATCTCAGTGGCATGAGGCATGGTTTAAATCACAGGCCTATTGTGTTTGCAGATGCTCAGGTTGTAAATGACTGACACCCCTGGCATGACAGCTAATAACACAATGTATTCCAGGCCAGAGTAATGAGGGACTGAATGGAGACCAGACGGGACTCATTGCCATGTTTTATTTGTCCACTCTGAATACTCAGCATTCCAGTTGCTAAAGAAAATAATGTTGGTTGAGCAAGAAGGGGGGGGGGGGCTCTGTGGAGCCAGAGAGAAAGCCAGTACTAAGCACACGTTTTCCGTTTATCTAACAGCACATCTGATGCTGAGAGATTTCCCCAACCCTCCCCAACTCTACAGTGAAATGTCTTACAGCACTGCGAGCTAAGACCGGGGTAATAAATCACCTCGGGAAGAATGTGCCGGGCCACGGACTGGAGAACACAGGCATACAGAGCACTAGGGGCCGTCAGGTGATAGGGGACACTTTAAGAAAATCTCGTTTAATCCATTTCCTCATCAGTGCGTTCTTTCAAACTGAGAAAAAGAGATTCTGTAAATGGGCTAACCGGATTAGAAAAGTCATTTTCAGAGGGAAATTCAATCAACAAATTGCTTTTTCATTGGGTGTCTATGACATGCATGCATCATACATTGCCTGGGGCTCAATAATGCCTGCATGCATCCTATTTGCTCTTACACTGCTTTAGAGGCCATGAGAGTAAACAATGAGGGGTCTACAACAAGCATGTTATTCAATTTCATAAAACCGAGCCTCGTGAGTTTATACTAGTAAACTGATTTAATGGAGAATAATGTGTGAAGTGAATAGAATTTACCCAATGACAGGATAGAAGACAAGACGGTATAAAAAATGACATGTACTTTACTTACCTTCTATATAAGGAAACGTTTATTTTTACATACTGTTGATGCACATCTTGTTGATGCACGTGCAGTATGAATGGGGAAAAATGTTACAAGCTTCCAAAATTATTCTCCCTGAGTGTCTCTGAGTATTCTCTCTGTATCTACTGTGACAAAAGGGATTGAGGCAATACACACTACTCACAGCAGGCCATGCGTAATAAACGTTATCTCCAGCTTTATCAAGATGGTCAGAGTTCTCCTCAGGTTCCAAAGTCCTGACTTACCTTCACAGGTGTTCGAAGTGGAGTCATCAAAGGTACTGAAATCACTCCTTCTCCAGAAGGGCGCGAAAAACTCTCTCGGACGAATAATCTGTGCCGTTCGGCATTAGTGGGACTCTGTCACATCTGGACTGAGCTCGTTTCGATGCTCCTCAGGGTTCCGTGGTCTCCACACTCCCTCCGTCAGAGCTCCACACTCAGAGCTCCTCTGCTCTCCACATGAACATCAGGACTGCTGCTGCTGCTGTGACTCACCACCACACACCAGAAACGCTCACACGTCACTCAAAAGTTCAGTGAAGGAGAAAAAAAAAAGTTGTCCTCCTGAAAAGAAACGCTGGAAGAAGATCCTCCGAAACCTTACAGCCTACACAGACATGACATGCGGTAAAATGAAAACGTTCATTCTTTATCTCAATTCTGCGAGTCAGTCTGTGTCGACTCAGCAGTGGGTTTTCACCAGAGACAAAGTTTAAAACCGAAAAAATGCAACAATTAAAAGAACATCTGGACAAAATGTGAAGAGCAGTTGTGCTTCTGCCCTCCTCGTGCGGCGCGCGGAGCGCTGGATGCGCGAGGACTGTGTGGCTCGAGAGTGATTCGTTCTTTCATAAATGAATCTTTCAAACCGACTGAACTGATTCACTGATTCATTCTGCTCCTCTATGCTACTCAGTCAATACAGTGAAACGTCCAATTAAGAGATTCAATTAAAATGTGTTATATGTACACTGGTTACAGTATTGCTGTGACTTTTGAGAGTCACGTTACATTACATACACTCAAATTTCTAGACAGCGTCAGAACCAGAGGAGAGTCCTAAGTGCTAAACTCTTCATGTAGGGAGCAGTGAAAGAGGATACACTATATGGACACAAGTATTGGAACCCCTGACCATTACACAAACAGGGACTTTAATGACATTGTATTCAAATACATAGACTTTAATACGTATTTGTGCGCTGGGACACAGTCATGCTGGAACATAAAAGGTACTTCCCCAAACTATGTTCCCAAAGTTGGAAGCATGCCGTCGTCCAAAATGTCTTGGTATCCCAAAGCATTATGAGTGGCCTTTACTGGAAGTAAGGGGCCTAGCCCAAACCCAAAAGAACACCTATCTCCCAACATTTTCATCCAAATAGTGTAGAGAGTGCATTAGGAGTGGACATGCTCTCTGAATAGATGAGTCTTCAGGAGGTTCTTAAAGATACAGAGGGATTCTGCTGCTCATTCCACCTGTGGAGAGCCACAAATGAGACCAGTCTGAACTGAGTTTACCTTGTGTGTAGGGACGGCAGAGCCTGTTGATATGAATAATAGGATTAAGGTAGCTTGGTGCAGACCCAGATGTCACTTGTAGGGAAGAGTTAGTGACTTAAATTTAATTTGGGCAGCCAGTCAGGTCAATTAGCAGTGGGGCCACATGCGACCTTTTGGGTTGATTAAAGACCAGCCGAGCTGCTGCTTTCTGAACCATTTGTGAGGGTCTTATTGTACAAGCTGGGAGACCCACTAGTAGGGCTGGAGCAGCTGAGAATTGCAGCAGCGAACACATCTTACTGAGAGAGGTTTATAGGTCAGATGACACGTCCCAGCATCAGGACTGGACTGGGACAAAATATAGGCATTTTGAGCCTAGACCGGGGGTTTGCTGACACAATTCCGCACGGGGGGGTGCTGACAGGCCCAAAAGTACCATCGGCCCGGTATCCCCAATGGCCAGTCCAGCACTGCCTGGCATAGTAGCGCACCAACGTTCCCTGAAGTGAGCGTTCCTCACAGACTTTCATTTATTTAACTGGGTTTTTTCTTTAAAACATGCATGGGGATATTCTTTCTGCAGAGCACAGGATCTGATAATACATTCACAAAACAATGCTTTTGTATTTTGAGAAGTCTGATTTATTTCGTTTTACTTGCTACAACAATGCAAATTTGTGCTAGGCTCTGAATAGGAATTACTACGATACATTAGCACCTGAGCAGTTTCAGAATGTATTCTTTACTTTGTTTTACACTTTTCAGTGAATTATGTGACGAGAATGAATGGCCAGCATCTGAAGAACATACAGGCCCATGTATCATGCAACGCCAGGATCAGTGATTTGTCACTGGATCCAAAGCACAGCGGCGCCGCGGCTCCTGTGTTGAGTGTGCTTACCTTATCTGCACACCCGTGAGCCCCTGCAGCTCCCGTAGTTCAGTGTTTACGGCACTGCCTGTTTTACTATGTTTGCACTCGGGAATGTGCCAGTATGTGTCTTAATTTCATTTGCATTCGTACACGGACCACCCACCATATTGAGTGCTACTCCAAAGTAAATAGCAAATTGTATCAATGTAGGCTTATGACAACACTGTGGCACGTCGCAACAGGTTTAGTGGGATGCAGTCAAATGTTAGTTCCACCTTCCTGTTTAATCAAAGATTTTAGGATAGCACTTAAGACTTTTGTTCTCACAATGGTTTTCTACAAAATCACAGAATGCATGTGCTAAAATGCAGCTAAGCATGCAAAACAGCAATTTGTAACTTTGGTGCCGACTGCCTCTTCTTTTCATTGGAGAGTGTAGTCTCAAAGTTTACGCACTTATTTATAACCTCTCAATACAAGCGCCCTTCAAAGCAGTCAGTGTAACCTCATAAGGAGTGGCATTCTGTAATAGTGTTAGTGGGGAGGGATGGGTTTAGGAAAGTCAGGTTAAACGTTCCTTTTCCAAGATGTTTCCTGGTCACAGCTCTTCCTTACTGGCGTCACAATACATTTATATCCTGGACAGCTTCAGTTTGGTCTCGGTCTTTGGTCTTGGTGCATGTTCTACTAGTCCAGTGTCACTTGCCCTTACGCATGTCGGCAATGTCACTTTGTGCAACACCAGGTTCACCAGTTCCCATCTTCCCTTCCTTAACTTTAGAGGGAATACATATAAGAGTATATAAGAGTCTGGTTTTATGAATTCCAAATAACTTCCCAGTTCCTCAGAATCTGCAAGAAGATACCCCAAGAGCGACTTCCATGTAAGGAAGATGTTTGTATCACTGTCAGTGTAATATGGCATGTCACTGCTTGAGTTTTCTGGAATGAGATCTGGACCTTTGTGGAATTCACGCAATCACAGTTACATTTGAGCAATCCTATGACATACATCTGAAAGGAAACTGTGATCCAAGTTGGAGGAAGGGAAGAATTTATGTGTTTTTAGTAGCCTCAGACTTCTTGAACTTCCTGTACAAGTTAACTCCTTTTGTGCTGACAGGGGTGTGCTTCTGGGAATAAAACAACTCAGCGAATAAATCCATGGTTATTATCATGAAACTATTTAGCTGTTATGATTTGGTTTCATATAATGAAATACACTTCAAGTGTGGTAAACGTCTCAGTTGCTCTGTTAGTTAAGCATAAAGCCAGAGGGGGAACTCATAAATTGTATTTTCAGACACAGCTGACTGCTTTTTACCTCCAGAAACATTTAGATTATGTAGCCGACCATGTTAACAGCAGTGAGAGATCATTTACACTTGAACCACAGTCTATATATGACAACTTAATATGCTTTATGTCTCTACTCATTGGTGTGTTATTCCTATAAACAGGAGGCCATACATTTCTACTCTCATTTCTGTTCAGACCAAACCATGAAACAGTAATATTACTCCATCTTGAAATCTAACAGATATTTAGGAACAATTCAATGAGATATTTCTAAAATATTCCCAAAAGGATCCAGACACCCCAGTTACCCAGTTGCTGACCCAGCCAACTAATTGTACACGTATAGCTTAAGTAATATCCACTGAAAAACATTGCCAGTAGAACAGGACACTCTGAAGGGGCTGCAACCGAGCCCAAGGTCACATTCCTATGATAGAGGTTTATAAAGCACAAAACTGCATTAACTGAAGTGTTCAATCCATCCATTGTGCCATATGTAATCAAAAAATAATCATCCAACATGAGTACTTTCACTAATTCGTCATACGAATGGAGGAGGATCCTGTGCAAACAAATCTTCTGCAAATGTTTGGACATAGTGTAGATCCATCATGTTAGGACTGAACTGAGTTAAGATGTGTCTGTCTACAACCCAAAGTAAGAATTATTCAGTTACACTGAATGTGTAACATTCCAAACATACACACACACACACACACACACAAACACACAAACACAGAAAGCTACTCTGCACACAGGGATATTTAGGAGAATGAAGAGTGAAAGGAGACGGGGCAGGAGACATTCCAAATTCAAAGTAAACAAATAGACTGCCTTTAGGAGCTCGGCCGTCAGGAGGGCAGTGTGTGGGGGTGGGGGCACAATGCAAAGAATGCTCAGCTTTAGGTCAACAGTTTGTGCACAAAAGGGTCAGGAACTCCTATATATCATGGCTGTTCCCAATCTCCATTATTATTATGTTAAATGACACCTCTATTATTGGCCAGTTGAATTTTGAATTGTTTTAAAAATTGAATTTAAAAAATCATAAAGTCCAATAATAATTTCTCCCAACATGTAACTCCGTATCAGCGTTGCTTGGACAGGCCGTGAGGACTGTACAAGACACATCACACCCTGGTCACAAACTGTTTGAACAAACAAAGACAAACAGATTCAGAAGCAGTTTCTACCCTTCAGCCACTACCATGCTAAACGCTGCTAAGTTCATGTAGTGCACTTTATTATTACAAACAGTCACACGTTTACATACGTTTACATGTCCATATGTTTACATGCTCCCTTTTAACAGTTGATGTAGCATATTTATAATAGTCTTAGAATATTTATAATAGTCTTAGAATATTTATAATAGTCTTTCATAGTTTATACGGCTGTACCCTTTTTTTTTTCACTTGAACTATTTTGCGCCAAGATAATTGCACCTACAAATTTCGCTGTACAGCTGCTACAATGACAGTAAAGAGATTCTGATTTTGTTGTGTTTTGAATACTTTAGTTTATTAGGCTGGGCAACACGACTTTCACTTTTGTTAATTTCCCTTTCTTGAAGTTCACAGCTTGAGCAGACTTTATCTGACAGCGTTATGTATTGGGACCTCTGAAGAAGTTACAGGTCCCTGTAGGCATTCGGAGTTATGTTCCATGTAAAGGTAAATCTTGAAGGAAACCCCTATCCCCTGTTGTGTGCCAGGGAATTCAATCTAAAATGGGAACCTGGGCTCACGGAGATTTACGGAGCGTGCACCTGAGAGCTTTTCCAAAAAAGCAGCTTGAAACATCAGTCATTCTAAAGAAATTCTCCATTTCAGCACCGAGTTAGAGGCTGAAGGCCAAACAGTAGTTGTATGATGGTTTCCTCCACTCTGATGATGGCCTGAGCAGCGGTTCTGTGCTTGGGGTAGGGCTGGTGAATAGATTTCTTCAGTAAAGAGAGATGGAGAGCTGGGGGGCTTCCTGAAGGCTTTTCCATGCCTCCCCTCTGCATTCCTGGGCAGACGTTCCAGTCTCGCTGTCCCAGAACCAGTCATCACCCAAACACAAAAAAGACCCAAAAGTACAATGGGGCGGTGAGCTGCAGCCTGTTCTGTATTCGAGCTGCAGCGCTGCAAAACCACTGCCCGAGAGCACTCCACTGGAGAAAGCCCATAGATTAAGACGTGCTCTATACCCAAGCCACACACA
The DNA here is from genome assembly GCA_037974365.1 of Hydrocynus forskahlii. NCBI lineage: Eukaryota > Metazoa > Chordata > Actinopteri > Characiformes > Alestidae > Hydrocynus > Hydrocynus forskahlii. The sequence goes on from JBBPCX010000001.1 coordinate 22,791,739, forward strand.
TCCCACTGACCTAGATATATACAGAGATGGGGCTGGCCCCAAGTCCACAGCTCCCAGAGGACCTGGGGTAGAAAGCACAAGGCTTCAGAAACTTCTATGGTTCTTCATAAATGTGTACCTTTTTGAAGTTCAAGATTTTTCCCACAACCACACATCCAGACCAGGAACCACTGGATAACCTTGATTTTAAGGGTTTGGTTACTTTAATTACAGAAGCTTGCTCACTGGCTCTGAGCAGGAACAGTTAAACAGCTTGAAACCCCATCAGACGACGATGACTGGCACGAGCCACCTCACCTCTGCCTCCAGGAGGTTACAGATATCAACCCCACCCAACCCCAGGTTCTTCGCCAGGGCTCAAACAAATAGGTGAACAAATGACTAATCATTTGATTGCTTCTGTCCAGAACACAAACCAGAATCCATGAGGCCAACGCTGACGTCGGCAGTGTAGCAATTTTGGATGAGTTAAAAGTTTAAATCACCTTTAACGGTGAGTCAGTGTGAGAAAAGTGGCACTGTCTTTGTGAGGCAGAAGTCTTGCTGGAATGGCCTATGATTCATATACGCAGTAGGAGGGATGGAATACACCCGTGGAGCTTTAGAGGGCCCCCGTTGGTGGAGACCAGTTACAAGCCTATGCAGGAGACTAGGACCTTGTTGTTAAGCACATGTTTTGAGGCCTGAGAACCGCAGCGTCGGACCTTGTACCTATATAATTCGGCACTCTTGTGGTTGCCGGTGGATGAGAGGTCATGCAAGAATGCAGCTGTGTAAGCAGGCGTTACTCAGTGAAGGCCAGACATGATCTGAATATGATAGAGATCACTTTTACATGGGAACACTATTGTCATTATTCATTTAATTTTGTGTCTGGTGCCCAATTTCCTTCTCAAGGGAAACTAATGTGAAGTATATTTAACAGGAGAGCCATTGTATCCGTAATTACCATCATTATAATCACCTCATTTCGAAATATAGTCACATCACATCAGCATCAATTAGAAAAGCTTGACTTACAGTTTTTTTACTCAGAGGCTAAATAGGATAATGGAGGTGTTTTGCAAGAACAGGCATTAGTAGTATGGGGCTTAAATATTAGGCTGTACCCTTGATGAACCCACTGCTGGGTGTCCCAATGATGTATGAAGTTGTACTTTAATGTAATAATACTTTAACTAAACATAATTTCAGTCTGTGTCTTTTAGATTTATGTGAAGACAAAGACATTAGTCTGATTCAGTGTCTCAGACATTAGGCAGTGTATTATGGTCATTTCAGGTAATAACTTATTGTGAGTGAGCTATTAGAGGCATTAAACACGTTGGCTGCATTTGATTCCTATCACAGCTGCTGTGAACATTTCTAACTCAGAACATTTCCGTAGAATTTAGCATTTCTTGTCAAACCACTCTGAATAACTTTAGGATGACATCTTAACCACAAATTTGAAATATCAGTGGAATTTCCCTTCTCTAAACGAAGTTGCATGATTTTATCCAGCCTGTATACTGAATCAAAAGACATAAAAGGCCTTAACTCACAATCCCCACGTCTTTGGAACCTCGTACTGCCACAGTACATCATCATCTAGTGTTTTTTCCAGATCTGGGCCACCTCAATCAACCCTTGATAATTATCTGATCGGTTGAATCACAGAGTATCCGTTGAGTAACTCTTTAACGCCTAACTTTGACACCATATCTCTGAACATTTCTCTGACAAAAATAATTTCTAAAGCTTCAGATGGAAACTCTCTGAAGCAAAATAACAGAGGAACAGCCAAGTTAGTCTATAGTTGTGTCGAGGACTGCTCAAGGCAAGTGTTACGTGACGGGTAGGCGTGCAGCAATGCATTGAACTCTAGGCTTTTGCGTTCAGTGACCAAATGACCAGCAGGAAACGACTGGAGCCTTTGAGAAAGTAAACATCGAGCTTGCTTCCTGTCTCTGTGTCTCCGTGGGTTGGACACGACGGATGTGAAAGCGCTGCTGTCTGTGGTTTTGCCAGCGATCCCAGTGGAGCCCAAAGGCTCAGTGAAATCCAGGACCTGGCTCTCCACCTGTTGCTGTGGTAGCAGAGAATCGGGGCGGTGCTGTGTTGCCACAGCTGGTGGCAGTAACTTTGTTTGAGTCCACTTTCCTTGTAAATGAATGCTTGGAATATTTGTGCAGTTATGGAGAAGAAAAGGATTGACAAATGCACGCCAGTCCTTTAAACACCAAAGCAGTAATTCAGTGCTACAGTGGTTCACTTTAAGTTGAAAGTTGAAGAGGAGCAGAAGCCAGCTTCCTAGCTTCCAGAAGAAGTGATAGAAATGATGATTCAGCTCCACTGTAAGTCTGGCAGTGGAGGTGTGTGTGTGTGATCACAGATCATACAATATAAATGAGGTCTGTTAAAAGGCCCAATTGAAAACAGAAAACAGAGGCGCTATCAGCCGACCCAGAGCGAGATGAACACAACACTTCATGAGTGACTTGCCTTTGCCTGTAGCCGTAGTGCTCGGCGTCTTATGC
>JBBPCX010000001.1:22801795-22815338 GCA_037974365.1 Hydrocynus forskahlii
GGTATAAGTAGGTAAATACAGTAATAAATTAATTTAATTTACAGTAATAAAAATACAGGGCTTTAAGAAGAACAAAAAAAAACGCAAGAGCACTTGGGAAATTCCACGGGGGAAATTCTGGACTGCGGCGTCACAGGGCAGCAGCCAATCAACAGCAAGGAGAAATAAATAACGTTCTCAGATTGGCTACTTTCAAACCTCCCGCCTCTGAGTACAACGGTATATCACCATCCCAGGATGCCTTTCTTTGTTTTTCCCTCCACAGGACCAAAACATGTATAGTTATTTTTTATATGGAAAAGTAGTGGAATTTATGTTAATATTTATGTTACAACATCAGGAAATTATATTTTTCTTAACAAAAAAAGCTGTGACATACGGGCCTCGTCTTGTGCTGGGTTGTTTATGTCTGGGCTCATTCTGTTCTGTTGCATCTGATTGCCTTGCTAACCGCCATGCCCAAACATAAACCAGCAGCACAAGGACGAGGGGGTGTGTCGGACAAGGCCCGGACGTCACAGCTTTTTTCGTGGCAATATATAATTTTTAATGTATTTTAGTGCTAAATTATTAAGATATAATTTACTAATTTTGTAATTAGTAGTTTGGTTCTCATAAAAAACGCGCCAGGGACTGAAGCTGCGACCGCTGAACCGCGTATAAAACGGGGATTACTGTGTATATCTGTGGTTCTTCAACACTGTTTCTTTGCTTTGATAATTAAAGCCAATCTCTATTTGCCACATCCGCAGTGAACCATCAATTATCACGGACAATTATTCCAACATGTTTCCTGTGTACTCAGAAAATAGGGAGAAAACCCATTGACACCAAACATGCTTAGAATGCAAGCCAGCGTGTAGTTTCACCAGCATCATTCATGTCAACAGGTTTTCTGTTCCTTTACTAAGTACAGTGGAACATTTGGGTTAGGGTTAGGGTTAGGGACTTTCCCCGTCTCACGGCCTTTCAACCTGTTTCAACCGCTTTGCAAACAAAAACGATAAGAAATCAACTCATTATTTCCCGCCTACTGTCGCTCAGTCACCAGTTAGCGCTGATACTGGAGGTGTTATGCAGTGCACATTAAAATACAGGGTAGTGAAGCGTTGTCCTCGCACGAAAAAAAGGCCTAAAGCGTGACCGCAGCACGTTTTTTAATAGATTGCATATTGTGATGGCTTCACAAAAACTCGTGAGACGGGGCTCCACAAATAAATGTTGGGAAAGGGGGGGGTCTTTTCATACTCATGTATTTGGAATGTGGAGTATCTGTGCAGCTTAAGCAGACAGCTGTGTGAGGGGCGGGACAGGAGCCGGGTGTCATGCTAAACAATCACACTTACACTTACACAGGATAGAAACCAGATGACCACTGGCACTGACAACACACTAGGGTTAGGAGGGTCAGGGTAAACCAAGCATACACACACACACACACACACACACACATGTCCCACTAGTCTGTGGGAATCTGTAGGGGAGGACTTTAACCACTCCGTAAACACACTGAGCCTCAAACGCTGCGCTTTCACGGTTCGAACACTAGCGGTGCACTCTTGGACAAACTTCTGTCACATCTCTCATCTGACACAGCAGGAGCGGCTTCAGCAGAATTTTCACTCAGACACATTAACTCGGCTCTCCTCTTTCCATAACTACACCTCCAGCCCCGACCTCAGCGAAAGCCTGAAAACTAAAACTACTCTTTAAAACTAAATCTCGAACATTGTTCTTGGATTAGACCTACACTTTCATAGCCAGAGCCCCTATCCTTAATTTTACTTGCATTTTATTTCTTTCCCTTAGGTCCCCTTATGATTTTTGTGTGGTTTGGTGAAGCAAAAACAATCCACCACACCACCCCCTTAGTGATAGAATTACAACGGCTGTTTTTGTCCCTGTAACCATGCCTTTAAGAGTGATAAACTGTATGTAAATATCCTCTCTTCTGATTGGCTGCCCTGTGTTGTGCCTTAAACAAGAAGCTGAAACTCCTCTTTTTTTTAAACCACTGAAAGCTGAATAGGCAGGTTCTGTATCCATAAAATGAGTTGTTTTTCTTGACATCGCAACATCAGTACATACAAAATGGACCGTTTATGTAGATTCATTTCTATGAATTTTATAAATGAACTCCAGCAGTGTTTACAAGCAACATTAATCTCTTATTTCAATCTTAGTTTTTTCCATATTTTGGGCCCTTTACAAATAAAGGGTCCAAAAGAGGTGTTTGAAGCGATGACATGGAAGAACCACTTTCAGTTTAACCTTTTAATGGATGCATTTTGTTTGTTTCATTGAAACCACTCAACTCAGAAGGTTCCTCAGAGAAGTGCGTCGTTGATATTGCTACAAAAATGCCTTTGGCATCTTTATTTGTGCAGGGGAAATAGCAGGGGGGAAAAAAACATTTATCTTCATGTGAAGTTTGCAAAAATGCTTCATTAAAGAACCACCCACTTAAAGGCAGTTTGACCAAAACTGGCTCTCCTATGGCATCACTCCAAAGGGCCTGTTTTGGCACCTGTGTTTTTAAAACTGCAGGTCACAAAAGCACAATGCCCAGCACGAATGTTCTCACTTGCTCTTTGTTTCGGGGTTTCCTTTGCCTCTCAGCTTTGTGAGAGTGGAGGGGCTGGTTGGACATGGCTGGGAAATGAGCTAATCGTTTGGTCTTTATGACCTAATTTCAGGAGTTTCAGCTTGCAGAGACAAAGAAGAAACCCAGTGGGCCAGGCAGTTCACTGTGTCAGGCTCCCTCACACACACACACATGCACAAACTTTACTTTTAAACTATGCTATGGATGAAACAGATGACTGTAAATCAGGTAGCCTGATCGGTGTCAGTTTTAGTGCGATAGCTCTGTAACTGCGGCTCACTGCGAACACGCCCTGTGGATGACCAGCTAGCCAGTTCCTAAAAACGTCTTTTTTTACTAGGTGTTAAAGAGATCCATCCAAAGGGGCCAGTTTAACTGCATTATTTATGCACTGCACTCTCGGCCCTCGCTTTGCACTCATGACTGTATCAGCTTTAAAAGAAAAAAAAACATTTATATTATAAGTAACACAGTGCAATGTTCAATAAAACAACAACAATGCAAACCACAAACAGGCAGGATTCTCTAGGTTTCGTTACTGCAGGCAGAGTCAAGATTTTCCATTAACCATCAGCGCCCCCTAGTGGCACAACAAACCATTACAGCTAACAAGCCGCGTTCAGGGAATTCGATCCATACTCGTAAACCTTCGTAAGCTTCTTCGTGAAACGTTTCTCGCAAAGTTTCAAACTCTTTTCAAACTCAGTGACACAAAGAAAAGCACGGCATGTTTGTCAGTGCAGTCAGTGCCATAATTACCGTCTTCCTTACTAAACATTATTTAAAAATGGTTTGTGATTTTGTTCGATCACACACTGAAAATGTGAGATACCTGACTTTAATTCAAATACATTTACTGTAAGAAAGCCTTATCTACAAAAGCAATTTTACCAGGACCACATCATAGAAATGAAATGGACGTCATATTTGTATCACGGAGAGGGACTAAGTCATGAATGCTCACTCGAGTTCCTGAACAGTCAGGCAGACTTAAAAAGAAGCATGAAATGGTAAATGGAAAATGAAGCTCCTTTTTAAAGCTTTGTTGGGTGTTCAGGGCCCCTAAATGAGTGTTCATGACTTCCTGCTTCACTGGGGTATGAACACGAATTCTCTTTAAGAAGATTACAGAACGCACCGAAGAAATTAGGTGAAAGGATGTCCTTCATTAGGCTATTTATAATTAGCCCCACTGTATAAAAAGCCTATGAGGGGAAGTAGAGTCCGAAAGACTGGACCTAGAACCCTGGAGGACCTGGAGAGACTCTGGATTGAGGGGTGGTCTCAGACTGCTCACTTTATATGCTCCAATTTTATTAAACATCATGGGAGGATTCAGTGCTGTTGAATTGGGAGATGGAACAAACACACAATAATACATGTATGTGTGCAAATAGTTGACACTTTAATTAAAAATATATTTTTGGCTTTCTTAGACTAAATCAACTTCAAATGAAGTATATTTATTTTAGCCTATTAAAAGGCATTTTAATGACCTTTTCTATTTTACACACCTTTACTAAGGTGCCAGTGACAATGGAGCTGACTGTGATGGCCACACACACACACACACACACACAATAGTATATTAATAAGCTCCCAAATGTCAAACACTGGGAAAAACTCAATTTAAAAGAGTCTTTAACTCTCAAACCCACATCACAAATGACCATGTTTATGTACAACATACTGCAAATGACAGTCTTACATCAAGACATCAAATAAAGGCTCAACTCCTTCATTACTGTAGAAATTCTCTTTAATGAAGAGTAGAAAAGTTTTTAAAAAGACAGTAGCTGACATTTCCCATTTTAGTAGGAACAGTAGGAACACCACATTCATCTCACTGACAAAACCGAGAACAAAAATTTAGGCTACAATAAAAATAAAAAAAGAGAGATAAAAAGTGTAGAATAACCACCAGTGTAAAGGTTTCTAAAATATGTATATCGCTGTATCTCAACATAATAAATAATAGTCTTTACTTCATTCTTAAAAATGACTAATTCTTAGGATTGCATGCAGTGCTGATTAGTCAGCAAAGTTGGCATGTCACGCCTTTACACTTGGTTCAGTCTAAACTGGAGACTCAGACAAGGTCTAATCTGTGTGTTATGAGTTTGCCTGTCTCTTGGATCACTGTAGTGTACCATAGGTTCATATTTCTGTCAAAGAATAATTTCTTATAGTGTAGCGTTAAAACATGTATCATCGTTTATATGATTATCAAACAAAGATGACTGATCATTTATCCATTAAAAGAAAAAATAAGTTATGAAGATAACATTTCACATTTTAGTGCATGCACAGCCAGAGGCATAGGAAATAATGAACGCTTCATTTCAGTGGGATTGCACAAAGGTGAACAGTAAAGAAATAAAGAATAGTTTCTGTAATGCTCCCTTGCATGAAGAGCCAACTCCTCAACCCTGGTAGTACTAGCTCCTTATTCGATCAGATGGGACATCTGATGCAAAAGTCAACAGGTACTAAGTATTTTAGAGGACATATACCAGCTCTAACCATAATTTCTCATTTAATTACTCCTACTTTATGAATCTGATTCAATTTCCTGCAGTCATTTAAGCATCTTACTCGATTACGTTATTTCCAAGGGTCTCTAAAGAGTCTGTAATATTGTTTTTTTTCTACAACATCTCCTAAATGTCTTCCCCAAACCAGTAAGTCGTTAGGCAGTACAGGAGTGTACAGTGGTGCTCAGCAGCCAGGGGGAGGGGGGAGGGAGGTGGTGCAGATGAGGGAGTTACTGTATGACCGGTTTGGGCAGCTCTTCTGCAGGAAGGTACTCCTCGGGCAGCAGCTCCTGCTTGTCGTCCAGCGTGAAGGTAAGCTGCCGTCTCATACGGCGAGAGGAGATCACGAGCAGACCCACCAGCATCACCATCGACATGACGGCCAGAGTCGCCATGAGGAAGAAAGCTGGAGAGAAACGGGGGGAGGAGAGGGAGAGGTTATGAACTGACTGCAACTAGGCTGATTTATAACTAGCCCAAGCTGTAGAATGACACAGCTCTGTCAAATGCACTGACATAGGAGGCATGTAAATAGCAGAAATACTACATTTACGGCATTTAGCAGATGCTATTATCCAAAGCGACTTCCATTCCTTAACTACAGGGGACAGTCTCCCTGGAGCGACTTGGGGTTAAAATTCTTGCTCAGGCAAGTAACCTTCCCACACCACCACAATCATTAGTTACGGGGACAGCCCCTCTGGAGCAACTGAGGGTTAAGTGTCTTGCTCAAGGACACAATGGTAGAAAATGGGGGTTCAAACCTGCAACTTCAATGTGGTCATCGGGTTCACAGGCAAACGTTTTACTTACTAGGCTACCACCACCCCAGATTGGTTCAGTTTGGCCCAACCAGAACCAAGCTTTCCATTGTTTTCATTCCAGCTATCCAACACTAACATACTGTCACTAAATCAGATAGAAGAAAACAAAACAAAGTTGATTCTGTTCTCTTTGTATTGGCTGCAATAGGCCTAATACGATTAAATAGTAGCTTTTTGAAAGCTTTTACACTTATGTGCAAAAACGACAGCATTATACTTTCTGTAGTCAAAACAACTTATACTCTGCACATAAATAAATGGAAGAAAAAAAATTAAATATTTAACAGAACAGGTCATTTGGAGAGAAAGTTGAAACGTTTGTGTTCTATTGCACATGCTATATGCAACGTAATGAATTCTAACAAAAATACTAATATAAAATAATTGTTTATAAATACGTGTTAAAATGCCCCTCTCTGAAAACCTAGCCAGCATTTTCTGCTATCAGATGAGTGACATTTCTATTTACTTGTATCTTTAACCCATATTCGTGTTTAACAGTGAGTTCATTTAGAGCTCTTTGTGTTACCTGGAGTCCAGCGAGAGCGTGAGCTGTGTCCATGCTCATCAGAGCTCCCTACACAAAGATCATTTATTAGCATGAAACAAACACAACAAGTCAACAAACTTCAGTTATACGTTCCAGTGGTCTTTCAGTAGCTATGACCATCTTTCAAAACAGTCTAAAAAGATTGGAGGTACACTTTTATATGTGAAATCTAATCATTTTCCTTCTACACAGAAGTACGTTGCTGGGTGAGTGTGTGTAATGTATTTTTGTATTATCACTGGTCCAGAAGAAAAGAAAGAACACAATGAAGAATGGAATTTTGTATATGGTATAAAATTTCTGAAATCGATGAAGTACTTATTGAATATGTGCGTAAAAACTCCAAGGTTTTATCGTAATATCGTATGCTTCATTTGATAAAGGTATCCTTTCATATAAACAGTGTAAACTCTAAACTACATGACCACTTACCACCTTTCTCAGCACATTTAGACATGCATTCTTCCTCACTGTCGTAGCGGTTCTTGTTGCCACCGCAGCCGCCGTATGTGAAGGGTTTGCAAGACTGAGAGCTGGACTCAAAGAAGAACATTGGGAAAGAAGCACGGCATCGTCCAGAGTCAGGCAGGGGAGTGCAGGCCTCTGCACAACACACACACGTACATATACATTTATGTATACACATTCATATACATGAACATACATTTACAAATACACATACATATATATGCATACATACAGTACCCCCGCACTTTCACACGGATCAGCAGTCATGGTTTCGGTCCATGGCGGATTTTCGACTGTGACGTCCGGGCCTCATGCACCACGCGGCAGTTACCAAGGCAACCAGACACCTGAATGGAATGAAGCTCCGCTGCTCAGCGCCGCCCCAAACATAAACAACCAGCACGAGGACGAGGGGGCATGGCCCAAATATAAACAACCAGCCCGAGGACGAGGGGGCGTGGCCCAAACATAAACAACCAGCACAAGGACGAGGGGGCGTGGCAATACGAGGCCCGGACATCACAGCCAGCTGTACTCATCACAACACCACGGGTTTTCACTGTACATGTGTGCTCTTGGAACGTAACCAATGCGAAAACCAGGGGGTTATTGTATATGCATACATATTTCCATACATATACATTTACATGCACATTTACACGTACATATACATGTGCATGCATTTAAACAGAACTAAACACAGCTTTCTGACCCAACGAACAGTGCACTGTACATATCTGAACATGTTTTAGTTGCTAGATATAAGGACTGCCACTATTGATTACATTTGTAATTAAGTAATCTGACTATCATTTAGACTTGGGATGGGTGATCAGAAAGATCACAATAAACTCAGATCAGCCAATCAGCAACTGGGCAATCTCATGTTTAGATTTTGATCAATCAATACTGCAGTTTTATAAGGGTAAATATTGCAAGCCAGGGGAGTTTCCTCATGTTGTATTGAAATATTCTTGCTGCATCTGTATTAAAATGTTCTGGCATAAATATTAATAACTTACTGTAATTCATCTTACTTTGGATGTAGCACCTTATTTGATTTGTGTTATTTAAAAATTGGCCATTCATTTTAATTTGTAAAATAATCATAAAGGCATACTTTATATTAAATTCTACAGTTTTTGTAACACAAACGTTAATACACAGCATTGTGTAGGACCCAACAGAGTGACCCCAACACATCAGTGCCCTTTCAAGCTGGAAAAAGCTTCCTTTGCCTGATTTGCATTCTTATTACTCAACCCTAATAAAGTCAGCCAAAAAAACAAAAAAAACCCTAACTAAATTTTTAAATAAAAAGAAAAAAGGGTAACTGGCTATAAAGAAATCCGAACTACCCATAAAAAAAAAATCTAAGATCAGTACAACTCTAATTAACTGTCGCTAATTTTGACAGTTAATCAAGTAACTGGAGGTTTAAAAAAGTCAAAATTATAAAAATGTATGTCCCTGAACATACATAGTGTCTCATACATTTCAAAACACTTTACTGGAAAAAAGACAAACTAAAGAGACAGAAAATGCACTTGGCAATTTCAGGCACACCCATTGCTAACAGCAGGGTGTTTAATGAGGCATAAAGCCAAGCAATTTCCATACACAAACACTGGCAGCAGTCTAGGAAGCAATGAAGAGCCCAGTGACTTTCAGTACTGTCAAAAGACCTTTCCAACAAGTCAGGTTGTTGAAGATCTGCCCTGCTAAAACTGTGAACCAAAAAAATGGTGGAGCAAGAAAACTAATCTGGGTCTGCATTTTATGGTTTAGTTCCAGTCAAAGAAAATCTTAATGCCACAGCATACACTGACATTCTAGAGACTTGTGTGCTTCAAATTTTGTGCCTAGTTTCCTGTTTCAGCACAAAAAAGGCCCAGTGCACAAAGTGAAGTTCACAAAGAAATGAAAGTCCAGATTAATGCCCATTATTTATAATGAGATGTTTAAAAAGCACATGTGGACGTGACATTCAGGTGTCCACATAATTCTGGCCATGCAGTGTATAAACAAAAACACTATGTTTACTATGCAGCAGAATAAGTATAATCGGTATCACCATAATCAAACATATATGCTAATCTGTCAAGCAGTACTGTCAAAGTGAAAAGGTAGCTTTTAGATCTTAATATCTTTTTACATGTGTAATGAATTTTAACAGATAACTTATGATTTTTTTGGGGGGGTGGAACTATCACCACTGGGCAAAATGTGAAATTTAAAATGTGCAATTTTTCTGGTTCTGTGGTGCATTTTCTACTGTTATTGTCCATGCCTGTCACTCCATTGTGTACATGTATGTGTGTGTGTGTATCTACAGTGTTCTTATATTTACTTGCACATCCATGTTGTGTGCGAGTGTATTTTTTTTTTTTTTTTATATATATGTATTTTATAATACAGATGTCCATATTTTATACTTCTACATTCTTAACTTTGCTGCTCCTGGCTTTGTTCTGTCCACTTTCTGCCATGACAACGCAAAGGTTTCTCTTATCTTATGAAGACCCTAACTGATAGTGATTATGTGTTGGAGGAACATGTTACCTTTGTAGTCTTTGCTGTCTTGATCACCCTCTGTCTTTGAATCCACAATCTTCACTGCAAAGTAAAGAAGAAAAAAAGAAATATGTCATCTGCAGGTAAAAGATGGACCCTCAGAGCAACTGAACAGTCAGCGGTAAAAGAAAGACAGGCCAGAGTGAAGCCTACCCGTGCAGGTCTTCATGCACTCCTCCTCTGAAGCGTAGTTGTTTTGGTTGCCCCGGCATCCACCATAAGTGAACCCCTCACAGGCGCCATCTTTGTAGTAGAAGCGCGGTACGGAGGCCCTGCAGGGCCCGACCTGCGGCTCAGCCTGACACTTCTCTGGAAAGAACAGTCAGATGATGTTACCACCAGAGGTCTAAGGGCCAAGAGTAGTGTAACTGACAGTGTAAAGAAATAATAATGATACAAAGTCTATTTTCTCCTTTCTCTACTATTAAAAAGCAAAAGCAGACTCATGGGATCCTTTCATTTGTATATGTCAGGTGTAAATACAGAGGATAACTAGCAAAAAATAACTGAAGTAAGCAAAAAACGTGCACCTGCAAACTCCTTCGATGTCATTTCAGATTGATCCTTAGAAGAATCTGAGGAAGCAGGAATGAAAAGATGTGATACAGTACAAAATGATGTAGAGACCATAATCTTTAGTCTACACTCCCAATTAAAAGTTTGGACACACAATGTTTTCTTTGTTTATATTATTTTCTACATTGTAGATTAATATTGAAAAACAAAATGAAGGAACACATGGAATTATGCAGTAAACAAAAAAAAACAGAGTTAAAGAAACCAGAATGTTTTGCAATCCGGTAATGATGGACTGCTGTTTTTTTTTACTTCGTTAAGAGGTTCTTGCCATAATGTGGAGTAGAACCGTAGTGGAACAGGATCACTAACTGTGTACCAACCCGACCATTACTACTGATGATCCCAAACACATTAAGAAGGCAAGAAATCCAACTAATGAACTCTTGACGAAGAAACACCTGTCAATTAAACACCATTCCAGGTCGACTCCTCATGAATCTGATTGAAAAAATGCCAAGAGTGTGCAAAGCTGTCATCAGAGTAATAGGTGATGTTTTCAGTATTAATCTACAATGTAGAATATAATTAAAATGAAAGGAAATCGTTGAATGAGAAAGCGTGTCCAAACTTTTGACTGGTAGTGTATGTTTATAATGGGAGGTACCTACAATTGATAAGATGCATATTTATTTTCACACCAGTAAACACAGTGATTACACTTTCAAGGACCAATGGAATGAGAGATTACGGCACTAAAAGAAATGAGATGTGGAGAGAAATGACACTGCAGAGCTACCAGCGTGTGGAATTTCTCGTAAGACAAACAGCATTCTGAAAGAATTAAGTGCAGTCTCTTAGAAGACTATGCTTAGATTTTATCCTAAATCATTTTTCACATACTTCCATCAGACCCAACATCCATAAAAATATATTGCATGTTTCAACAAACAGAACATACAGTGAGTATAGAAAACAATCAAAACATTCACATTTTGTCGCTTTGTAGCCTAAATTAAAGAGACACATGAAATAAAATCTCCAGCTGTAGTTCCTCAATGAGACTTGGGACATCCAAGTGAAAGAAAAGAAAGAAAAGATAGCAACAGAAAAAAAAAACCCAACAAAAAAAAAAACAGTAACAGGGATAAAGGATCACCCTCCTGTGTCTGTAATTTGTGGAACCACCTTTTGCTTTAACTACTGTCTTGAGTCTGTTTAGATACTTCTCTACCCACTTTGCACATCTAGACTGTGAAATATTTCCTCACAGAACTGTTCGAGCCCAAAGGTCAGACCGTTGGTGGACTACAACCCTCAAATCATTCCACAGATTTTCAATAGAGTTCAATAAAGTCTAAGATCTGACTAAGCCACGCAAGGACATTCACCAGTTTCTACTTTAGTCACTGTGTGGCGAGTTTTGCAGTGTGCTTTGGGTCACTGGCCATGTTGGAAGGTGAAACGTCTTTCGGCCAGAGGGCAGCAGGTTTTCCTCCAGAATTTGACGGTAATTTGCCCCGTCCCGCTTTCTTTCTACTGTGACAAGTGCGCCAGTCCCTGCCGCAGAGAAAAACCCCACAACAGGATGCTGCCACCACCAAGGCCTGGTATTCACAGAAGTGGTGAGCTGTGTAGGGTCTCCACCAGATGTACCATTTGGTGTTGAGGCCAAATAGATTGATTTGGGTATCGCTGGACCATAACACATTCATCCACTTGGCTTCAGAATCTTCAAGGTGCTTTATGGCAAAGCTCCTTTGGTACCGAACGTGGCCTTTCTTGGAGTGGCTTTTTGTTCTAGCTGCAGTTGTGAAGCTCTTGTAAAATGACCACACTGCGCCATAAAGTCCTGTGACTGCTTCCAAGTTGGTCTTGCTAGCCTCTCTGACCAGTTTCCCCCTCGCTCTTCCATCCAGTTTCGAGGGACGGCCTGATCTAGAGAGGGTGCTAGTGATACCAAACACTTTCCACTTATTAATTACAGACTTCGTTCCTTTTTCCCCTTTATTCCTGAGATCTTTTGACAGTGCCTTACCACCCATAGTTGCTTCTTTCCAGTTGCTCTGCCACGTTCAGTTGCTCTAGCATAGCTGTTTTATGCTGAACTAATCAATACAAACCGATCAGGTGGAAGCCAACTAGCTTGGTGTCCAATGGAGTAGGTGATTAGTTACATCTGACTGAGTTTAGGAGGGGACTGATCCTATAGCCATCTCTGAGATTCTGTTGGGTTTTTTTCCTCTAAGTTGCTGCTATCACATCTTTCATTTGCATATCATAAGCAGCACTGAGCAAAACTGCTGGAAAATCTGTATTTCAGTCAGCAGTGCAACAAAATGTGAATAATTTGAAGGTGGTGATTCTTTTCTATACCAAATGCAACTAGTCTTGTTGGACCGAAATATTTAATACAAATCAATTCATTTTCCAGAGTATCTTTACATGTTTTAATTTTTTTTTCCATTTTATCAACCCTCAGAAAAGCAAAACATCAGGATGCATATAATGATGATGTTACTGTTTTTGCTTTTAAACCAGCCACTCCCAGCTCTAAGGATAAGGGTGTATTACCTTTGGCCTTCTCCGGTCCAGCCATTCGGCGCTTTTGGGAAGATTGCGGAAGAGTGTAAACAATGACATCACCTAAACACAGGACACAGACGTTCAATTTTTTTGTTAAAGAGAGAGATTTTAAACCTCTAACATTAGTCGGTTTCTTATGAATTCAGCAATTTAAGTCTTCTTCACATAATAAAAAGGTCCTGTCTTGTTATTAAGCAAAAAACATCTTCAAACGTGGGAAAATAAAGCACGAGTCACACCAGGAAATGGTTACAAGATCCATGACTGAACAGACCGCCCACAAACTACCAAGACAGAAATTGCTTTGTTTTATGCTATTCAGTTTGATGACGCAATGAAAAGTGGAAATACGGGCAGAGAAGTATCTGTGATCAGGTTCGGTTCAATCAATCATCCATGAAGGGGTAAAGAAAAAAAAATAAAAGGAGCAGCTTCTGACTGTGGCCTGTTTAAGGAAGTCATCTACTCTCAGCAGAGGTCACCCAACCGGTTATCCAGCAGAAACCCTGCACCACAGTGTCCTCACGGTGACCAACAATCCTTTGTTAGGCTGAGAGAGACAATGTGACTGAAACGTTGCGCAAAGCCAGAGAACAGGTCCAAGTTTTCATTGTCCTAGTTTAAAATTAACTTGAATGAGAAGCTTGACTTTCCATCCATGAAACTGAACCGTTCGCTGGACCTGAAGACATTTAAGTAAACCTAACACACATCAATTCAACAAGATCAGTTCTAACACAATTTCAAGGGTGTTTATGTCCACACTGTTAAAATATGGCTGCTACAAATGGGCAGCAGAGTGACCCCTAAACACCCTCCCCCCCAACACACACACAGACACACACACAGACACACACACAGACACACACACAGACACACACACAGA
>JBBPCX010000001.1:22825790-22856219 GCA_037974365.1 Hydrocynus forskahlii
TGGTAAAGGTGCAGCGTAAGCATGGGATGGGTGGGGCGTGGCCAGCAACAGCTTATTTGCATAAAAGTGACAGAGCCTTAAACGGCTCATTTTGAAAGAGACTGAAACTGTCGAGAATAGAGCTGGAGAGTCTCTTTATGTGAGAGGGATTGTGTGCAGAAAACTTCATGAACATGTTTTGTAGCCCACAGACCTGTTATAACTAGTTTAAAAAGATGCTTTTAAGCCCGTCTTCCACACTTTTACAGTATTTACAGTGTCCTGCTCTTCTGATCTTCCCAGGCGTTCATTAAGGATCTGGTCCTGAAGCTTCATGGGCTCCAGAAACAGGAGGACCTTCACAATGACGGCATCGAGCACACTCAGCTCCACATCTTCCCGGACCGCCAGAGCTCCCCCGACACTGAGATACACTGAGACCCCCCCCCCCAACAGTGCGGGCCACAAAGCCTAAACCCACTGCCCTCCCTGCTTAAACCCACTGCCAACAGTCTTCAGTATTTTAACACAGACTTTAACGGAAATGCATGAGGAGCATCCAGAGGGCGCTGTTCCAGCACTCAGCCTGTACACAGACTTACCTGCCGTTACTGACGTTCAGCGCGACTCCACGCGTAGTTGTGAATGTCAGTCCAGTTAGGGTACGTGACTTTTTATTTGCAAGGAATCAAAGGCTTAAGTTGGTCTCTTTATGAGTTGTGGAGCTTTCACCCTAGTCCTGACCTCTGTATTGTATATTTCACACAACTTTAATTACTATTTGAGGCTTCAAACTGTGTACAGAACACACACTGTGTACTGAAACATCTCTCACAGTGTTGGCCTGACATCAGACTCAAAAGGAAATGGTGAGTATTCGTGGTCATTTTACTGTGCAGGACCAAAGATAATTTATACATTTAGTGAAATAGACTATTTAATACGTATTTATGTCTTCATAACTTTTCTTTTCGCCCTTATTGTTTTGTCTGGTGCAAAGTAAAATGTTTACCTGGCTGAGGTATATCATTTAGTAGCGTTTTTTTGTTTTTTTTCCCCACCACAGATGTAAAGTGTTTTGTTGAAATGAATATCTGCCTTGTGTGTATTTAAACGTGATTGTGAGCTTGTACAGTTTATCCTGTTCTTTATCAGTCTTGTCATGAGTCTGCTGCTACCGCTGCTATACCCCTGGCTACTTCAGAAAATGATCAAATGAGCATCCTATAGCCAAAAGGGCAGATATGTAGTTTGACTGATTGGGCTAATAGGTCAAAGCAGTGCTTTGTCTTTGGATGGAGCAGCACTCAAATCCAAAAATGTCAGAAATCACAGATTGGAAACATCTTCTGGTATTTCCATTTTCTTTTTTCCTCTTAGACTTCAGCAGCCGTCAGTACCCTAACAGGCCCACCATTCCAGTGTGTGATGTGATGTAACATCTTCAGGGTTTTTTCTACCCACCTAAACAAAAAGCCTTTTTTGGTTTTTTTTATTGTATATGTAGATATTTCTTGGTTAAAACACTTGGATGTTCCTGTTTCAAATAAAAAGCTTGGATTTCAGTTAATGGTATGTGGGTCTTCTGTGGAGCATGAAAAATGTGCACGCTCATCCTTAATTGTAACCAATGTAAACACTTTTATGAACTGTTTTTATGGCTGGATAAATACTTTAGAATTATGGATTAAGCATTAGCAGATGTAAAAGGACTCGCTAAAATGACTGGCTACAGCCGTCAGTATGAGGGATTTTAAGGAAAGATTGAGTCTGACCCGTTATGAAACTTCAGACTGCTGTACTGTTCACACTACACAACTTTCTGTCTTCTAATAGGGAATCTGGAAGCGGTTGCAGTTTGCACCGTCAATTAATGATGCTCGCTAGGCATCATTATCATGGCTGGAGCTTCATATTAGTTTCAGTGAACAAATGATTAAAAAAAAAAAAGATTTGTTCATTTTATGAACCAAGAATCAAAGATCTGAATCAGTAAAACATTTCAAATGTTCCATTGCTACGGAGAAACAGAAACAGCTGAGCATTCTGTCAATTTTGTAAATAAAACACAAATCACTATATAAAGAAGTCAGACACACAAAAACATTCATTTTTTACTGTCTAATTTATTGAAATCAATTTATTTTGGTCTATTTTTTAAAATTATTTTTATATTTTGAATGTAGTTTTACTAGTGTTCAGAAGGTTGTGAAAGTGTAAGAACATCACAACCCTGCGAATCTTATTCATGTTGGTAAAATAAATAGAAATATATAATTATTTTATTTATTCTCTTATTTTACATTTCTTGAATTGAACTTAAAGTTCAAGAAAGCTCAAAATCAAGACCGTTAGGAAGTTCAGTAAATGTATGTTTCTATAGTCAGTGAGTAATCATGTTAAATAATCCTGTTTTCGGTGGTGAGAAATCATGATTATGATTTTTACCATAATCGAGCAGCCCTTGGCAAGGAAATGTAGCCAATTTTCTCCACATCCCAAACAAATTTGAGCAGCCAAGACTTGTCCACAATCTGTTTTATTGTATCGCACTGGAGCTACAAGAATAATGTGACTATAATTAATGGGAGCCAAAATCTCACGTTATGCATATTAGGCAGTGCTTTGTATACAGTATATATAATTGATAATCCATTGGAAGACCTGTACTTGCGAGTTCCAAGTAGTACTTCTCCAGTCTACTCCTTAGAGAATCAGCAGAGGGCAGCAAAAACTTGAGTTGCTTTGAGCTGCCTCTGGACAAGCTCGGTTAAGAACAGAGATGTACTCACTGTTTCAATTTAGGGAGTGTGCTCTTGAGCTTTTTTTGTTCAAAAGCTTTTGCTGGCCCTTCTTTCCAAATATCACAAAATAGGTCTTTTTTAAATAGGTCTCATTTCCTGCGTCAACAAACGCACCTGCATTTTATCATCAAAACAGTGTGCCCACATTTTCGCATGCTTTCTTCGGTTGGAGTGCTAGATGATACATAATCTACAGGTATTAATATCACACAAGGGTACCGATAGTTTACGAAAAGTACATTTCTTTTTTGACGTGTGGTTTTCATTTTCTATTTATAATACTCAAATCACATCAAGTCAATTTTTTTATATAGTGCTTGATATAGCTTTACAGAAACTGGGCCCAAGGCCCTGTTGACCAAGCCAAAGGCGACAGACACAAGGATAAACTCCCTAAAGCTGGAAGAAGAAACCTCAGGAGGAACCAAGACTCATACGGAAGACCCAGTAGGACCAGTGACGTGGCCCCTTATTGTCATGCGCAAACACAGAGAAACAACGTGAAATTCTTTCTCTGCATTTGACCCATTCACCAAGTGACCCATGAGGGGCACCTGGGGAGCATTGTGGGGTCAGTACCTTGTTCAAGAGTGACTCAGTGGTACCACAAGCAGTCCTGGGATTTAAACCCACAACCCTATGATCACAGGGTCAACTCCCTAACCACTAGGCCACCAGCCGCCCCATGTTCAGGACACTGGCAGTAGTCCCATCAGTGGGGGCGGCTGGTGGCCTAGTGGTTAGGGAGTTGGGCCTGTGGACAGAAAGTCGTGGGTTTGAATCCCAAGACTGCTTGTGGCACTTCTGAAGTATCCTTGAGCAAGGTACCGTCCCCACACACTGCTCCCCAGGCGCTGTGTTCCTGACTGCTTCCCTTCGTGAATGGGTTTAAATACAGAGAAGAATTTTGTGCTGTTCACACTGTGTGCTGTGGCGTGTTTACGTTTGACAGAATGGTCCCTTTACTCTTCACAGCAGGTTCTGCTGGAGTCTGTGTGAGAACCAGTATCTGTGGTTAGGGGCGAACAGCACATGCAGGTCATCCATAGTGGTTGAACTGGTCTGGATGACAGGAGTCCTCCACCAGTGACTGCTGGTCATAATATTGTGACGAGAGGACTAAAAACATCAACCCCCAATTGCTCACATATTGTTGCATCACATTTCGGCACCAACTGCAGCAAAGAAACAAGGTCAATCTATGTAGATAATTCCAGGCTGAACATACATTTTTACTACAGAACCATTATGTTACAGCTATCACAAACTAGTAAAAAACCATAGTATATTTCACAGCTGCACAGGAGAAGAACATCACAAGAGTTATGTTTCAGTTACCACTGCAGGGCTGCTTTAAACTGCAACCTCTTACCTGAATGTTGATTTGATTTGATTCAGTTTTGTTGTCGTTGGGCAGAGTACATGCACATGCACAGAGCCAACAATATGCATTGTTAGAAGCAGTTGTAGCTGTACTGTCACCACTGCTCACCACCAACTTTGCACAAATAGCGACAAATTAGCATTAAAGCAGTTGCATAAAATAGATAAATATCATATTATAAAGCCCAAATTTAAACTTTCTGCATTAAGCACTGCTATGAACTCTCATGCTCATAATGTGACTGCAACCGACACTCATCACCACGTATATTTTCAAAGTCAAAGACAATCTACGCAGACCACAGGAGGAAAATAAGATGGGAGATGTGGGTTTTAAGAAACCGCCCGGATGTCTAACGACTATACAGAACATTTCACTACAAAAGGTATTTCACACCTAATCACGGATAGGCTGTGTGAATCTGCAGCTTGGGCTAGATCTATATCAGCCCCATCCTAGGCCATTCTTATTTTTCTTTAGACCATTTGGTGATGATGCAGTTTATAAGTTCAGTGGAATCCAAAATAATCAGTATCTAGATGTTTGGTAAAAGCAAGTAAAATAAGGTTTATGTCAAAGATTAAACCTGTTTCTTTTGATTCCTAAAAAAGCAGTTTCATCTGGGATCAGTAAAGATTCTGATTTTGAACCACTTTTTTTCTTTGAGAGAGAGGGAGGGCTTGGCCCAATAGACCTTTTATACCAGCCTCCCCTGCTGGGGACATTTCCCTTTGGTGTAATTATAAGGAAAGAAAACAAAACAAGCTCATCCCAGGTTCCCGAAAATGCCTAATAATAGTACAGAGCATCAGCGCTCAATAATCTAATCTTTTAATTTGAATATTTTTTGTTAGAATAAAAAATGTTATGTTATTACTACAAACACACATTTCATCGGACACTGTGATTTTGTATTTAACAATCTCACCAGCACTCAGCATCATTCCGAATTGATGCACATTTAAATAAAAAAACTCGGATACTTAGATCCGTCATTGTATCTACTACTCATCTACAAGCCAAACTATGAACCAAAGTCCATTGACGTCTATGTTTTTATGATTAAAGGCCCTGCATAAAAAAATGCTAACACTTTAAAAACACTTTAAGCTCATTCCTAAGACCTCCAAAATATAAATAGCTCCCTGACAATTATTACAGCAGTGGTGATCAAAGCCCTGGGTCTATAGGTCTGTAGATCCAATACACCACTGTGTCTTTCTGTGGAAAAACAAACAAAGGCCTCCTGTAAAGACCATGCAGGTGGACCCAGTGACCCCGGCCTTAGCCCACCACCACATAGCCCGGCTTCAGTCGGAGGCTTCATGGCGGGCCGGTGTGGCCAATACAGTGGGAAACAACCATCAGACGTGGGAGGCTTATGTTAAGCACAAGCATCAACAAACACTCGGACAGACAAAAGGGGTTCAAAGCAGGACAGAGGGCTCCGAAACAATCTCCAGCGTTGCCTCCATTCAACTTCACTTCCCTCACACCACTGCATCACCCATGAACCAGCCAATGGGCTCTGGCACAAGACTTCCTTATCGATCAGGGCCATTGGCAAAAGACAGTAAATAAACAAATGAAGAAGAAAGTGCTCTAGAAAGGGTAGCGCTACATCATGCTTCTTCCCAGGCTAATTAGTATTATCTGAAAGCCTGTGCTTCTCAGCGTCCCAAGGGTGTAGGGAGTGGGGGTGGTTTTCGGTTGGTGAGAAGGAAAGAGGATGGCCGGCTTCCTGAGGAAAAAGCATTGGCTTCGCACTGCAAAACAGCTCAGGAAGCCTCCACAGCCGGCTTCGGGGTTCAGACGTGCCTTGGCTTGGAGCAGACACGGTCGTCACTCGTTTTTACCAGCACTTACAGTACACTGACCAACACTCCAGACGTCTACACAGAGGCACAGGAATGTCCCAGCTCTAAGACTACTGGACACTTACCGGACACTGTACAGCTGATAAACAAGGTAAGAGCACGGAGCTTCGTGGTCTGATTGGATTATCACTGTTGACAGAAAGTAAAAAAGTACTTCCAGCTTTGCAGCTTGATCTTTAAATAGAGTGGATATGTGTAATTAAGAGAATGCTAATGTATTTTGTTTTATTTAATGGTTTAACGAAAGAGGTTCTTATCTCTAAGGATGTCAATGAACAGAAAGCAAGGTCAGGAAAGTTTACCATCATACTGATGTCTCTACACACATAAAAACCATTTACTGGTGTCTTACACTTGTTTGAACTATAAAGACCAATTCATACCAGTTGCTTAAGATCTGATGGCCATTACAAAATCTATATTTTTTTCCATTTGGTCCTTCTATGGCTATGTAATGACTTGTAAGGGTCTGAGTGCTTCCCCTGATGATTCAGAGATTCTTATCAGTCTGTAACTATGGAATCTCCACAAGGATTGCACATTGTTTATTTGAGCATGCCTATGACGCACTCGCACCAGTCGAGTACCCAGTGTTGTTGTTGTGAAAAGCAACGTCCTGGATGCTGCGCCATTTATAGCACCAACAAACCGTAATGCCAAGTTTTGCCAGCAAATGACCGGACCCTTTACTGTGATGTGCGGCTGACTGTTGATCCAACTCTGTCATAGACCCTTGGACATATCTGAACGTAATTTGACTTAACTGTATTTTTACAATACAGAATATGGGCTCAGATCGACTATTGGCTATAATATAGACTACTCGGGTGTCAAGGATGGGTCTTCAATTGTCAAGCCGTTTGAAAAATAACATGAAATCACGGCTATGTGTAATGGAGCCCACTTTGAGAACTGTCGCATTTAGAATTCAAAGCACTTATTCACCAGCACTATTTCCAGCACCTTTAAGAGTCTATCACTCTATGGAATAGCTTTAGAATGGCACGTGTATTATGGCACAGTGGTAGAGATACTAAAACTGTAAAAAATGAATGACGCTTAATCATCTGCTGAATCAGGACCAAGTGATTTACCACTGAGCCAAATCAGCACCGAGTGCAAACAGATAAACCATAAAACTGTAGGAAACATAGGAACTTTATACTATCTCCTTCCTCAAACGACAAATTGAGTTTTGTACTGACTGACCACTTCCGCTACAACCTTCTCAAAATAGCATTAAACTGCGCCCCTGACAGTGCAAAAGGCCACTCTATGACGTCTAACCAGTGTTCATGACAGACGCCCCTTCTGCTGCCAAATGGCACCAGGATGCTACCGGGTCCAGGCAGCGTGAATAAAGGATAACCCCACTGAACCTCCTCTCCTGGTCAGGGCTCTGGGCTGAGGCAGCAGGGCAGTGGCAGATTGCTCTGCGCGGGCAGGACTTCTGCTCTGAGAGCGTTCAATAGGGCCCCTTTTTTCAGCGAGGGGTGATGGCAGGACTAGGGGGCACTTCCTTTGGCTCCGTGGAGGGCCATCCAAAGCAGGATGCAGGCAGGCTATGACTGGAGCGTTCCCCGCTGTCCCTCGTGCACAGGTGCAAAGTGATGGTTGCATAATCGCAGTGACAAACAGGGACACGGTTTCGACGCCAGCGCATTGAGAGGGAAGAGGAGAGTAGTGCATTTCAATTCATATCAACGAGGGAATTCTGCAGTAACAACCATGAATAGTGTTCAGAATCAGGCCTTCCAGGTCCCAGTGCAAAATTAAAGAATGGGCCATACTCTTGATAATTAAGTTCAAGGAATATTTACGTTACTTATTTGTCTTGGTCTTGCTATAGCTATGACCAGGTCAGCACGTATGTATGCTAATGACTGAAGAACCATTGAAGGACATTAGGGGCCCCAGCTGCACTGCTGGCAACTACGCCACTATTCAAAACACAAATGTCATTGCAAACCAGGACCAGAGGTACAGATACCTGCCCAGGGTATTAAATGAGTTTGTTGTTTTAAGTAGTTGCTGCGTACATTAGTCCCATTCTCGTACGTCTTTCCACAGTATCTGTTGTTGCATAGCCAGATAAAGATATCAAACCCAACCTGGAGATTATCACTAACGTTTTAACCATTATGCGTTCGCCCCTCATGTATTAGACGCCTTTCAAGGGGAGTTCTGACAGTTTTTCTACATAATGTAATAGTTGACATGCAAACAGTCATTTCGAACAGTTGTAAAGTGAGTCATGGTAGAGAAACTTGTATTTCTATACAGTGGTGGCAATAGGAACCACGGGTGTTGACATCTACAACACAAATACAGACATTTTATTTACTGTGCAACACTACCATTCCTATTAATATGCATTGTTGGTATTGGCGAAACAGCGGTAAACTGGTTCTGGCCAAAACAGTTGTGAGCAATTTGTTGTGTCTTACTAAGAAGACTGAATGACTTTGTTTACATCTTAATAATTTCATTATGCAAAACATTTGAGAAAACAATGGAATTATTCTCCAGTTCAACAACTATATATACACTGAGGGTGTGGGCAAAGCCAAACAAACAAACAAGCTGACCAGCAAACAGGGACCAGCATGCTTTCTCGTTTGGCAAAGTATTAGGAAATATTTTGAGGTGGTGCCAAGGTGACCTTTGCTGGCAGCAGTAGGGACTCAGAGCACACATAACAATGAAAAACCTTAATGTTATGCAGTGTTATTTCCTGCTCCCAAGCCAGGAATATACTCCAGTTCAGAGCTCGCCTCACAACCTATATATCTATTTGCTGCTGGTCTTAGATGTGGCGCCAGTTCCAGTTCCCTGACGCTCTGCTTGCCCCATGACAATCAACAGGAACACGAGTGTGATGTCCTCGCTCTGTTTCCACTCAGATAGAGGCTGTCCGAGGCCCATAATTCATTATCATGGATGATACATGGGGAAGAGCAGTGTCTGCAGTTATCTTGAGCGCTAACCCGACTCCAAGTCAAGCACGAAGCAGGAATGTGACTTGTGACGCTTTACATATCAAGATGCAAAAGACTTAAGAAAGACTATGGAAAGGCGCGCACAGTTTTCCATTTATTTCCTTACTCAGGTTAGTGAGTGAACAACTGGATAATTCCTCTTTTTTGAGAAGTTTAGACCTGGATTTAAAAATTAGACTATAGTCGATAAAACCAGACACTAAACGGAATTAAATCTAAGGTTTACAAATAAACTAAGCTATTTTTGCTGGGAAATTTGACCTTCGGCTGCCTGCTATCAGACCAGAGAGGGCAGACCTTGGTGTACATCCATTGTTTACAGCCTAAATCAGCGGCTAAGCCTTCCTCGAGTGTTTACCCTATCACAAAAGGAAAAGCAATTTTTTCGTGGTTGTACTGGCTGCCAGGATTCGAAGGGAAACAAGTGTTTGGAGAGACACACACTCCTCCAGTGCAGCCGCAAAACAATGTCCTTCTCTTTTTTCGGCTGATGCGATTGAAATGTAGCTGTCGTGACGCACTCCGCTGCCATTTCTATTGTGTTTCGGGACACGCTGATAGGTGTTTGGTTGGCTTCCTTTTGCCACGTGTCCGGCCTGACTGGACTGCGAGAAAGGAATAACACGAATGTGGAGCGACAGTAAAAGGTGTGAGGCCACAGGCTCATTCTAGTCACCCAGTCTGATGAACCATAGAGGAAGAGTTGAGCGAAGGTTTGAATTTACACAATCAGAGGCAATCAGAGAAAACATGCTTGGTGTTCAAATTTTGCTTCTTTAGTTTTAGAACTGGAACTATAAGGTTCTTAGGGTAATGGCACCCAAATATTTTCACTACATACATTCCTAAACCTTCTCTCAAACATCCTGGCACGGACCAGTGAAAAGCAATAAAAATAAACACAAAGTGTCAATGCATGGCCGAACAATGTGCCACCATGGCTGTAACTAAATCCAAGATCAGTTTTACGACTTCTTTCTGAACAGCAGTCCTGTTGTTGTTTGCAATGGCTCTCCAGTTTTTCTGTCATACTGTACACTAAACCACACAGACAAGTCTGTGCCGCCTTAATGAAAAACTGAATGTAGTTTGAGAGAGATTTTGGTGATGTACACTGACTTCTAGTGTTTGTTGGAAATGTAGCCAAGCAGCTTCAGCACAAAAATAAATAAGGAATACTTGGTCTCCAAGCATATCCTGACAGTGTGTAAAACATTTGATTGTGTAAAACATTTGATTTTTTTAGGAGCATAGGGCATCAACATTACTGAGAAACAAGTTCTATTTTTTATGTGCAGCAAGGAATGTTACCGTCTTTCTGATGGACTTGTCATCATCCTTCACCAAGAGCAATAGCTAAAAAAAGTTCCCTTTTTCAACTGGGCTGGTTTCCTCGGCAGACATGTCGCTGCAACGATCCATTACCTGTCCGTCCGAAAAATGATTCCTTCAGCCATGCATGTAACAAGTTCAAGCATTTTTTT
This sequence comes from Hydrocynus forskahlii, assembly GCA_037974365.1. Classification (NCBI taxonomy): domain Eukaryota; kingdom Metazoa; phylum Chordata; class Actinopteri; order Characiformes; family Alestidae; genus Hydrocynus; species Hydrocynus forskahlii. The sequence goes on from JBBPCX010000001.1 coordinate 22,836,318, forward strand.
AAATGAACATTTGATATGTTCTGAGAGTCTCCCATTTACCATCTTGGCACTTCTGGAAGTCATGCTGATAGTGGAGACACGTTACGCAACAGTTTACATGAGGGACTTCAGGTTTGAAGCCTTTTGATTTGATCTATAATTTGTCAGTGTAGTATATAATTACTGCTCTGTAGAACCAATACATTTTATGAAAAATAAAAATCCAACTAAACTTTGATAGCAGAATCAAAACTCTGCATAGATAGATAGATAGATAGATAGAAAGATAGAAAGATAGATAGAAAGACTGATAGATAGATAGATAGATAGATAGATAGATAGATAGACAGATAGATAGATAGAAAGATAGAAAGATAGATAGATAGAAAGATTGATAGAAAGATAGAAAGATAGATAGATAGATAGAAAGATAGATAGATAGATAGATATATATATAGACAGACAGACAGATATATAAAAATAACTTTATTTATGCTGAGGTCATTAGCATGCTTAGTGCAACAAGACATTCAATGACATTCTATCAGTTTACAGATTAAACAGCTGAGCTGAAGAAGACAGACAGACAGACAAATATACATACATTGATGGATGGATGGAAGGATGGATGGATGGATAGACAGATAGATAGACTGACTGATTGATTGATTGATTGACAGACAGTATATCCTATATCACCAGGAAGAGCCCTGTTTTACTGGTGTCCAGTTTTACTGGCCTGGTGATCCAGCAGTAGAATAAAGTCTGCCTAGAAGTTTAGTTCCCGTTCAAACTAGACGTAAGAGATCAGTGAACTCGAGTCACTTTAATGCAGGGGTGTGGAACTCCAGTCCTGGAGGTCGTGGTCCAGCAGGTTCTGGTGATTTCCCTGCTCGGAAACGCCTGGTTCGCCTCGCCAGTTAATTGTCAGGTTTAGTGAATGTGTTTGAGTAGGAGAACCATTAAACTGTGCTGGACTCCGGCCCTCCAGGACCGGAGTTTGACGCCCCTGGTCTAACGCATCGGTCCGCGTCAGAATAGCTTTAACTGTCAAAAACGTTCCTCTCTTCACTCCTGAAAAGGCTGAGAAGCCCAAGAGCTGCGCAAAACGCTGAAGTCACTCTGGCGTGCAGCTCGAATTAAATCTGAGAGGCTGAACTCAGCCAGATCTCTCCTCCTGAAAGTCTTGAGAAACTGCGGATTTGGGGCCAACCCACCAAAATAAAAGCGCAGTGCGCGCGCGGCGAGCGCCCGCTTTGCGCAACAGCTTCACGCAAGAGTTTCACAGAGGAGCCGAACAGAAGAGCTCCAGACGCCTGGCGTTCCTGGAGAGCATTTCTTTCTGGTCTCAGTCCCGGTGTGCAACCTGATCAGGATGGGCTATGTAAGTTTACTGCTAATTTACTGCGTTCTGTCCTTTCGAGACTTCTGAATGTCAGACTGCAGTTTTTTTTTCTCTCAAACTGAAGGATAGGTGAGGTGCATGTGAATGAAGGAGCTAAAATAAGATGTAGTGCGTCTCTACAAAACAAAAGTGTGTCAAAAAAAGTGTCAGTACCAGTCATGAGAAGCTGTGTCTAGCTCTAGAATGATGTATTATATAATACCGACTCATGGGGGCCGGTTCTGTGCTTCTGGATTAAATCTCAGATTCCAGTGGGAAATTTCCATTCGCGTGAATTAAAGCAAAACTTCTCCAGAATAAGTGCATGAATATAAAATAATGACGCGATTTTTAAAGAATCAGTTCACAAGCTTGCTCCAAAGTCTAGCCATTCTCAAGTACAACCAAGGTCAGGGTTTCTGCCCTTCTTCATTCTGGTTGGTTTTCAGACTGCAGTGCTGGTTGAATAGGATTAACCCAGATAACAGTTAAAACTCCATAAAGACTGCGGATACAGTTTCTCCAAAATGATGATCTTTCGCAAGCTTATTTTGGAAAACTTTTTGAGCTGAGCTGTCATTCACAAAGCCTCTCAGTTTGACTCCAGATCGAGTGTCAGTGCAATAGAAACAGTCAGTAATCTGACCCTGGATCAGCTGTACTACTCTTGAGTGCAGGCCGTCGTCTCGAATAATGCTTTTGGGAATTGAAATCTAAATGAGCTGACCCAGACGTTTTTGTTCCTTTACCAGAGAAAAGAAACCTTCACCCCTCGTGGTTTTTCTAATGACATCTAGACCTTGGTCTACTAACGAACAGTTAAAGATTTACCCCCCCACAATAACCTTGCGAAATGTGATGGGTCATGGAAAAAAAACTGTTTTATGGCAGGGCATATTCCAGCCCTCAGACTATTCACAAAGCTAACATGAGCTAGCTGGATTTTAGAGTTGTTTTTTTTTTGTTGCTTGGTCTGAGAACCTACACTGGCAATAATAGGAGTCAAAATGTCACAAAATTTAAAATGACACTGAAAATAACCCATTATCCAGTATAATGGATCAGGGTTCCAGCTGGATTGATTATAGCTGGGAAAGTGGATACAGTGGGATACAGAATCCCATGCATTCTGTATCTCATCTAGTTAGCATGAAAGCACCACAGATGCACTATATGGTCAAAAGTGTTGGGACGCCTGACCATTAAACCAACAGGGACTTTAATGACAAATACATAGACTTTAATATGTAGTCGGTCCCCCTTTTGCAGCTATAGCAGCTTCCACTCTTCTTGGAAGATTTTGGAGTGCTTCTGTGGGAATTTGTGCCCATTCATTCTGTAGAGCTTTTATAATGTCAGGCTCTGATGTTGAATGAGGGAGACCTCACAATCTCTGTTCCAGCTCATCCCAAAGGTGCTGGATGGGGTTGAGGTCAGGACTCTGTGGGGGTCAGTCAGGTTCTTCCACACTGAACTCCTCCAGCCATGTCTTTATGGAGCTCGCTTTGTGCACTTCGGCACAGTCATGCTGGAATAAAAAAGGTTCTTCCCACTAAGTTGGAAGCAAGGCGTTGTCCAAAATGTCTTGTTCTGCTGAAGCATTAAGATTGCCCTTCACTGGAAGAAAGGGGCCTAGCCCAAACCCTGAAACGCAGGTGTGTCCCAATACTTCTGTCTATATAGTGTAGCTGGCAGATCTGTTTGAAATAGCTGACACCTGTTCAACCTTTGAAATGCAGCGAAGAGACTGTTTTCACTGCTTGAGTCTAAGGCATAGTGCTGGACAAGCGCCTGGTCATATGCTTCAATTGCTTGGGTGCATATAAACCATCCCTCAGGGAAAGTCATGCAAGGGCTTTATTGGGATCACACCAACATTCCAGGGCTTTTCCTCCAGCCAGCGCCTGTAGTCTGATGCCAGAGCCCAGACCAATACACTCTTTCTCTGGCACATCTTGAGACCAGGCCTTCTCTCTTTACAGAGAAACGCTGCCCTCTTCCCTCCTCACCTCCGCTTATTCCCTCCTTTCCTTTCACTGTGACTCCACCTTTAAAACACAAGTTGGTAGAAAGGGGAACAGTCATGGGCTATTGCCCAGGAATCATGGACTGGAGGACATGATAGGCGCTAGACTGTTTATTTTTATGCTGGTTGCATGGGGACGAAATGAGCCTTGACAGAAAGGGGTGGGGACATGTCCCCAACATAAATGACACCTAAGTGTGGTTGTTTTTTTTTAAGGAATGCATAAACCAGCATCAGTCCACTCTTAAAAGAATGTATGTTGAGCGACGTCAGGGAACAGTGGTTACTAAACCAGGCTTCAGTGTATCTCAACCGGTCCACAGATTTGCTTTATCCCATCTACCGAAACATACGGTTGGAGTTAAAATGTCTTCTGGAAGGCCCTCAGGACCTATGTAAGAGCGAGAGCAAAAGAAGAACTTTCTTGGTTCCACAATAAATTTCATTTTAAAACAACTTTCCAACGATAGTCGTCTAAAGATCTGTTTTTGTAAGATAAGATGTGTGAAGCTGAAGAACCTCTATACCAATGAAAGGTGTTTCTAGAAGCACACGCCCAAGCCAAGAACCATTTTGGAACCCACAGTCAATAGAGTCAATGATGTGTTCATGCAGAGACAAGGAAATGTCAAATAAAAGGCAAAAATCAATGAACTCTCCAAACAAAAGTAACGGAAAGAACTGGCATAGTTAAAATAAAAAAAAAACTGACACATGCAAAGATTTTTTTGTGTATTTTTTTTTTATCTTACCTTACCTAACAATGACATAAATGTAACAGAGAGGGACAGATAGTTGCATGTTAGCAGAGGGATAGAAAAGAACTCAAGGGAATCTTATGGAAGTGAAGTGTAAAGCAAAAGCTGGACCGAAGTCAAGTTTCAGGTTCCTTAGACATTCCACTGATCCAGTGGTTAGGTATTAAACCAAAGCATGAAGGCTATTGATGTGAAAGCAGTGACCGCTTGAAAGGTGAGGTGATGAGGTGGGGTTTCAGTTCATTTCACTTTAAAATGCAGCTCAGCTTCAAAAAAGACAATCATCAACCCCCTACAAGCATGGGCTCACTTAAGTCATTTATTAAATGGCTGTTTTACATTTAGCACTCCTGGCAGTCATGGGACGCTTCTTGTTTTCATCCAAGAAACTAAACTGAGAGCCACCCTCAACATGGGGTGGAATGCAGAGAAGTTGTCTCTTTCATTCTTTAACTGTTGAAGACAGGACGTGGAGTTAGCCTGGGAAAACGGCAGCAGGGCTTTTAACTCTTATCCAAAGATCTGGCCTGATGTTCCATAACAGCCTCGCTCTACTGTTTATAATTAGAGCTGGACTGGCTATGGAAGATGATTTGGGGAATTAAAAGCAAAGTAGGTGTGACGTATGTGTGACACGTGCAGACAGACCGCCCACAGCTTCATCTCCACAAGGTTCCAATCAGACTTTGGACACAGGCCATGCCGAATGCTTCAGTGACAGTGTTCAGCATCATTGCTGAATTTCTTTGAGTCAGCTTTTTTTTGTAATCATTCCTTCATTCTCTTGGGCTTTTGGTGGCGTAGAATAAATATTTCCCTATTTTCGCAATAACAGCTGCTGTGACTTCCCACTTGTGACTTGCAAAAGAGTATGTGCTGCTCTAGACTATCATACTCAACTAATTGCAAGGATATACTGAACTGAGCAAGGCAGCAGATGGTGATAATTACCACCCTGGCATTAATCTGGACTGTCTCTTCTGACGAAACTTCATTGGTAGCATTGCTTTCCACCCTGTTAGATAATTGCGTGGCAGAGAAGTCGACTGAATCAGTCAGACACTAACAGTTCCAGTTTGTTTGGTTTTTTTTACCTCTTCTTACTGCTTTCGGCTCTCTGGCTTTGTCTTGGAAGTCCTCAGGTTCAGAGACCCATATGGAAAAAACATTCAGATGCATTATTACTTCCAAACATTTAGGAAGCTGCGAACAATAGGCCCGCTTCAGGAATTCAAAGCTTACTAACTCTTACACTCCAAATATGGCTTGTTGTTGTGAGCTGCAGTAATCACATCTCAGAAGGAGTAACTGGGAATGTAATACTGATCGCTGTAGCAGGGGCACGGCTAGAAATGTTAGACCCTAAGGAAGAATATAGTACTGGGCCCCCAGTATTAAGCAACATTCTCTTTCAGATAGTGTTCTCCGAGGGCCAGTTTTCTCAGTTTTCTGCGCTGGGCCCTTGAAATCATGCAAAACTCTCCAGCCCATGCGACCCATGTTGCTTCTGTACTGTAGACCCAGGCATTCTGTAACTTAATGCGATATTCATGCAATAATCATTTATGAGCTATACCGATAACTTTACAAACTACTTTAATGTCAGAAACAAGAAGTATCTATGACTCCTCAGGTCACTGTGGTGTAGTGTGTCAGTTTGTTCTGTTTTTTACATGGAAAACTGGCCAGCTGCCACTCAAAATGTGGTAAGTAGAGTTTAATCACTTGTTTGAGGCAAAGGCCCATCTCCCGCACATTCATATACAAACATGCAAATTAGCAGGACGTGATTCAGCACTCTTCCTTTCACATTTGCCGCCAGCCATAAATGCCTGAGTGCCCCCCTTTAGACAGGAAGTCTGCAGAGAGGGTATCACAGCCCAGGGCTCCAGTGTGATATCTGCAAAGGACTCAGGCTCATGTGAGAAAACCATTCAGCGTCCAGACTACACAAGCTAATCTCCAACCCCTGCGTAGACTGATTAATGTGTCAAGAGTTATAAGTCAAATCAAAGGGGTGGGTGGAACTCAAATACCTGGTATCACACCATATAATAATGACGCTCAATCACAATGGTCTTATCTCTCACAGTTTATGACCAAACAGTGTTTGAACACGTCTTCGCAACTGACAGATTCTGGTTTGGAGTTTAACACTTGTCTGTCTGTTTAAAATGTTTGTACAGAGATGCAGCTAAACTAATCCAAAATAGATCTGTCATGATCAACCCTGTTCAAATTTCTGTGCATTTTGTTTACTGTATACAAAAACCAAAAGCAAGACTGGTTATTAATCATCATAGTTGAGCGAGCAAGTCAGCATTAGTACAAGTACTGTTATTGTGTTTAAATGCTATTATTCTTTGTACAGTTGATTTTGTGTCAAGAAAGCAGTAGTCGTGCAGTCCATTTTGGTCCATGTGGTCCATGGCCATCTTTGTGGAGTGGTGTGAATTGTTTTCACAGGGGTTTCTACCCTCTTTTCTTTCAGCCCTCATTGCTCCCTAGCAGCTCAACACAGTGTCCTACTTATAGCAGAGTCACAGATGACAAAGTTTATTTCATTATATTAACTAAAAAATATCCAGATCAGTTTCCATTTGTTAGGTGAAATGGCCACTAGAGAGCTTGCAGAAAGTCAACGTTTGATTAACCCCTATTACTCGATGAAAAAAAATTAAAATGTACTTCTATGTTGTCAACAAACAAAACTTTATGATAATACATATTTTTGCTCTGTGATGTTTTTAATGCTTGCTATTATTTTACTTTTAAAAGCTCATACATGTTTGTCATTCAGTTAAACCTTTTCAGTCAAACTGATCTGTGAAGCCTGTTTATGGCACTGTATCAATGATTATGTGTCTCTCTAATGCTTGTTTATCTTTGTGTTTTAGCGTTTATCTTCCAGGCAGAAACATGCCCATCCTTAAAAACCTCCCAGCTCGGCTGAAGGGGGGCAAGGTGAATGTGGATTTGGAGAACACTCACAGCGAGCTAATCCTCCGCAAGATGAGCCTCAATCACAACCCGTTCCAGCAGAATGGCTTAGATGAGGAGTGGACGAGGGACAGTGGGGGCTCACTGCTGGATGGGGGTGCACCCAGGGACCGCAATCCGTTTGAAGATGAGGAGGATGAGAACGAGGCCAATGAAGAGAGGCATGGAGGCTCTGGAAAGGGAGGTTCCTTCAAAGGGACGCTGGACCGCATCCGAGGAGTGTCCCCACTTAAGACTCTGGGCAAGCTGGGCAAGGGTCTGCGCATGTCGGGGAGGAGTAAAGGCAGTGCCACCCCTTCACCACAGGGCTCCATCGGCATGCCTTCACCCATGGAGAGAAAGAAGAAGGGCAGACGAAGTTCAGAGGGGAGCCTCCTAAGGTACTGATGCTGGAAGGGGCCTTCATCATGTGCACAATGTGGTATTATGTTGTAAGATTTTGCAAATGTGATACATCTGAATTGCTGGATTCATGATGTGACAAAGTTTATGGTTGACCTGGATTTTATTTGACCAAAATAACTGGATCTGGGTTTGGTCAAGATGCTCTCAGTACACAGAGAAAAACATTGTGATTGGTTCGAGGGACATGGCTAACTTTCGTGAAATCAGTACAACAAAGACAAATAGCAAATAATGAAAGTGAATTAGAAATCATAATGCATTTTTCTTCAGTTATATGATGTATTTCTTAGTGAAATATGATCTCACTCAGGGTCTGTGAGCTAGCTGAGGGTTTTTCGACGATAGGTGAGGGAAGGGGGGAGCTGAAACATCATATCATTTGTTAATATTATTTTTCCCTGCCCGCTGGTATGTTTTATGGAAGGTTACACTAAAAGTTGTCTAAGATATTTTAGAACTGATGAAATCTATCAGTATAACACCTGAAGAGAAGGCTCTGTGGGAGATTTTTTTATGTTTTGTTGCACTCTGATCTGATGTTTCTTGGTCCGTGCAGAATGGCAGGGAGGTGTAGAGAGAACAACCGTAAAGAGAGTTTGCCCAACGGAGACCTGTGCTCAGAGAGTGATGGCGACTCGACCAGTCGAAGACTCTCCTTTTTGAAGATCGTGGGCCGGGGAAAGCAGAAAAGAGAGTCCATGGTGGACCGCTCAGCTTCACCTGGGCCTGAGGAGGAACCGGTGGAGGAGGTGCCCGAGGTTAAACCGAGGGAGCCGCTCTCAGGTAAGAGCAGACGACCGTAAGACAACAGTGGGGTCATTCATGCAGTGTGGTACATGGTGTACAGAGTGCACTTTAGAACCAAAAACTAGATCGAACTATCAGATAAAACCAAGAACTTGTGTAGAGCTTGAGTGACCTGCATGCCCATCATGCTTCACAGACATTTGTGCAAGGTTGTATGCTCAGATCAGGTTACAGCCTTTCAGAGGGCTTGTTTAAGCAAGATTCAGCGTGGTAATGGACAGAACTCTTCAAGGTCTTTTCTGATTAATACATATGTATTATGTAGTAATATGTAGTTCACACAAACTGAGGATGTGCGCACAGATGCAATTAGTGAGCTCAGTCTTTTCAGTACAGCTTTTCAAACCAAAATGTCACTTATAAATGTCAGTGAAAGGTGATATGTATTTTGTTTCTGCGTATATTCTCTGTTGCAGGGTGCATTTAAAGTGAATAGCAGGTGACATAATGGTGCACACATAATGGAGACATGCATTCCAACTCTCAATCCAAACATTTGCCCTCCTCTAAAGTCTAATCACTAGCAGTTTGCCAGTGAACCGAGGGAATGTAGCACTATCGCCTTACCATCACCTGTCCGTATCTCCAAAGCACTATAAAGGCTGTCAAAACAAAAAGCCCGAAAGTTTGACAAAAGCAGGGAAAATGGAGAAATGGCAATCTATGTAAAGGGGAACTGCGTATGTCCCCCGCTGTGTCGTGTTTGGCCACATCTCTGCTTTCTTTCGGTGGGGGTAGGGAGAGTGACAAGCTGCTGCTCTACATGCCCCAGCTGACACAGCACAAAACGGCCTTTTATTTGTATGTTTAACCACATTATGTTGACGGGAAACTTTCTGGTCACCTCCCCATTATGGTCATGCTGGTTTTGGAGCCATTATGTTCAGTTCTCTGTAAATCTTCACTCTCTACAGAACATACACTTTGGCGTCTTACACACTATGGGCTTTTTATATTTGGACGTTAAGAGTTAAAAGTATGCAACTACAGACCATTATAAGTTTTGTTAACTTAGTTATGTATTTTTCTGTTGTGAAACTCTAGCCAACTAGTTTTAGATAGCTAGCTATTCGCAATTTTGAAAAAAACTTACTATTATTATTATTATTATTATTATTACTACTACTACACAAATAACAACAATGGTAGAAGAATTTATAAAGTAATTACCACCGCTTCATTTCAACTGCAAGAAGAAGCTAGATAGCTAATTCACAAGTTTTGCCTGTACTTTGTGGAGGAGCCTTAGCCCATAATTAGCGATCTGGTCTGAACTTACCTTGTGTCTGCACTGAAACAGGTTGAATGGAGGCCTAATACAGGAAAACAATACATGTCTTGCAGACATTAGCTGATGGAACGATTGCTTTGTCCAGGCAGCTGTTCTCAAGTGGTTGCACATTCCTTGGTGATGTCGAGGGAGTGTTTCTCATGGCATTGCAAATGTTTTAATTGCAGGAAATGGGGACTTGACATGTTTTACTAAATATGTGCATCTGCACATTAGTCTTGTGCTGCACAAAATACACAGTGCTAAGAATCGGCTTCAGAGGGTTAACCCCTTAAAAAGGGTCTACTGTTCTGGTCCAGGAGGGCCGCTGTAAAGTACAGTTGGGTGATTTTCTTGCTCAGTCTTAAAGCATATTGTCCCAACTCTATGCATCATTCAGTAGCTATGCAACTAATATTGAAGTTGTGTAGTTAAAAGAGTGAGGAAATACATTTTTGAGTCACTGATAGGGCCTTTATATACACCTTATGAGCAAAAGTGTTGAGATGCTGGATGGGCTTGAGGTCAGGGCTCTGTGCAGCCAGTCAAGTTCGTCCACACCGAACTCCTCCAGCCATGTCTTTATGGAGCTCGCTTTATTCATGCTGGAATAGAAAAGGGCCTTCCCCAGAACACTGTGTCCACAAAGTTCGGAAGCATGGCACTGTCCACTCACTGGAAGTAAGGGACCTAGCCCAAACCCTGAAAAACAGGTGTGTCCGCATATGTTGGTCCATATAGCATATTTTATGTCTGTAGAAGAATAAAAGCCAACAAAGAGGCCATGCATGAACCATGCATAGCTATCCTGATATTAATAAAGATGCTGTAATTTAGAAAAGAAAGAAAAAACTAGAACACACTAGAGCCCCAGGTGTTACATTACTTGGTAGACGTATGGAGCTCAGGAGCATGTTTTCTTTTCTCCATTCGAAACTTCATCACTGTGAAGTCAATACTGAGTTCCAGTGTCCGGTAACGATCCAGACGAGGTGTGCCAAAGTGTCTTTAATCAATGGGATGGGCTCTGGTTAGATTTGGCGAAGCCGCATTGATAAGGAGACTTTATGGAGGTGGTTACACTGCAGCGCGGTAAATGATTTCCAGACCTCATCGAATTACAGCCCACATCCTTCAGCCATAAAACTATAACTGTGCTTAGAGCCACACAGCATTGGGCACCATGGGAACGCATGACCTTGGACACGAATTCGTTCACGTGTGTACAATAGCATGACTGACTCCAGTGTCACCCACCTCAGCTAAACTTTCGCATATGTTGAACCTTTTCTCTTTAGAAAGCAGCTCGTAAGTGAATGTAATAAGGGCTGAGGAGCCCCACAGCGTAAGGCGGGGCAGACTTTCCAAATGATCTAATTTAGTCTCTGTTCTTTCGACACTGTACATGTTCACGTTAATTAAGGCTGGGAGGGAGACCAGCATGTTCTCAGACGCCGGGTTCATGTCATCGGTCTGCACCCGCCCCAGCAGTCTCCAGCGACCCAAATGGCTGAGGAGGGGCAGTGGTTATTCTAATAGCCGCTCCATGTCCAAAAGCTTAAATCGCCCTAAGAGCTTAAAGGAATATTCCAGCACTTTTAACCTGATCTCTGTATGATCTGTATAGTTGATCACCAAACTTTTCATGCGTTTCTCTGTACCCACTGACTCCAAACGCGCTTGGAGTTAACGTCCACAGGCTGTTGTTTCAGCACCTATATAATACTGATCAACTATCTATCATAATCAGCTGCACAGATGTGACACATTAGATCAGATAAACTCAAGGATTAGAGATTAAATGGTCTTAAAATTTCAAGGCAGCCCAGGCATCAATTTTGGGAATGTTCCTTCTTAATAGATTTATTTACTTTTGTGGAAGAATTAAAGAGGGCATCATGGTGCTAGACTACGTAAACATTATGTTCTTATTTAAAATTAAGCCTCAATTCCGATGCTATCACTGTGTTTGCGTCCATGTCTGCGTAAGGGACTGTCGCCAAGAAAAGAGTGTAACCACGGCGTGTTTCATAAAAAAAATTTAAAAAAACACCCCGCACAACACACACACATACACACAGATACACACACACACACACACACACACACACACACACACACACACACACACACACAAACAAAACAAAACACACACACATTTTGAAGGCCAGCTCTCAGTATTAGGACAAGCTCATTCTCATCCAGGGACACTGAAGGCCACAGCCAAGCATATTTGACCCAGCTGTGTCTGTGGGGGCTTTCAGGACAGGGGGGTGATGAAAAGAAACCCAGCACTCCTTTTGCTCACTTTTGAAGAAAAATATTTATCCACCCCCGCACGCATTTGATAGAAAAGGGAACATGGGGCGAGTGTGAAAGAATGGCGAGAGTGTCGAAGGTCTGTTTTCCTAAAGACCTTTGAGTCCTTCTGTATGCCCGCTGAACAGGTAGTGAAACAGGGATAGAGGAGAGTATTGAAGTTAAGAGGAATAATTTGTGCCACATGGGGTTAATAGGGAGAAATCCCACGTCCTGGGCCAGAATGTAAGTGGATCCTATACGAGCTCCTGCCCAGAAACACTGGATAATCTTCTCTATAGTGACAGAGTGGCAGCTGACAGTGATGTTGATTATGCAGGTGCTGGAGCCATGTTATAATGCTAATTCCAAAATCATAGCTTTCCCACAGTCCCCTGCTGTTCAAAAAATAATGCATTGAGTAAAATGAATACATGCATTCGCACGCACGCACACACACACACACACACACACACACACACACACACACACACACACACACACACACTATATGGACAAAAGTATTGGGACAGACCTGTTTTTCAGAGTTTGGGGTTCAGCATATCAAAACAATTTTGACAATGGCATGGACTGTGCCCCAGTGCACAAAGCGAGCTCCATAAAGACGTGGCTGGAGGAGTTCCGTGTGGAAGAACTTGACTGGCCACACAGAGTCCTGACCTCAACCCCATCCAACACCTTTGGGATGAACTGGAACGGAGATTGTGATCCAGACCTTCTCGTCCAACATCAGTGTCTGACCTCATAAATGCTCTACAGAATGAATGGGCACAAATTCCCGCAGAAACTCCAAAATCATGTGGAAAGTCTTCCAAGAAGAATGGAAGCTGTTATAGCTGCAAAGGGGGACCAACTCCATATTAAAGTCTATCAGAAACTTCCGGAGGAAACTGCTCATGTAATGACTGCAAAGACACACAGAGACACCGAAACAAGAACAATATAAAATATACAGTCCAAAATAAAATCTAAATTTGAAATAACTGTAGAAAAAATATATAAGTAAAACAGCTGAGTGAAACCTACCGGCACAAATGGTGGTTTGGAGTAAGTTGTTGCACTTAGTAGAGAGTAGTAATATAAAGTAATAAATCAGTAATATATATAAATATAAATAAATATATTAAAAATATATATTCCATTAACATTACTGCCAAGAGTAAGAAACCTGACTCGGTTGTGTTGATGTATCATTTTACACATGTGGAAATTATGTACTCACACGACTTCAGTGCACTGATTTGAAGGGATGGTCGTAACCTTTACATTAACTACATTTATGGATAAATATACAGCAGGAAGGGCTGCACATCCATACATAAACGAAGCTCCATAACTGCATAACTGTTGGAAACAAAGGCCTAGTGTTCTCCTCTTACGTATAACTGAGCTTCCCTCCCAATGCTTGGCAGTGATCCCCATTTTAATGACTCTAGAAAAAGTCATGAGAACTTTGCGCAGCTCTCAACATCTGGCAATTAAGACACAATGTGGTTTCAAGGGCATACTTTACAGGTTTCTGCTTAGTGGCAGGCTGTCAGGGAGAGAAGCAGGTCTAAGTTCAAATTGGTCCTTGGGTGGAGAGGTCTTGAGCCGGATGGGCCTACCAGAGGAAGTGGCTCTTGGGTTTTGACACAAGAACAGGGCGCACACTCTTTTTTTCCAGGTCCTCCTCGTCCTCCTCATGATAGCGGCAGGCGTGTATTGTATTATATATTTAGATCTCCTTCCGATGGGCTGGTAAAGCGACTCCAGCCGTTACGATGCGAGGAGGGAGGCGGTGGAGAGGGACAGCGTTTGGTGGCATGGCTGCACACACGTTTTTTCCTCGAACGGGACAGGGACGGATAAGCTGGGCGCCAGCCGAGCTCCCACGCATCCTTTCTGCTTAAAAGGAAATGGATGGGCAGCTCAGTCATGTGAGCGGCCGAGTACGTCAGAGCAGAAATGATACAGGATCGTTTGTTTTCACAGCTGATCTGTGACTCACCTTCAGACAGATGTAAATGTTATAGTCCTCATTTAAAATGGAATTCCTGGGAAAGTAACCATAATGATCATCGATGAACTGTGCATAACCATGATAGAGCTAAATCAGATAGTATAACTATTGTAAATATTCACATAATTTAATGGAGAACGTCACATTATTTCTGCAGATCTTCTTAGAAAGCTCGATGAATGTCCTTTCCAAGTCTGAGTCTCACCACATGGTCTGCAGGTTCTGGTCTTCTACAAACATGGAGAGGCCTCGATCTGTTTTTATGCTTCTAAACTGTGGAAATCAGTTCCACCTCTAGTCAAGTTATAAAGTTCAGTTAAGTTCGACACACTTTTTTAGAAACGTTTGAGCATATCTTTAATTACGCTTTCATTTAAAATTCAAAACATCTTTTTTATCTTTTTATTTTGATCCGTTATTTAGGTTGTTTGGGTTAATTATTTAATGTAGTTTTCTTTTAATACTCATTCTATTTGAAAAAAAAATTCAAATGACAATAATATATCAGTGTCCAGTACACCACACACCCCTGGTGAAAACCAGTCACTCACGTCCTTCCCTGCTCCTAAAAGATCTTTTAGTTCTAACTGATTTAGAAGCAAGAAAGGAAATGACATCGTTTCCAGGCTCCCCGAGGTACGACGGGAATGCTATTTAATCAGGCATCCCTGTGTGTTTCTGAACAAAGAGATTGCATAAGAGTTACAGCAGCAGTTTCTGGAATCTGATGCGTTATATTAAGCGTGTGGCAGTCATGAATACATATGCAGACACATATTCCCGTTATTAACTCGTCATTTACATCCCCCTGAAAAGACTGTTGAGTCTCTAGCATAATAACACTGGGCTACAAATATTTGGAAGTTGTTTGCTTCGGGAATAAAATCTGCCGATTCTGAAGCATTCTGGTGAGATGATTTCAAATATGACAGTAAAACAGGCTGATTGGCTCCCGTTCAAAAGATATTTAATCTTTTCATTTATGTGATCATACACATTAATACTCTATACGTCTATCGTATAGTGGCTAATATTCATTTAAACACAGACCCTGTAACTTTTTTTTTTTTACAACTATTGTCTTATTATTAGTATCTGTTACGATTCAAAAAGCAAACTGATCAGCATCGACACGCATAAACGAGGCGACTTCACTCACGCAGTTTACCTTAAAAACACAACAAACACTTCTATATCTCAACTGTACAACAGGATTAAATAAATGTGACACTCGTAACACTTCTATTAGTCATTTTTTGTCAGACCAGTGTAACCTGTGTTAGGGAGTTTAGGCACTTTAGATGTGTGGATGCACATCTGTCCATCTAAGCATGTCGGTCATTTTTATGTGTGTACACCATTTGATGCAGCAGCACTTCGTTATAATTTCTGTAGATCTGTAAAACATGAAAGGGGTTTGTTTGTATTGAACTCTTACATCACCCACCTTGAAAGTTAAACAGTTATTTATTACACAATTTTATAACCAGCCAAAGGAAAGGTCTGGGAGGGTGTGAAAGTTTTTCTCATTAATCATTCTAATGTCGTGGCTTATCCATGTTACAAAGGTGAGAACATTTTCATTGATTGTCCTATGAGGTTTAAGTCAGGGAGAGGCATTTTTATTGGCCAAAATAGGCATAGGTGGAACGTCAGCTACCTCTTGTCTTTCCTTGTGAATCAAGCCAGAGACATTGGTGAAACTTTTCACTGGGTCAAGTCCTGTCATCACCAATCAGAACAAATTGCTTGTTTTAAGAAATTAGCTTGTTCCAAATGTGAGGGTCAGGCATGATGTAATGGGTGTGAGCAGCAATCTCAGTGGGAACTGGCAGACTTCAACATAACTTTATTGCGAATGTTAAATGTTCTCATTTGACCACATCAGAAGCACTGTAATTCTTGGCTTTGTGAGAGTGTATGGATTTTTAAAAAAACTCAAGCCTGAAGCATACTGTTGGCTATGTTTTTGTTCAAATAAAAATACATCCTAAAGGAAAAGCATTTCTGGATAGTTTCAAAAGAATCAGTTTTCGCTTAAAAACTTCTATTAGAGATGATTTTGTGAAAAGCAGCCAAGGAAGTGCCACAGTCTTGATTTGTTGAAATTCCCTTTAAGTGATATCAAAAAAAGAAAACAAAACGCTTTATGCTACAGTTACATGTGTCTTCTGATTGTGTGTCCAGAATATACATACATCATGTCATCAACATTGACTGAAACTGATTAAAGAGTATTCTTCCTTTGAAAGGACTTTTATCATTTTCATCCCTGCAACAACAATCACCAATGATTTATGTCTGGCACCGGATGATGCCTGATGAAATGCAGTGCTAGGAAATGCATGAAAGCAATCGTCCTCCAGAGATGCTCTGAACCCCAGCAATGTGTTCAAGAACAAGACCTGGAGAGGAAAAGTGATACGACTTGTGAGTGGGAATCAGACATCAGAACTGGTTCCAAAGTGACAAAGGCAAACAAATACATCGTCGGACAACAGGGAAACCAGTGCCTCTGTGTGTTTTAAAGCTCAACTTGGAAAGGATGCTGCAGTAAAAGTTCACAGTAGATAAGCAGGGACGTGTTATCCTCCCTAATAGCTGATGTCTGAAACTCTTGGATTTAACCATTAAATGTTAAGAGTTACATGATCGCAAATAAGTCAAAATCTGTTAAAAAAAAAAAAAATCTCCCAGAGTTATTTGGAGTGATGCCATCCGTGACATCAGTGGTTCCCAACACTGTTCCCGGAGTTCTCCATGCCGAGTACATTTTAGTGTTTACTTTGCACCCACTTAGGACTCCCATCCCAGTCTTGTAAAAGTCCTGGACTCTTGATAGTTGGTAGTGGTGGTAGGAGCCTAGTGGGTGAAACACTTGCCTGTGAACCCGACGACCACAAAGTTGCAGGTTCAAACCCCCACTTTCTACCATTGTGTCCTTGAGCAAGACACTTAACCCTCATGTACTCCAGCGGGACTGTCCCTGTAACTAATGACTGAAAGTAGCTCTGATTAAGAGCGTCAGCCAAATGTCGCCTTTACCGTTTTTTCTAGTTTCAGTAAATGGGATGCTATGCTTGTGACGCAGTCTAAGGCAGATGCATGTCAGTTCAGCTAGAGTCTAATGTTCTTATTAACCAGGTTGCAGTGCTCTCCAGTGCTTAAACATGTCATCAACAGGGCACCTTTCCGAAACAACTGTCCTACAGTGAAGATAATCTGAAGCAATCAAAGCAACACTATACCCTCTAATTAGCTAATTAATAAGCTTTTTCTGAGTCGATGTGCGGGTGTTACTGAAGAATCACTTCTGAAGAATCACTTCTGAAGAATCGCTTCTGGTTCCCCAATAAGCTTTTAGTATGTATTTTTTAATCACAATTGAAAGTTCCAAGAGGGAATCAACAATGTTTCTTTTATGGCATTACTCCTAAGAACACTCTGTCTCTCATATTTATTCACAGAGCCTCGAGCAACGGTTCACCAAATGTAATAACACCACTTCTGGTTCCAAAAAGAACCTTTCAGTGGATATTCTTTGAACACAATCGAAAGATTCAAGAGGGACTCAATTGTGTTTCTTTAATGGCATCTCTCCCAAGAACACTCTGTTCCTCAGATTTATTCACAGAGCCCCGAGTCCCAGTTAACCAAAAGTAATAAGCCTAATCTGAAATCAGCTCATACAGTTTTGTTCAGTGTTATGTAAAAAAAATGATTAGTACTTCTACATTGATCCACATATGGATCTAGCAACTTGTTGATGCATCATACAAAGCCTTTTTTTTTTTTCTTTTCTTTCTTCCCTTGCTCCATGCATTTTTAGTATTGGAGATCCTGCAGCTGGTGACCAAACGAGACTTATTCCTGGCAGACACCCACATCCTGGAGCTGGAACAGGAGTGCATGGAGGTGTCCACCCCACCAGCAGGAGGCAACGCTGCTGAGGATCTGACCAGCCCCAGTAAAGACAGCAGCCGCCGCAAGGCCAAGGACGTGGAGCTGCTGTATGAGGCGCTGCAGAAGGAGCTGTGGGACGTGGTCAGGGAGTCTCTGCGCTGTCCCACTGCTGGACCCAACCTGAGTCTGGTGGTGCAGGTCCTCCAGCAAGAGGAGCAGGCTGACCGGGACTGGGCAATGAGCGACGGGGCCATCCAAGGAGGACCACGGCCTAGGGAGCTGAAGAAGCGCTGGAAGGAGGCGGTCACAGAGGCTGCTGATGCAAATCTGCCCCAGTATGACGACGTACAGGCAGGTGAGCTGGCGGCTTACCTGGACAAGCTAAGAAGCCGTATGGTGGAGGACCTGGGGGCTGCCCGCCGGAACGTGGTGTCCATGTACCCCGAGGAGTACGACGCCTTCCAGGTGTATGTGCAGAGCTACCACCAGGCCATAACCCGCCGCCTGCAGACCATCACTAATGGAGAACTGCAGATTACTGACATCTACTCTCTTCTCGACTGGCTCTATAACATCTACAACAGGTGACGCAATTCTTCTGCCTACTTTCCACAGACTGTGAACATAGAGCTTCAGATCTAACCAAAAAGTAATGGTTTACAAGTACTACTGTACAAACTGCAAGTCATACTTGCCGTAAATGATGTTGTTTGGTAATCTTGAACAGATTTGCTTGTGACGTCTGAATTTGTATGACACTGTTATTTGTTAAAAAAAATAAATAAATAGCAAAGCTACCTTTCGTAGATAAAATCAGTAGCAGCAGCCACAATGGAGTGGATTTTGATTCCATATTTGTCCATTCAGTCTGAATGTTATACTGTGTCAGAAACCACATAAGCAAGTTATTTTGAGACTACGTCACAGGCAGTGCATTTTGAGCAGTGCTCTTAATGTAACAACTCATGAGAATTTAGCAGTGCGATTTGAGCAGCCATTACTTGTTAACTGCCGATATGTATTAGTTAAGGCAGCCTTGTAACTCTAGTGCAAAATTAAAGAAGCACAATTCAGGCCTCAACCATGTCTTGGCTGAAAAATGACATTAGGGGAAAAAAGCGAAAAAGAGCAAAATTCCTTTAATGGTTATAATTCCTTTAATGGTTGTCATGACAATTGAGCTATTTTGTCTAGCCCACTTGCTGTCTGTTTATTGGCCCCAAAGTACAGTTGTCGTTTTAGTAAATATGATTATTGATAACCTCCTGTTGATAAGAGTCATGAAGCACACTCCCACGCCTATCCGATCATATTTCAATGTTTCCTTGCGACTGAGGTCCAGACGGGCTGTTTGAGTGACTCTTCCTGTTGTTGCTGCAGGGACGTCCTTGGAACAGTGAGCATAACATCACCCATCAACCGCTCTCAGCTCGGCCCGCTGCTGCCCGCAGAAACGGTGGACAAGCTGGAGCTGGACTGCCTCAACTCGGTCAGGGTAAGGGTCCAAATCTCCAGATCGCCCCGTAACTTTCTCCCCATCCGCGGGTCCCTGGTGTTGCGTTCCTCATCGCTGTGGGCGGAAAAGGGTGCACCTACAGCACTTCCTGTTCAGTCCAAACCATGACTGGTCGTTGCGACCTGCACAGCCAATTGCAGTGCGCCATCTCAAGGTCAACTCACGGTTTTCCTGTCCAGAATGAGCACCACACAATAGGAGTCAGTCTGACAACAAGGCCTTTTTCCCCTTAGCTAATTATGCAACGTGAATGTGAGTTAATGCAGGTATGAGATTCTGTGTCCACTGCCCGGAGTGCAGACAAAATAATCCACAGGCATGTCCTGGAACAAGTGAGATATACCTGTTATTTTTAAGGCATAGAATTCCTTGATGATGCTCGGATCTATAAGTCTTAAGTCTTCCAGTGCTTGTGCAGCTCCGCAAAAAAATAAGAGACCACTGCTGTTTATTTCAAAATCAGCATCTCTGTGAGTGACAACCATTCCATGCCAGTGTCTGTTAAATTCCTACACAAGCACCTCATTCTGCTT
>JBBPCX010000001.1:22872779-22887064 GCA_037974365.1 Hydrocynus forskahlii
TCTTTATGTGAGAGAGATTTTGTGCAAAGAACTTCATGAACATGTTTTGTAGCCCATAGACCTGTTATAACTTGTTTAAAAAGAAGTAGAATATGTCCCCCTTAACATAAACTGTTTTTGTTTTCTGCAGACACCGCCACTTTTGCTGTTGAAAACAGTGACACAGCAGTTGTTGAGCAAACGGACGCCCAGGTCGAAGTGCCAAAGCCGAAGACGTCATGTAAATGTGACGAGTGTGGCAGGACTTTTAAAAATGTGAGATTCCTGATGCGGCACAAGCAAAGGCACTCAAGCGCGGCCCTCCACACGTGCGAGAAATGTGGGAAGAAGTACAGTTTCGTAAAAGCCTTCAAAAGGCATCTCCTGTCTCACTGTGAAAAGAAAAAGGAGGCGCGTCCGTGCAAGACGTGCGGGAAGAGCTTCATCGACCTGGAGGCGCACAAACGTGTCCATTTGGGCGTGAAGCCGTATCTTTGCGGGACTTGTGGGAAAGGCTTCACGCTGGAGTACATCCTGCTGGCGCACCAGCGGCTCCATTCGGGCGAAAAGCCGTACCAGTGCGAGACGTGTGGGAAGCGCTTCACGCAGTCGAGCACACTTCATATCCACAGGAGGGTCCACTCCGACGAGAAGCCGTGGAAGTGCAACCTCTGCGACAAGAGCTTCAAGCGTCGCCCCAGTCTGAAAAAGCACCAGATCGTTCACACCGGGGAGAAGCCCCACGCCTGTGAGACCTGTGGCCAGAAGTTTGGGCACAGGGCGAATCTCAGACGGCACATGCTTAATCACTTGGGTGTGAAACCTTATGCTTGCGAGATCTGCGGTAAGCGCTACAGTCAGATGGGCTCTCTGAAGGAGCACATGCCGGTGCATGGAACGCTCAAGCCCTTCATGTGTGAGACGTGTGGAAAGACGTTTGTATACAACTACGCCCTCAGAAAACACATGTTAACACATACGGACGCTGGAAAAGGACCCGGCGCCGAGAAGAACCCTCAGCACTGTGGCGTCTGCGGGAAGTCCTACAGCTCCACTTACGCTCTGAAAACTCACCAGAGGCTTCATTCGGAGAGCAACCCCTTCAGCTGTAAGCTGTGCGGGAAAACCTTCAGCAGCACGTCCGGCCTTTACGCCCACGAGCAGAATCATTCGGGGCTGAGGGTGTTCAGGTGCGACGTGTGCAACAAGAGCTTCGTCAACAAAGCCTATCTGAAAGTGCACAAGTTCCTGCACACCAACGAGAAGGTCCACAAATGCTCGCTCTGCGGGAAGGGGTTCGGCCTGGCCAACGGGCTAAAGATGCACATGCTTATTCACACCGGAGAAAAGCCACACAAGTGTGAAATCTGCGGCATGTCCTTTCGCACAGCCGGAAATTTGCGCAGGCACAGGCGCGTTCACACCGGGGAGAAGCCGTTCAGCTGTGAGGTCTGTGGGAAGAGCTTCAGCCAGCCGAACAATGTGAAGGCCCACATGCAGATTCATACTGGAGTGAAACCATACACCTGTCAGAAATGTGGGAAGCAGTATGCATATCTTAGGAATTACAATGATCACAAATGTGTGTGAGTGCATATACAGAACTGTGCAAAAGTCTTTTGCCCCTACACAAATTGCTGACAGCCGTTTATCTCAGTTTTGTGTTTTTCTGTCAGCAAGGACACAAGTTGCGTCAGAATAAATGCAAACGAACAAGAAAGCAGTACCAAGGTTTTTTGTTTCTAAAAAGAAGTTTGTTTTGTGAGCTGGTTTGGTTCCAGATTTCTTCTCGATGCCTGCACGCAATGCATGGATTTGGGAAATTCCCTAAACAGCACGCCTGATTTAATTTAATGAAATACTGATTGAGCCAAACTAAGTATTTGATGGGAACCACAAGTAATACCGGGCTCACAGGAGGAGAGGACTGGAAATATTTAAGTGAACTTCTTTACGTGCATAGAATCAATATTCACTGCTTCCATGTTATTTGCCTTTATTCTAATATTAGTGGGATTTTTTTTAGATTTAAATCACCCACTGCCCTGATAAACAGCTTTCTATCTAATTTTTGCAGGTGCCCAAAACTTTTGCACAGTACTGTGAGTAGTGCCTTTTTGCAGCAGTTTGATATGGTTGGGCTGTTTTTTGTACTTTTTCAGAAGCAAATGTTCAAAAGTCGTCTGTACTTGTGTTTTTTTTTTCTATTATTGAAACACTGCTGCAATAGACATCAAACATTTATTTGCTAATTGTTACCCAAACAGAAGAGACAGATCAGAAGCACTGATGTTAGAAATGGAAACGCTCCATTTTTTCTTATTTAAAGACATTTTTGAGTTTTTTTCTTTCTTTTTCTTATTATCTGTGCACTGTGCTCCATGTTTGATTTCATTTGATTTTGATAAAGACTCATTGCTGTTACCTGAATACAGATTCATGATGTACTCACTTGTTTTCAGTCAACATCCTGAATTACAGTTTAGTGAAAGTAACAGTGTCTGTACCAGAAATATATACGTTTATCAAGTACAGGGGGTCCTCGGCTTACAGCAGTCACGACATACGACGTTTCAGGTTTATGGCGCTCACCATAAAAACAAAAAGAATTGAGACGTGAGTGTTTCAGTCGTACTTACGGTGAACTAGTTAGGTTGCTGGCAGCGGGAGAAGACACAGTAGTGAGGAGTATGAGTGAGGGAGGTTTCCTTTCTCTGTGGCTTAGTTGTGTTTTTATGTTCTAGATTATGGTTTTACAACTCTATTAGGATCGGTCAGTGACGGAGGCTAGGGTGTGTTTCGACCAAAATTCGGTCTACGTCACTGTCATAGGAACGGAGCTGTGTCGTAACCCGAGGAGCCCCTGTGACTGTTAATCTGGCATTTAGGCTCAGACATAGAAATTAATTTCCAGTTTGAAGTGCAGATTATTTCAACCAAAACTAGATGGCAGAAACTGACTTCATGTTCCTACAGTAGAGGAAGGACTTGACCCAAACCTAAACCTGAGCCTTGCTTAAATGACACTGCCAGGGCAGTTAGGCCTAGATGCAGGAGAGCTGAGTGGAAGTGGACGAAGGATCATTTACAGGTATCTTTCCAGATGCTGGGGGGCAGCTGGCATTTTTATCAGAGAACCGTGAAACATGCTAAAACAAAATATTTTCTAATATTACTGCCTCCAGTTGTAACAACCCACAGGTCTTGTTTAAAACCATAAACACTCTTCTTAATGCCAGGTCAGACTGCCTGGAGAGCTCAACTGAAGTGTGTGAGAATTTTGTGAGCTTCTTCACTAATAGGATTGCAAGTATCAGTTCCCACTCTCATCCTCCTTCTTATGACCTCTCTGTCGCTTTCACACACTGCTGTTTTTGACCAGTTTGAGCTTGTCAGTCTTTCTTCGCTGGAAGAAATAATCGATCATATGAAGCCTGCCGGGTCTCCCAATGAAATAATCCCACCTCGTTTCTTTAAAGAGGTCTTTCCGACCACAGCACTATATGTACTTAGGATTCTTAATGGCAGTTTAGCAAATGGGGTTGTACCTATGAGTTTTAAACATGCAGTGGTGACACCATTAATTAAGAAGCCTAAATTGGATCCCCATGTACTTTCTAACTTTAGGCCCTTCTCTAAGCTCCCTTTCCTTTCTAAGGTCTTGGAGAAAATTATTTCTTGCCAGTTGAAACTGTTCTTAGATCATCACAACATCTTAGAAGTCTTCCAGTCCGGGTTTAAAACCCATCACAGTGCTGAATCAGCACTTTTAAGAGTTCATACTGATGTTCTTTTAGCCACACACTCTGGTCACTGTGTAGTTTTGGTTCTGTTGGATCTGACAGCTGCCTTTGATACAGTGGACCTTCAGATACTTCTGTCCCGCCTGGAGAGTTGGGTGGGCATACAGGGTGTTGCTTTAGAGCGGTTTAGGTCCTACTTGTTAGGAAGAAGTTTTTGTGTCCGTGTTGGAACTGCCGAGTCCTCACCAGCGCCTCTCACGTGTGGCGTCCCTCAAGGTTCTTTTCTTGGTCCTCTTCACTTCTCCCTGTACTTACCTTTTCTTGGCAATATGGTATTGCGTTCCATTTTTATGCTGACGATGGTCATATTTATATGCCTCTGAAGCAAGAAAAATGGATATTCAGCAAATGTACTACTTGAGTGCATTTTAGAAATGAAGGCATGGATGTCATTGAATTTTCTGCACTTTAATGGAAAGAAGACTGAGGTTCTGTTGTTTGGGCCTTCGGAGAGCTCCACAGTACCTGTTGACTCGGGCTTGTTAGGTCAACATGTGACACCTGTTGCAACAAACCTTGGTGTGAGGCTTGATAATAATCTCAAATTTGATGCACAGGTTAGCTCAGCGGTTAAGTCTAGTTTTTTTTTAACTGAGACAATTTACAAAAGCTAAACCATTTATTCCTTTGCATCACTTCGAGATTTTAATCCTTGCTTTTATTACAACTCGGTTAGACTACTGCAGTGCACTTTAATCTGGGTTAAGTCAAGCATCGCTTGCTCGTTTAGAGTTGGTGCAGAATGTTGCTGCTCGACTTCTAACTGGAGCACATTACTCCAGTTCTGGCATCACTTCACTGGCTTCCGAGTTGATTTTAAAATTCTCCTTTTTGTTTTTAAATGTCTTCATGGTCTTGCCCCACAGTATCTGTCTGATCTGCTTCACCCGTTCATTCCTTCACGTTCTCTTAGGTCAGCAGATCAGTTACTGTTAGTCATCCCTAAAACAAAGAGGAAACTTGGAGGGGACCGTGCGTTTTCAGTCACCGCCCCAAAACTGTGGAATGAATTACCTTTGCACATCAGGCAGGCCGACTCACTGAATGTTTTCAAATCCTCTCTTAAAACATTTTTCCTCACTGGCTTTTAATTCAGTCTGAGATGTTGACTTTGACTTTTATTGTTTGTTTTAGTGTTTTTACTTTGATAATTTTATTTTTATGGTTTTATGTTTTACTTTGTATTTTATAAGTGTGTACAGCACTTTGGCCAACGGCGTTGTTTTTAAAGTGCTATATAAATAAAGTTGGAGTTGACTTTCCCGCACAGAACCCTGACCCCAACCCCATCCAACACCTTTGGGATGAACTGGAATGGAGATTGTGATCCAGACCTTCTCATCCAACATCAGTGTCTGACCTCATAAACGCTCTACAGAATGAATGGGCACAAATTCCCGCAGAAACTCCAAAATCCTGGGAAAGTCTTTCAAGAAGAGTGGAAGCTGTTATTGCTGCAGAGGGGGACCAACTCTATATTAAAACCATGTATAAAACTGCAATGTCATTAAAGTGAGTGTGTGTTTGTGTATCAGAATCAAAATCAGAATCAGAAAACCTATGATCCTGGAGGAAATTGCTTAATTGTGTGTGTGTGTGTGTGTGTGTGTGTGTGTATGTATGTGAAGTGTCCATTTGTCATACGTGAACACACCACAGTACACAGTGTGAACAGCACAAAATTCTTTCACTGCATTTTAATCCAAAGCAGAAGCAGCAGGCAGCCAGGAACACAGTGTGTGGGGCGGGTATCTTGCTTACAGGTACCACTAGCAGTCCTGGCATTTGAACCCGCAACCTGCTGATCCCAAGGGCAACTCCGTAACCACTAGGCCACCACCTACTTTTATATTTTAAAAGCCATAGCTGGAAAAGTAGTCCAGCGTTCGGCTTCAGGGTGAGCCCTCACCTGAATGTGTAATTTAGTGCTGATGCACTGCTGCTTGTTGTGGATTGGAGCGCGGCCGTGGTGTGTATTTGTGTATTTGGGACGCGGCCCGCCCCGCTCCAGCGAGGGGCAGCACCGAGCGCGTCCACTGAAGGACAGGAGAGAGGCAGCAGCACCAGGGGAGCAAATAGTTATTTCTTTAAAATGTGTACTCTTCATAAACACGTGTTGCAATCAGTTACTTAAAGTCGATAATGTCTTCTCTGGAGCTGGAGGTGCTCTCCGTCCTGGAGGCTCTGGTGAAGGCCACGGTGCAGAACATGGCCCAGATTATGGAGGAATCACTACAGGAGAAGTTTAACGAGAACCACTCTGGGAGCACATCTGCCGAGTGTAAGGTCTGTAGCCTGAATTCACCTGAATTTCCTCTGAAAATCCACCCTGTCTGCCTGGCTATGAGGATCTGCTCCCTCTCCCGAAGTGTCCTTCTCATCCAGTGGTCTACAGACTGCAGACTCATCTTCATAATGTTACACACAATCCATATCTGTTGTCACCAGTGGTTAAAACCAGTCCTGGGCATGTTCCATCAGTTAACCTGAAGCAGTAGGTCTGTTCACTGACTCACTTTGGCTTGTTCTACATGTTCTGTTACTCAGTCTTTAATCACTCTGGTCCTTCACTGCCTTCAGTTTTGCGTTCTTTTTGTTGGAGTTTGCCTTTGTCGTTTACACTATATGGACAAATGTATTTGGACGCCTGACCATTACACCAATGACATTGCATTCTTACACATAGACTTAAATATGGAGTTGAGTGGAGTTATAACAGATTTTGGAGTTTCTGTGGGAATTTATGCCCATTCATTATGTAGAGAATGAGAAAGTCTGGCTCTAAATCTCCATTCCAGTTCATCCCAAAGGTGCTGGATGGGGGTGAGGTCAGGGCTCTGTGTGGGCCAGTCAAGTTCTTCCACACTGAACTCCTCCAGCCATGTCTTTATGGACCTTGCTTTGTCCAAAATGTCTTGGTCTGCTGAAGTAAGGGGCCTAGATCAAACCCTGAAAAACACCTGGTGTTCCAATACTTTTGTCCATGTAGTGCAGATCTCTCTTTTCACAATGAGCTCTCTCGCACTGCAGGCTCTTCTAAATGCTGTTCTAGAAACACAAGTAAAGGAAGCAGCAGAGAAGATCTGCAGGCTCTTCAGTGACACCTCAGCAGTTTTACACCGGTGTTTGACTCACACTGCAAGCTGTAACCTCAAGAGGAAACAGAAGTGGCTGGTGAAGAGGCACAGAACAGATTTGAGAACAAAGCAAGGGCTTGATAAAATGCCCAGCGGTCATCAAACAGGCCAAGGCACGATTCACACCCACAGAGTTTCTGCTGCTGTCTCTCCTGAAGAGGAGGGTAGAGCTACTGACAAATCAGAGTCCCTGATCACTTCAGTCACAACAGTGCAGCAGGTATGTTTAATTCTCTGCTGTGTATTAATATGCTCAGCTGAACAGACACTATATGGACAAAACTATTGGGACCATTACACCAACAGGGACTTTAATGTCATTGCATTCAAATACATACACTTTAATATGGACTTGCCCCCCCCCCCACTTTTCAGGTATAACAGCTTCCACTCTACTTGGAAGGCTTTCCACAAGATTTTGGAGTTTTTGAGGGAATTTTTTGCCCATTCATTCTGTAGAGCATTTATGAGGTCAGGCACTGATGTTGGATAAGAAGGCCTGGCTCACAAGCTCCATTCCAGTTCATCCCAAAGGTGTTGGATGGGGTTGAGGTCAGGAAATTAAGGGAAAAGTGCATCCCTTACATTTTCAAATTCGCCCCTTAAATAGTAGACCCTCCTGAATTAACACCTTACATTTAAGATTAAGGGGTAACTAATTTAAAGATAAAATTAAGGGGTCGGTTTCACAAATTAACGACCACTTAATTCAAATTAAGGGGTTTGGTTTATTTTCAGCAGTAAATTATGGTAGGGTTAAGCACATTTTAAGTACATTGTGTCTCGTAGTGAGTAAGGGGCCAAGCCCAACCCCTGAAAAACAGATGTGTCCCAATACTTTCGTCCATATAGTGTATCAGTCCTATTGTATTAAATGCTAACTTAACGAGCTTTAACATTTTCCTTGCAGCCAACCCAGTTGGTTGGATTAATGGGCAGTGCAGTCAACAGTGGAAAGTTAGGAGCAAATGATGAAGAAAACGTCTGCGGGTCGGAACAAGTTGTTGTTTCTTCTGAAAAGGAAGTGAGTGGTGTTACAGGTTTATGTAATGAGAGAGAGGCAAGGTTCACAAAGACGCAAAAGTTCTGCTATTGGAACAGAGAGCGTAAGCTCAGCTGTAAGAGATGCAGAAGAACCTTCATCCGGTCGATTCACCTCCGAGCTCACCAGGCTCTCCATGCAGCTGTGGAGAAAACCCTCAGCTGTTCACTGTGTGGGAAGAGCTTCAGTAAGAAGCACAGATTGGAGGCATGTAAGAAATTTCACACTGGACCTTATATCTGCTGTAAGTGTGGCAAGACTTTTGTTCATCAAAGGGGTCTAAGGAATCACATCAGGCAACATGACATAAAAAAGCACGTAAAAGGTAAAGCCTGTGAAGGCCGCTCCCTCCGAAAACACACAGCGTCCCGCTCGCTGAAGAACCAGCACAGCTGTGACACGTGCGGGAAGACCTTCGCCTGTCCTTCCAATTTGTATCGCCACCAGAGAATTCATACAGGGGAGAAGCCGTTTACCTGCCGGACCTGCGGCAGAAGTTTCAACCAGCTGAACACGCTGAAGTCTCACGAGCGAATCCACACAGGCGAGAAACCTTACGTGTGCCAGTCGTGTGGCAAAGGCTTCAGCCAGGCCAACGGGCTGAGGCTGCACGACGGGCGGCACGCGGGCCCGAGCGGCTTCAGCTGCGTGGTCTGCGGGCTGGGCTCGGCCTGCGTGACCGCGCTGAAGATGCACCATAGGACTCACTTGGAGGAGGCGTCCGTCTCGTGCCGCGTCTGTGGAGAGAGCATCGGTTCTCTCAGCAGCTTGCAGAACCACCAGAATCAGCACGGCGGCAGCAAATCTCACAGCTGTGGCGTCTGTGAAAAGTCCTTCCGAAGTGCTGGCAGCTTGAAAATTCACCAGAGAACTCACACTGGCGAAAGACCCTACAGCTGCTCGGCGTGCGGCCGGACCTTCACGCAGCAGAACAGCCTCAAATCTCACCAGCTGTCCCACACCGGGGAGAGGCCCTTCCGCTGCGACGTGTGCGGTAAGGGTTTTTCCTCTGCAGGAAATCTCCGCAGACATCAGCGCGTACACACCGGGCAGAAACCTTACAGCTGCAGCCTCTGTGAGCGCAGTTTTACCCAGCTTAACACCCTCAAAGCCCACATGTACGTGCACACAGGGGAGAAGCAGTACACCTGTGACAGGTGTGGGAGGAGTTTTGGTTATCAGAGGAACCTCAAGAGCCATAAATGTGCATATAACCAGTAAACTTAACCACATATAGCCCTAATTTTCTCTTGTGGAACATGCAGGCAGGCATGTTATGATGTCTCAGGTTTAGTTCAGGTTGCATTGCTGCTACAAGGCTTGTAACAGAAACATATAGCCACTAATCACTAATAAGCGTGCATGCCTAAATCATCACCTGCTTACTTCATAACACAGTGAGCGTTTACGTCATTGCAAATTGAGGTCCTTGTGTGGTTTCTGACACTGTGATCTGTGCAGAGTGAAGTGAAAGAGTGTCATCCTCCTCAAAAATGTACCACTTTTCAGGTCATGAAGCTATTTTTAATTAAAATGTGCTTTTTGAAAGTTGTTTTTGGTGTTTTGTCATATTTTTCAAAAAAGGCAGTGCAAAAGCCCAGTGAGCAGATCCTTTTTGTGTGATGACTTGGGTACGGTTCTTTAGGCAACTGTGAAATATGGTAAGAAAATGTAATGGTTGCATGAATAAATGAAGACATTAAAAGCATAGGAAACAGCTACGGTTCTGTTTTTGTAATTTATTAATGTTCTTTTTAATGATATACAGGGTAGTAGATAGTGGATAACATTTTATTATAGAAACAAAACATTAAATCAATGACAGTCACCTTTTTTTCCCTTTTTGTTTTTGCAATTCCTTTTGCAAATTAATGCTTGGATACCATCATTTGTGCTCAAAAATACATAAGCGCTTTGGACCAAAACAAAGAGACTTCACAGGGCGTTCAAGACAAAAGCTACAAATATCATTAGTATTAGCACGTGTGGCATACATGTAGAGAAACCAGCACCACTGACACAATGCTGTGAAAACGAGTCAGAAAGCTTTACATATGCAAGGCTTCCAGACCTGGCAGAGCATTTGGGATCATCCTTCACCAAACCGGGTCTCTTCTTAATCCATTTGCTGACATACGTAGGTAGACAAGAGCAATCCCATGGATTCCTACTGAGATATATGGAGTTCAGAGCTGTCAGGGCCTCTAAGGTCCCATTCTCTAGAGACTGCAGCCTGTTTGATTTCAGATGTAGTTGCTTCAGGTTCTTCAGGCTGTGGAATTGTTTGGAGGACAGACTCTGGAGGTGGTTGTTCTCCAGATCAAGCTCTTGCAAAGAGGTCAAAGGGGAGAACACCTCTGAGTCCAAGTGGGACAGACGGTTGTTTTGCAGAAAGAGCTTCTCAAGTTTTCCCTGAGCCTTGAAGGTGCCACGTGTTAGTTTATCAAGACTATTGAAACTCAAGTGCAGGTCTCTCATTGCGGACAGGTCTTTGAAATCATCAGTGGACAAGAAGCTTAGATTATTGTTGGCCAAGTCGAGCGTTCTCAATTTTTTTAGCCCGGAGAAAAATCTGACTGGGAGGCTGTCTATTCTGTTGTGATTGAGCAATATCTCCCGTAGGTCCTTAAGACCAGCTAGGTGCTCAGTATGGAGAACAGAAAGGTGGTTGTTGCTGAGACTCAGAGACTGAAGTCTATTAAGGCCTTTGAAAGAAAACTTTGGGATATTATGGATATGATTATTTGTTAGCTGTAGCTCTTTCAGACTTTGTGTTTTATCGAAAAGGTGTTTGGGGATTCTCTGAAGAGCATTGTGATTCAAATAAAGGTTCTCTAGATTTGTCAGTGTTACGAATAAAGATGAATTCAGCTCAGAGATGGGATTTTGCTCAAGCTGTAGATACCTGAGTTCTGTAAGTGGATGAAACGTGTCTGGGCAAATAAAGGAAATATTATTGCTGTCGAGCTGCAACTCTCTTAATTGGGTCAAATTGTTGAACAAACCCTCAGGAAGTGACGCCAAGGCGTTGTGGTACAAGTTAAGGTTCCTCAGTTTGCCCAAGTCTTGAAACACGCATGAGGGCAGATCCTGCAACTGGTTGAAACTCAGATCTAGTTCACTAAGTTTATAGAGACCACGGAGGGAGTTTTCATGTAAAACTAGCAGGGGATTCTTGCTCAGGTCTAATTTTCTCAGCTCATTCAGCCAAGAGAAAGCATCTTCAGGGACAACAGCGATAGCATTTTTCTGCAAGTTAAGGCTGGCGAGATTGTGGGTATCTTTAAGGGCAGCCGATGGCACAGCAGTGAGCCTGTTTTTACTCAGATCAAGGTGAGCCAGGTGCAGGGCACCCCTGAACGTCCCTTCTTCTATGCTTTCCAAGGTGTTGCTGAACAGGAAGAGTTTTGTTATATTGGTGCATGTTTCAAACGCACCCTTTTCTATTTCCTTAATATTATTGTTGTTCAGGTGCAGTTCTCTGAGTCTTAGTGAAGGCAGGTGTTGGACATCATCAGCGGCGGGTCCTGTGATGTGAAAAAGCCCTCTGGAAATTAGAGTCAGATTGTTTTTGTTCAGGTCGAGGCGTCTTAACCTTCTCAGCGTGCCAAATGAGAACGAGCTGAGATCTGAGATGAGATTATTGTCCAGCTGTAAATGTCTGAGGTTTGAAAGTGAGTGAAACAGATCTGGTGGGATGATCTGAATGTTGTTTTTGTCGAGCTGCAGTTCTTTTAACATGGTTAGATTGCTGAAAAGGCCTTGGGGGAGTGATGTCAATGCATTGTCATATAGATTGAGACACTCCAATTTGCCTAAATCTTTAAAAACTAATGGGGGGAGACCCTGCAGTTGACTGGCACTCAGATCTAGTAAACCAAGCTGAAAAAGACCTCGCAAGGAGGTCTCAGCTAAATTTACAAGGGGGTTGTTGTTCAAATCCAGTTTGGTTAATGAAGACAGTGCGAGGAAAGCATTTCCAGGAAGTGAGTTGATGGCGTTTTGATGCAGATACAGGCTCTTGAGATTGGGGGTATCTTTAAGAGCACCAGTGGGCACCGCAGTGAGCTTGTTTTTACTCAGATCAAGGTGAGCGAGGCCTAGCAGACCTACGAATGTCCCATCTGATACATTTTTTAAATGATTTTTTGATAGGCCAAGTCTTTTTAAATCCGTGCAGTTTCCAAACACACCGTTTTCTATGTTGCTTATTTCATTATTGTTTAGGTTGAGCTCCCTAAGTGCAGGAGCACCATCAAAAGTGCCACGAGACAGGACTTTTATCTGGTTCAAGCTCAAAAAAAGGGTCTGAAGGTTGGTCGAACCTTCAAGCAACTTAATGGGGAGAAGCTTGATGTCATTTTCACTGAGATCCAACAAAGTGAGATTCCTCAGTTCTCGAAGTTGTCCAGGCACCAACGTTTCAATTGCGTTCCCTCTTAAAAACAGCTGGGTAAGGCTTCTCATGTTCGCTAAGGTGGTAGCATTGGTGAGCCACTTGCTGAGGTTGTTGTTGGTGAGATCAAGGACCAGAAGTTCTTCCAAACCCTCGCTGGGCAGAGCATGGATACGGTTGTGTGCCACATAGAGGTTCCTGATACCTTGCAGGGGTTGAGGCAACTCCAAGAGATCCTTGTGAGAACAAGTGACGGAGGTGCTGTTGTCTGAACACTCACATAACGGAATACACGCCCCAGCTGCTGTGATCAGGGTCACCACCACGCTCAGGAGCTTAAGCATGGCTCCACACTGTGAACTATAAAGGGAATAAACAAGTCACAATGGGATATTTCTAACGATAAAGGTATTAAAAAAATACTGTGCAGAGTCAACTACTGAACATAGCTTATGTTGGCAGTAGCATATATTATGGTATAGGTGCTGAATTTATAGATAAAGGCTGAAAAGTTTAAACAAACAGACTTAAGCCTACACTTCATGTCAACAAAGTGCTCACTACACTCGAGAATCGTCTCCCACTGACTTTCTTAAATCCTCCGAGCTCTCAATGCACAACCCATTAATGGCTGTTAACAGCACTAAACCTACAATGACCTAAAATTTTAGATGACATCATTTTAGATTGTAGTTACATTATTTGCAGTCTATCTATTAAGGCAACATTGTAATAATCGTATAATACAATAGCTTCACACACATTCCTGATTGGGCTTTTTATATGATTCTTGCCAAACTGAAATGTGGCACTTCTTAACAAAGTGCAGCACATTTCTTTATTTTTTATTTTTTATTTAATTTGAATTTGATTAAGGTTTTACTACTACTGAGTGTTCTCCGTATACCTTTTTTGCACATATGTCATCATTGTAAAAATCTGAATAAACCTGTAAAAACTTACCAGTAAGCAACGAACTCAGAAGTCAGCGCCCTGATGCGGTGGGAGAAAGTAAGTGAATGTCAGAAGAGCGGAACTGCTGTGCGCCTTGAGTCGCTCAATCTTCGCCTCTTTTCAGCAAGAAAAACCACACATGACATGTTCATCATCATAAACGTACCAGGACTTTAACCACAACGAAGATCACCGCACAAAGCACACTTACTTTCGAGGCCACCATTAGAATGCATTCGCACACAGCAAGGCTGGAGACTGCAAATCTGCTTACGCCGCACTATGAGAACGTGGCGAGCGTGTACATTTTAAGTGGAATAGACAAGAAGTGAGAAGAAGCAACAGCCACAGGATGGAAAACACCTACTTTGTGTGCATCTTTCCATCTACCTTTAGGTCTCGTTTAGAATAAGACCATTTTGAAATTCTCAAGTATATGAATGTGTACATTTATTCAAACGATGTTGAAATGTTAATGCATTATACATTTGCATTTGTAAATGATGGTGTCAGAAATGCGTTTTGGCTAAACAGTGTAATTAATTATACTGAAATAACGTAGCAAAAACTATATTTAAATAGCTGACACTTTACGAATACTTACGGTTTTTACAGTCATTCAGAATCAGAATCCCATTTATTGGCCAAGTATGTGAGCGAGCATGCACGAGGAATTTGATTCCAGTCATGGTGTCTCTCAAGCACAACGGTATAAAGCAAAGTGTAAAAACACAATGAACAATATAATATACAATAATATACATTATACAATATGAATACGCAATATGGATTTATATTTATAAATATAAAGATAAATAATATATGTAATTGAACATATAAAATGTGTGTGTGTATATATATATATATATATATATATATGTGTGTGTGTGTGTGTGTGTGTGTGTGTGTGTGCGTGTGTGTGTGTATTCATGTATATACATATATATGTGTTTATATATGTATATGTGTGTATA
>JBBPCX010000001.1:22906567-22917546 GCA_037974365.1 Hydrocynus forskahlii
CCCCATCCAGCACCTTTGGGATGAACTGGAACGGAGATTGCGAGCCAGACCTTCTCGTCCAACATCAGTGTCTGACCATAAACAAGCTACAGAATGAATGGACACAAATACCCACAGAAACTCCAAAATCTTGTGGAAAGCCTTCCAGGAAGAGTGGAAGCTGTTAAAGCTACAAAGGAGGACTGACTCCGTATTAAAGTCTATGGATTTGAATGCAGTGTCATTAAAATCACCGTTGGTGTGATGGTCAGCGTCCCAATACTTTTTGTCCATATAGTGTATGAGTGCCATTTCTCACTGTAATCAGCTAAGCATGTTAATGTAGAAAAGTGTAGGGTCCAGTTTGTTAAGCATAAATGGTGATATTAATATAGATATCTGGTGGTTTTAGGAGTAGAAGTGATTTTCATTCCTGAAAGCTTTGCGAATCAAAGGTAGAAGCAAATTAAATGATGCTTGTTGTTCAGCAGGCATATTCACATTGTGTGGTACGAAATGCTTGTGCGTCTTCCTGTCTTATGACACGTTGCTAGTGTCGGGTTGTATTTTGCTGTTCTCTGTGGTGTACAGTGGTGATTCCTTTGAATTGCTGTTTGAACAGTGTCCCTGTGGTCCTGCAGAGTTTAGTGAAAGTTTAGTACCAGATGCTTATTTTGTTTCCTATCAGCTGATTCCTAACACGAACCTTTGTCTTCCTCTTGAGGGTCACAGACGAACCTGAGAGAGTCTGCAGATCTCCGGTCACAAGGTGAGACTTTTTACCGTTTTCTTCATATTGGAATTTGGCAGTTACAGTTATTAACCTATGATGCAGTTAAAATTCTAAAGTATTTTTATTATGCATATACATACATATTTCACTTTATTTCCAAATGTAAAATATATTAATATTTCACTTTATTTCCAAATGTAAAAAAAATACTTTTACAGATAACAAAATACAGCTTTAAGCCCCAGCATTCTGAACACATTTTAACAGTTTAAAATATAAAAAAAAAAAAACTTTTAACAGTGTAACTTTGAGACTAACTGGAACCTGTATATGTAAAATTGGCTCTAACTATTCAAACTGATTCTCTCCCCTCCCCTTTCCAAAGCCCCAGAAGCAAAAAGTCAGGTTAAAAACAACAGGTAACTTCTAATGCGTGCTTGGTCCCCATTTAGTTCAGAGACTTACTGCAAGCACGTTTTGTGGTGTGCACTAACGTTTAAGTATTTTAGAGTAGCCTCCCTCCCCTCATCTGTCCTGCCCTTTTTTAACCCCTAACAGTGTTTGATTCACAGAGCAGTATCCCCTAGCTGAGGATATTGCTTGAAATATGAACCTCATAAATTGGACATCCATTGGAAACCCATCTAGAAAATCATTACCATTAACTTGGAATGGTTTGAAGGACATGCTGTGCACTCGAATTCAATCAGTAGTGTTCACATGCCTGTTGTTATTGTACTGTATTGTGTGACTGAGAACACGAGTCCGTGACGCCCATGAAGGTAACTGTGTCCGTACACAAATTAAGTTGAAGAGCATTTTGTTGGCGTGCAAGCTTTACTGGTTTTCAGAAGGTGAAGCACTCATAATGCATGAGCAACAAGGGTATGACATGTAATGCAGATATAATGACCATCAGTATCATAGTTTTCAGTGAAGTGAGGATGTGTGTGCAGTGTTTCCCACAGATCTGAAATGTGCTTTGGTTTGTAGGGGAGGTTCTGGGTCATTCATGTATAGGTGTGTTCCTCAAGTCAGTTTTAACCTTAAAACAGATATTTGGCTTAGTTTTACTGTAATAAGATTAAAAGGTATCAGTGTGTCCTCACTGAAATATTCGGGCCTATTGGCTCTGGTAGGTCACACTCAGCCTGTCCCAGTTAGAGGAGTGAAACACACACTCTGATAAGAAAACACTGCATAATGTAGCCATTTCCTCAGACAGTAAGGGCCACAAAGAGCACAGAAAATGAGGCATTTTAGTGTAGAGAAAGCTGATTGGTGCTAGTTCTGTAGCCTGGCTGACTGTTGTTATGTTAATACTGTTAATATTGTTGTACTGCTGTATTGATATTATCCTGTATTTATAGGGTACATTACTCATAACGACCAAACACACCAATAAAAATCAATAAGGAAAATAAAGTCAAAATGACTGTTTTACTTTATTCTCATTTTTTACTTTTATTAATAAAGTCAAGTAAATAACAGAATATACACCGTAGTCAGTTTGCTCTCCACTGACCTGAGATTCATTCATGTTGTCAAAGTGTGTTCAAAAGACTGTTGAACATTTTTTAAACTGACTGAAATGTCCAAAAATGTGATCTGTGTGTGGGAAACGCTGTGTGTATTTTGAGATGTACATTGCAAATGCTTTATATTTAAAATATGCACTAAGTACTTATCACTTATGTCACTTATCTATTACATTATTATGCTCGTTTGAAATATCGTGTAGCTGTGCTTTCGTAAGTATGCATTTTACAGAAATGAAATATTCATTTTTTTATCTGAGACACACTTTGTACGTAACATATAAAACTAGTAATTATTTAAACTGCTGTCATATTCTGATAATTTAAGCAACAGTAAACGTTTACTGGACATCAGCATGCTCTGGAGAACTAATTCTAGCAAACGGTGAAACGTATTGTTGCTGTTGTACCAAAATCTCATATCTTTAAAACTCCTTTAGTGAAAGAACAAAATGCTTCTAACTTTAATGTATGTTGATTCATGTAACAGTTCCACTCCAAATGATTTTGGACCGTTTATATCGGTCCATTCATTATGGAATGTTGACACAAAATAAAGGGCAGCTATATGTTTTGCTGTAAACAAAAAAAAGAGGTTTTCATATGACAGCAACAATAAGTGAATTTACCTTTATGTCATGTTTTGTTTTGTTATGCACCTTCTAATCTATTTCTTTCTTTCCCTCTCCTCCCCCCTCATCCATTCACTTGCCCGCATACATCATCTCGCCCTTTTATCTCCCTCATTTCACTTCCATCATCCTCAAAAACAACCCGACCCCCCCCCAACATATACCTTGTAGTCGCCATCTATCTGGGTATCAAAAAGCGGCAGAGCCCCGGACCCCCCGATGCGCCTGGGATGTGAGAGTGCGGAGCCCGCGGGACCCTGCGGAGGTGGTACTGGCCCTGCGGGAGGCGGCGCAGGGCTGCGGCTGTCAGGTGCACCAGGCTGGACCATTCCTGCTGTCCTGCACGCACGGTGCCGCCGGCTCCAGAGTGGCCTTCGAGGCTGAGGTCTGCCAACTGCCTGCTGGCCCCACCGAGACCAGCGGCGTCCGCTTCAGACGCCTCTGGGGGGCGCCGCTCGCCTTCCGGGACATTGCCACCAAAGTGTCTAAAGAGCTGGAGCTCTAAGGGCTGCGGAGGGGGTGTAGGGGACGGACGAGACTATGGGACAGAGCGAGGGGCGGGAGAAACCGGGGGGTCAATCAATTAGAATACGAAGCAGCGCATCAGAAAGTTCCATTTGTTGGTACAATTCAGAATTATGTCTAAGAAAAATGCACTCAGAATACTCAAATGTGACTGAAGGATTTGTTTACACAGTAGAATACAGACCTTATTTCTTAACCCCAATTAATTTGATGTTAAACCAAATAACGAGTGCATGCATATAATATAATAATAATACATGGTAATATAAATCTAGGATTAATATTATTGCATATTAATAGAACTATATATTATTATAATTGACAAAACCATGTATGGAAATGTTAATAGAATTCATTATAATATCCCTTCAGACGCATTTACACCCTGAGGAGAGAACTCCCGCCCCACAGAGTCACAGCCTGCCCCCACCTCCTCTCAGCCCAAACAGACTCTGTAGTGGACTCTGAAACACACCCAAATGTGGAGGGCCTTGTGTCTGCCAGACACACACTCACACACACACACACACACT
This sequence comes from Hydrocynus forskahlii, assembly GCA_037974365.1. Taxonomy (NCBI): domain Eukaryota; kingdom Metazoa; phylum Chordata; class Actinopteri; order Characiformes; family Alestidae; genus Hydrocynus; species Hydrocynus forskahlii. The sequence continues at coordinate 22,910,508 of JBBPCX010000001.1, forward strand.
CGTCCTGCTGAGAGAACTCCATTTTTCCTCGCTGAACTTTTACTGGGTGTTTTATTTTCTATTCCATTTTCTTTTTCCAGACTGACCACAAGTCTCGACCCTTTTCTTTAAACAGCTGCTATTTAGTTCATTGTTTAATTTTTTGCACCTAGCAGAGCAAAGAGTCAGTCGCAAAAATCCATATTTTTTTTTAACTTCATGTGACACTCGTATCTCCATGAACTCATGGGTTCTCAAACAGACGTCCCGAAGAGCCGCAGTCCGTAGGTTCTTCTGCGTGTTTTGTATTAACGTTTCTTTCCAGGTGAAAAGCTGCCTAACTACAGGGTTTAACATCTGTCTAACAGAAATCAAATCTGTCTAGAGCTCCGCTGAAGTTAGGAAACAGTTGCTTTTCTGAGCCACTAACATTGTAGGTTTATTCTGTTTGTTTGTTTGTTTCCTTTCCTGCGTTTCAGCAGCGGTTCTCTGTAAGCATCCTCCATTGTCAGACAGTAGCACTTTAGGGTTGAGTGAGCATCTCTTCTGAAATGTATTTTCCCCTTAAATGGTACAACCCACCTGTCGAGCCAAGTCAAAATGCAACACACTGTTTTTCTCCTGTAAAACACTCTGATAAACACTCTTTTTTTCTTGTAAGTATTACCCTGGTGAGAAGCCTCTGTCAGATGGCCAAAAGAGGACCCCATTAAATGGACATGAGACTGCGGTTTACTGCTTGTTTGATAATGCAAATCATGACCTTAAAGACGAAAAACATCTCTCCACAGCTCCCTGCACTGTGCACAGTCGGTTGGTGCAGAATGTGTATGAAACCCTGGAATGTGCAAGTCTCGTCGTAGCCTCGGAGCATCCGGCAGTCGTGAACTTTTGATTGTGTGACGAGAAGTGTCAGGCTGTTGAAACCTGTCTGCCAAATGATCCTGTGATATGTTCTCAGTACTGTTTATTGTAAATGTTTGTACTTTTAGCTCGAAAGGCCCCTTTAAACCACTGTCATTATTACTGTGTGTAATTGATCGTTTTAGTGATTTAAGGGTGTTGTAGAGATGGACTGACCACCAGATATCCTTCATTAATCCTTTATTAAGGATAACTACAGCTGTACTGTTCCTATGAACACCGTTCTGGGTTAATTAAGGCACAAGGGCTATCTATAGAGGTGTGTGCACCAAGACTTGATTGAATGATCTGCAGAACATTGAAAATGTAATAGTTTTATTGTGAGCCACAACATGTCACCTGGAAGAGATCCAAAAACTTGTGAATTATATATAAAGGAGTCGTTACTGTGTCAGATTCTGCATCCTAGTTTTTGTCCTAAAACAGGTGAAAACACTAAAGGCAGTTCTGTCTTTCTGATATGAACGTGGCAGAAAAATCTAGATTTAATTTGCTTATTGTTGTTCTATACTGATATGTTTCGCGTCAGTTCAGTTTAGTTCATTTCAGTTCAGTTCCGTTCCAGCTGTGTGTGCCATGCTCAGATATCAGTGAGATCTCAGATATTTATGGAAGGGGCAGGACCTGTTAACTTGGATTCCACCTTCTGTTTAATAGTCTGAGACCACCGTCCTGCTACTTTAATGACTTGGTATGGTAGTATGAGCTGTTCAGTCGTATAAAGAGTCCATAACCAATGACTTATGCAAATAGATAACCATATTTTGTTTTGCAACCTGCATGTGCACCTCATAAGTACTAACGTGACCAATTAAAGCCTCCCAACTGTGAGGAAGGAGTCGGGGAGCTCAAGTTTTCCTGTACAAATTTAGTCAACCATTGAAATGAGAACAGTTCCTAAAGACACAAGCAGAAAAAGACTCCTGATCCAGCAGATCTGGCAGGTATAAGGCAGGAAAAAAATGAATAATTTGTAACGTTAAGTAGTCTTTGCGTCAACCAAAAAGATGTTCCAGTAAGTAATATTTTGTCAGTCAAATAATATTCTCATGTCACATGGTTGGCCAGATGTCATGCGCATTGACTCCAGAATAGGAAGTTGCCTTAGTCATCACGACCAAAAAAGGCGTTTGATTTCTGGTTCACATGTTTCTTCAACCTTCATCAGCAAGCAACATTCCATCCACATCATTTATGCAGTTTCTCATGGAAAAGCAAGACCCTGTCGATGTCTTGACAAGTAAAACTTCATTGGTTTGAATTAGCAATGATGTTCTCCTGAGATAAATCACCATATGCCATTTTTCTGCTAACTGACTATTTCAGTATGTATAATTGTGTAGAAAATAAAGTAAATTATGATTGAATATAGTTTTTTTAAGTTTTAGATTTTTTGCCTATAAATGTATGGAAAGGGGAACGTCTGAAGTGACACAGAACAATAAACTCACTGAGTTTAAAGCTTATTTGTGCTCTTTGTGTTTGCCGATAGGAGTGATGGCGTACTTAATGATTTTAATTATTTTTTTGTTGGTTTTGTAACATTCCATTACTACTAGCGTAAAACTACACATACTGTATCATATACTATTTCTTTTTCTTCATTATATTTATATTTGTACAATTATATCTGCTTATTTGTCATAAGCTAGAACCAAGAACCATAACACATGTGGTTGATTGTTAAATGGGGCTTTTTTATTTACTCAATTTGTACAACCAAAAAAAAAATTGTGTAGGTGAAGACAGCATAGTCAGAGATTCCCCAGCTATGCGGTGATTTGATCCCAGGATGTTACAGAAATAGTGGGAAAGATGGCGGGGGGGTGGGGGGGGGGGGGTGGCGGTGACAGTAAAAAGGAGGGTGAAAGAAGAAAGTTGAAGGCGACAGGAAAGAGAAAGGACAAAAAGGAAGAAAGAGGGGAGCAGGGAGGAGAGTCTCTCGGAAAAGTCAGGTTGATGATCATTTCTCCTGCTCGATGGCGAGGTTTCTCGTAAGAACAAATACAAAAAAGAAGCACGACTTCCACTTTACTTCTGGGCAGGGATCATGTTGTCAATGGCCTCGCCCTTCTCCAGCTTCTTCTCCATCTCAATCATGAGCTTCACGCCGTCAACCACCAGCTGCACCTGCTGCACCTCAGAGGAACCCAGACGGTCGGCGTTGGAGATGTCGAACACACCACCGACGGAGGCAGTGTCCACACCACCTGTACAGAACAGTTACAGAAGGGGTCAGGCATATAGGCCAGTGATTCCAGTGAGGATTTCATATCCATGCCGAGCTGATTTGAGAATCACTTCAGCCCGATTTGAGCATACCTGTGCCACGCTTCTGCAGACGGAGTCTGTTCAGGATCTCTTCAAACTTGGGGTGTGTGCTGAGCTTGGGCAGCTTGACGTGCACGCCACCGCGCAGGCCAGTGCCCAGGTTAGATGGGCAGGTAAGGATGAAACCAAGATGCTCGTTCCACATGAATCCATGGTTGTGCTTCTTGAAGATCGCCTCAATCTGTGAACGGTAAAGGTAACAGTCCAAGAATGTGGTTTGCAAATGTGATCAAGCAGCAAGGGCCAAAGATCAAGATTCCACGGCTAGAATTAATGGAATGGCACGTCCTCAACACTAGCTGCAAAACTTTTAACAGTATATAAAGCTCCGTATGAGCTATTACCTTCTGCAGACCAACGCAGAACCTCTTGAAGACCTCCTTCATGTTGCCACCCAGCTGCATGGAGATGACACGCAGATGGTCCTCCTCGTTCACCCAGACCAGGAAGGTCTTGTTGTCGTTGTGCCAGATTCCTCTTGCGTCGGGCCAGTCACGGGCCATGCCAGCGGCCAGCAGCAGGGGAGAGACGGGCTTGTCAAACAGGAAGTGGTCAGCGATCAGCTGCTCCTGCTCCTTGTCGGTCATGTCCTTCAGGGGGTAGTACTTGCCCTTGAACTCACCATCCAGGCTGGTCAGAGCTGTGAGAGGGGAACAGAGTAAAGCAAGCCTGGCTAAGTTCAGAGCTACTTATTAGGATAGGAATAGTCCTTAGCTTCAGTAACTACTGTTTGTTTTGGGGTTTTTTTTTCTTAATTTAATATATTACATTGATCCTGGAGGAAATTACTTGAGTCCTCTGCATTTAGCCTGTTCACCTGAGTGAAGCAGTGGGTTGCCAGCAATGGCGCCCAGTTAAGGAGTGTGTGGTGATGGTACCTTGCTCAAGGGTACCTCAATGGTGCCACTGGCAGTGCTGGGATTCGAACCCAAGACTGCCAGTAGTATTTATGGAAGATATATGCTTATGCGTTTGCTTGGAAAATGTAGAACTTGCAGATATGGAACAAGTTCTATAGTTATGAGAACAACCTAGACAAACATCCAGGCCCTGAAGAGTTTCATGGCCAAGACTCACCCTCAATGGACAGCTTCTCCACAGCTCTGCGCTCGCCACGGCTGTTGTGGGGGGGCAGGGTGAATCCCTTGATGCTGCGGCCAGTACGCACACGGCTGCTCAGGACGTAGTTGGGGTCAAGGTCATCACCACCCTGCGCAATGAAAAAGGCGAATATGATTAAAGGCTACAGTTTTGTCATCCTCTGATCTAGACAAGGAATGATGATGCAATTTCTCCGTACCTTCAGGTTCTCCCAGTTCAGATCAGTGGCGTGCTTGTCAGTGGGCTTGTAGCCGCCATGACGGTCAGAGATGACGGGGTCAAGGAGATCCTTGAAGACCTCGTAGGACTCCTCATCACCAGCAACACAGCCGACGGTCATGATGAAGGGGTGGCCTGTGAAATGAAGAGGAGAAGGTGGACGTATGGGTTGTGAAACATGCTTTGAACATTTTCAGTAATCACAAATTAATTACAGCTTTTTTGTTGTCACGTTTCTTAACTGAGTCATTAATATACAAGATGGCACCAAGCATAGTAATGGAGCATTGCTGAGATGTTTTCTTGCATAGTTGAGCCTCCTTACCAGGGTTGTCCACGCCAGTCTGAATGATGTCATCCAGAGTGAAGCCACTTGGGGTAGACTTGCCCCTCAGCTTGTTGTAGATGTCCTTGGTCAGTGCCTTGGCCATGTGGTTGTTGTGCAGGGAGAGGTCAGGGTACTCGTCCTCCAGAGAGAACTTCATCTTGTAGTCGTTGTGGCAGTTCTTAGTCATGATTGCACTTTTTAGTTGATCTGTAGAAAGACATAACAACGCAGGCTAAAGTTACGAGCCGTTATGTTTTGTTTGCTCTGCTAGATTGGTAGAAGCTGAACGCTCTTCTGCTCTTTGGGGAAAAGGACTGGTAACATTTTTCAGGACATGCTTAGGTAGTTTCCTGAATAGAAACAGTTTACATAGCTATGGGCTATTCCTAGCAGTCATAGGTGACATACTGATAACCACTGGTCTCATAGTAACTAGTTGACTGGCTAACTGTAACCACCGCTTCATATTTCTGCATGAGGGGAAGGAGGCAGGGCTTGCATACTTATATGTATCGGGCGTCGCCAGATATTTTTAGCTGGCCCACCAAACCCTCACGCCACTTGAACTCCAGCACCTCTCCTATTTCCATGGGGGTGGTGTGTATGCATGCCCATCCTAAACTTAGAACTCCAGACGAAAGATTCTCTTACCTGAACTCACAATGGTATTGGGCAAAAGTAATTTGTCCTCATGAGTGCATTGCACAATATTCCACATGATTTAAAAACCAAAGCTTTAAACCCGCAAACTCTCATCAGTAGTCTATAATCAGCTATTAGACCCTCTTGGCTTAGTGCTATAACCCATATTGTGTTTCAAAAAGGGATCCTCTCTTTAAGAGAAACTGAAATCTAAATCAGTCCTCCAGTTGTGCCTTTTTGGCACAACAGCTGACCTTGCACAACAGGTGTCTCTTACACACACACACACACACACACACACACACACTGCCCCAGACAGAAATACAACTTTCTGTTCTCAGATCTTTCTAGAGAGTTAAATTCACACTCCTGAATTAGACTGAACTATTTCTGCAGCCTTAAATCTGCACAGAATTTGTGCCTGTGCACTTAAATCCTTGCAGCATTTCCACATTATCGTTATAAAGTGGCCTGGCACCAACTTCAGCAACATTTTTGAAAACTCCCCCAAATAAAAAAAAAAACTGCAGAAGGCTCCAAACAACTACATCTTCATAAAAGTAATAATGAAATGTTAGCCATGTTGTTGAAGACTCTCACTGACCTTTAAACGCAACAGCATTTAAACCCTAAAAATTCCCTTTAACTTTGCTTCTTTTGCAAGAACCTTTCATGCTTTAACGCTCCTCGTTTCCCACCCATTTGGATCTGTAGGTCTACCGTCGCGATTACCTGCTCGAGAGAAAGAGGTAACAGTCCTTGGGATCAGATCCTGTTCACCAAAGCCAATGTAGGGGTTGCCCAACTTTGCAAGATGTCAGACCTTGCTTTATATACTCAGAGGCTTAATGCCCATTGGCTGCACTGTGCCTGCATGCTCGCAAGCCATTGGTGACTGGTGCACACTGATAGCAGGTTTAGGTTCTAAAAGGAAAGAACCTACATCACAACACCCAAGACGGATGACAGCTGTCCCCACCCCTTCAGAGCGGCCCATCCACTTCTGATCAGTGGTTAAAGACTTAGGCAAGAGAGATGAGCTCTTAGAGAGTAATCATCCATTGCACAAAGCTCACTTCCTGTCTGAAACCTTTCAGAACTGTCTGAGCATCTCGGTAACTCATGAACACATTTCTTGCTGTCCATTATATCAAGAAACGTTAAGCCAAAAGGAGTTGTAGGACAACGGGATTTAAAATGTGGTATTAATCTTACAGTTGTGTGATAAGTTTGTCTCAACTGGCCCAGTTCAGTTATTCTGTGAGTTAAATACAACTTTTAAGATGCAACTTAGAACCCTTTGGAGCACGCTTTTAAATTTTGTAACCAAAATTCTATTTGGGGCACCATTCATATTGTAGGATTTTTTAATTCTGCACCTAGGAAATTTGATTTGTCAGGCCCTGGTGTGGAATATCCCCAGTTTGTATGGTTTGGATTGAAAGTAGTTCCACCCATGAGAGTCATGGACACTGAAGCAGCAAGACCTACTGTTAGAAGCAAGATCTCAAGAAG
>JBBPCX010000001.1:22926828-22943300 GCA_037974365.1 Hydrocynus forskahlii
CAGAATTATTTCCCACTTCTGGGTAACCTCACCATTTTTAACCCTCTCACAGTTCAGCACTGTCCTTTGAACCATTTCATGCTATTCATTGGACTTGAACTGGTTGAATTTCAATAAAAAAAAAAACGCTTGAAACAGTGACATCTAAAACTTTTGACTGGTAGTGTACATGTTGTTTGTACTGGAATCAGAACAGAAAATAGCTTCTTAGCTTCTTCACCTTTGCTGTAAGTGCTGACAAGAGTGGCAAAGTTGGAGATCAGAGTTATGGCGGAAAAGTCAGCAATGTCTGCAATTTCCAGAGTTCTCAGTAACGAGCGGAGCCTCTCAGCACAGAACCTGCGGGGAGGAGAACACGGAGCTCAGCCTGGACGCGTGACGATGGAGGATACTTAGGTTTGAGGAAGCTCAACTTATCACACAGAAAGGCTTCTATCACAAAGTAGGTGATAGAAGAGCCAGATGAATTTAGGCTTATTCAAGTCTAAACCGAGATTTTCTGTATTTTTTTTTACCCAGGTACATTATCATAGCAACTTAAACTGAAGAACCTGCTCTGGGGCAGGTCAAGTTCAGGATTTCTTCAACCAATAAAGGCCAGTCATCAAACCAAGGTCTTCAGAACCCTCTGGGCCTTTTCAGTTTACCTTTTTATTCCGTCACAATGCAGGTGCCGTCAATCACATGAGCAGTATCATTTAGAGGAGGAATAAATTGAACAATGAGCTGTTCTTTGAAAATTTCTTCACAAGAAAACATGAGAAATAAATCAATGTAACTGATTGGTTTTGAAGTGTAATGTATAGGTGTAACTGTAAATGCAGTCTAATAGATGTGATGGTTTATGTACGAGTTTAATCAAAATAACCACCACTTGCTTTTATCACAGCAGCCGAGATTTGCTGCTTCCTTTCCGGCAATGTTTGAAAATACCTTGTTTCCAAACTGTCCCAGCACCTTTATCAAGCCTGCAGACAGTTCTGTCTCATTTTGAACTTGAAACCGCGTTGTTGTGATCTGGTAAAAAAAATGACTAAAAATGCCTATTTTTTTAGTGTCAACCCTAAATATGCCCCAAAAACAAATTTATTTCATTTTAAACTCATTAGCCTTAAAGAAAATGTAAAGGTAAACCTGTATCCGTACTGTACAGTTTACACTGAACTCCTGCAGTGCTAGACTGTAAATACCGATGTTACCCCTGTATAGACTGGACTGTAATTCATGCAGCACGTTTTCTTTGGTATTAGCAGGTAAATACAGTAATAAATTAATTCAATTTACAGTAATAAAAATACAGGGCTTTAAGAAGAACAAAATGAAAAACACGAGAACACTCGAGACACTCCACGTAGGGAATTCTGGACTGCGGCGTCACAGGGCAGCAGCCAATCAGCAGCAAGGAGAAATAAATAACGTACTCGGATTGGCTACTTTCAAACCTCCCGCCTCTGGATACAGCTGACTGTGATGTCCCGGCCTCGTGCGCCACAACCCCTCATCCTTGTGCTGGTTGTTTATGTTTGGGCCATGCCCCCTCATCCTCCTGCTGCTTCTTTATGTTTGGGCCACGCACCCTCACCCTCCTGCTGGTTGTTTATGTTTGGGCCACACCCCCTTGTCCTCCTGCTGGTTGTATATGTTTGGGCCACACCCCCTCACCCTCGTGCTGGTTGTTTATGTTTGGGCCACGCCCCCTGGTCCTCGTGCTGGTTGTTTATGTTTGGGGCGGTGCTGAGCAGCGGAGCTTCATTCCATTCAGGTGTCTGGTTGCCTTGGTAACCGGCGCGTGGTGCATGAGGCCGGGACGTCACAGTCAGCTGTTCTCAGAGGAGGGAGGTTCGAAAATTCACCATGGACCGAAACTGCGACTGCTGATCCGTGTGAAAGTGGGGGGGATTACTGTAATGGATCTGACATTATGATTAAGGTTTTTGCCAGTTTAAATGAAGTGAAAGTAGCAGTCAAAAAATATTGGAAGCTATCTAACACAGAACACACAGCACATTTCACTCACCTGAGGGGCTTGCGGTCAATGCACACCTTATCAAAGATATCTTTGAGGAACTGAGGTGAACTCTCCTGCACTACGTGGTGGATGCGCAGCCGAGACTTCAGGTACTCCAGGAAGCGCTTCAGGAAGCCTACAAAGTGCTCTGCCGTGCGGATGCTACCAGGAACAGCCTCTGCAGGCACACAGCCAGTAAAGGAAATAACATGGGAAGGCTATTGTTTCATGGAGGTGTACACGTACTGCAGCAGCGATGCTTTTCAAATTATAATAACTGATTTCATAAACATGCAACAGACCTTGAAGTACTTCATCTGGCAACACTGGATTGGACAAGTAGACGTCAGTTTCTCGGGCAACATTGGCTTCTTTCAGTCCCTCTAATAATCTCCTGTATTCCTCTTTGAGTTTGGCAGCGTCAGTTTCCTTTATCCTTCAAGAGAAGAATGAAGAAGCAGGTGAACAACCTCTTAATCCAAAACTGTTCCTCATTGTAACCTACACTACCAGTCAAAAGTTTAGACACACATCATCTCATTCATTGTTTTTATCATTTTCTATGTTGTAGATTAATATTGAAAACAAACAGAATGATGAAGGAACACATGGAATTATGCAGTAAACAAAAAAAAACAAACAAAAAAAAAAGTTAAACAAACCAGGATATATTTTGTAATAATGTAATGATGGACTGTTGTTTCTTTTCACTTTGTTAAATGCCATAATGTGGAGTAGAACCGTAGTGGAATAGGATCACTGTGTGCCAACCCTACCATCACAACTGATGATCCCAAACAAGAAATTCCACTAATGAACTCTTGACGAAGAACAAACAGCTGTTAGTTAAATACCATTCCAGGTCGATTCCTCATGAATCTGATTTTAAAAAAATGCCAAGAGTGTGCAAAACTATCATCAGAGCAATAGGTGATGTTTTCAATATTAATCTACAATGAAGCCAATAATAAAAACAAAGGAAATCGTTGAATGAGAAGGTGTGTCCAAACTTTTGACTGGTAGTGTATGTACAAATATCTTGAAATACATCTGCCTTACGTTGAGGATCTAGAAATGTTACAAAATGTTCAATTGAAAAGGTACACTATACCGACAAAAGTATCAGGACACACCTGTTTTTCAGAGTTTGGGCTAGGTCCCTTATTTCCAGTGAAGGGCAATCTGTTATACAGTGCATTTTTCTCTCTGCTCCTTAGTGTTAAATTTTAAGCAAAACAATTCAGATGTGATTAAAGTGCACATACCAGACTTTAATTAAAAGTAATTTCCATACATTTCATTTTCACCATGTAGAAATTAAAACGCTTTTGTAATTTCCCTATTGGTGTAATGGTCAGGAGTCCCAATACTTTTGTCCATTTAGTGTATTTCCCAGCATATGACCTGCTCACCTCTGAATGGTATTCTGAAGGGTTTCCACATTTGTCTGGCAGCGATCCAGTGTCCTCCTGGTGATGTTTACACTCATTGAGTCGATGCACACATTGTCTGCAAAAGTAAATAACTCACTTTTCAAATATCTATCAGTTTTCAAACTCTTCAAGCGGTACAGGTCTGCTTATAAAAGGATTCTTACCAATGTTGTGAGCTTCATCAAATACAACAACAGATTTCTTTGCGAGCTCTTTCGAAACCAGGTCTGCAATTTTTGGATCCAGGAGGTAATGGTAACTGTAAACTACTATGTTAGCATGGAGAATCTGAATGTAGAAGGAAAAGGAAATCAATCAGGACTGGGCTTTGCATCAGCGTTGTCACATTTTAATGAAGATTAAGTGACGAAATTATTCAAAGAAAATACATACTGCGTAGCGTGCCAGGTAATATGGGCACCAGCCTTTCTTACGGCCAAAGTCTTTAAGGTCATCTAGGTTGTAAATTCCAGAAGGAATGGGCACCTGCCTGCCTACTGCATCAAACTCCTGCACAGAGAGAAATAACATGGGATAATTCTTCATTACAGCTAATACCTACTAATGATGAAAAGCAAAAGGTGTAAATACAATAAACATAGTAAGTAAAATGCTGGATAAATGATGGAAAGGTATCCATGCACCCATCACCACACCAGCAGTAATAGGGCAAGACACAGACACAGACGCAATTTAGCATTTCCAATTCGCCTGACAGGAGCTGCCTAAGCTGACCAGACGAGCAGAATCCGTCTCTAGCTTCAAAAACCTCCTGAAGACTCATCTGTTCAGAGACCATCTCCTCTCCTGATGCACTACTTCTTGCACTACTCCTACATAAAGACTGTCCCCTGGTTCTCACACTGTGCTGAAACTCGTACTGTAAGTCGCTTTGTATAAAAGGGTCTGCCAAATTAAAGTAATGTAATGTAATATGCATGTATTTGGACTGTGGGAGGAAACAGGAGCTCCTGGTGGAAACACATACGTACATGGAGAACACGCAAAACCTACACACAGAAAGGACCCTTAGCCACCCTGGTTGGGAACGAACCCGGGACCTTCTTTCAGTGAGGCCACAGTGAAACCCTCCGCACCATCATGCCTCTCATAGAACAGCATATCAAACCAATCTCAAAATTCAAGGAGGACTAATTCCAAGATAAAATTTCAATCTCAAAACACTCTCCCATGTCCTGGCTAATTACCTCATAGAAGCGGCACATAGGCTGGCTTGGATTACTGTGGCGCTGAGCTCGAATATATGATGCTGTCAGACTGTGACATTTTCCATCGACCTCTTTTCCAAAACGGAGGGAGCTCACCTGCAAACAAGATAATCACAATCACTCTGGACTAAATTTTATTTTCAATAGGAAACACTTCAAGTCCAAAAGATTCCAATTTGTTAAAAAAAAGCCCTGGATAGTGTTAAAGGACTATAAACTGACTATAAAATGCTTTCTGATCACACTCATGGGAAGTACAAAGGTCTCACTTCAGGATGAATGCAGAGATTCTTTCTTGAAGACAGTGCTAGTGCAAGGAAGTTGTTTTTCTCTCCTGTTTCCTTAGCATAGAAGTCCATTAGTTTCCTCAGTTCCTCCACAACCTGCAAAACCAAAAAAGACAAGAGCCATGAAAATGGCCTTAGTGGGAAGAGAACATATTCTACATACTGCACAGTCATTTCTGCTCACCTTCTCGATCTCAGGCACTGTTCGAGAGCAGTAGATCAGTTTGGTCACCTCGAGAGGGTAGGCCTACATGTAGCAGAAACCCAAATAAAGATTTTATTTTGCCAGGTTGCATGTTTGACACTGGTCTTTTACAATGTGTGTTTCTGAATACACTACTACTTTTAAACCACAGATCCTTACCCTCTGATAAGCAACAATCAGGGACAGAAGCGAGATGGTTTTTCCAGTGCCCGAGGGCATCTCCAGAACCCCATGACCCTGGAAACAAAGAATCCAGCAGGTAAATGTTGTACAATGAGAAGCCTAAACCAATACTCGAGCAAAAGAATTACTACTTTTGTAAAGTAATTAATAACTAAATTCGATAACACTGACAACAGCTAGAGTAACAGTAGAAAAGCACTTATTTGTAACACAATAACTTCTAAAGCTGAAATGAAACAGCTTAGTAAAACTAGCATCTATCAGCATGAGAACCAAGCTGCATCCAAAGACTTTTGTCCATGTAGTTTATGTGAAATTATTCAGGGAAGAGCTAATTCATCAAAACGTTATTAAGGTGGTTACAGACCACTTTACTTTAATATGCTAGCAAATTATATAAAGTATTTGACACACCTTTGCGTCCAGGGTCCTCTTGAGCTCCAGCATGTAGGAGTACTGTTCTGGATAAATGTAGTCATAAGGGAAATAGACTAATAACCCTTCAATGTTTAACCTGGTGGACAAAGAAACACCACATGCTGCAACTTGAGTACACAACTCCACACATTACAGTACAAACATCACATACTGCAACTTTAATACACACCTCCACACATTACAGTACATACAAACATCACTTACTGCAACTTTAATACACACCTCCACACATTACAGTACATACAAACATCACTTACTGCAACTTCAATACACACCTCCACACATTACAATGCAAACATTACATACTGCAGCTCTAACACACAATTCCACATATTACAATACACACAAACATCACATACTGCAACTCTAACACACAGCTCCACACATTACAATACAAACATCACATGCAGCAGCTCTACCCACATTACTATACAAACACTACTTATAATATACATATAAGCCTTACTCACTTCATTCTGGCTGGTGGCTGGACGCTGTGGCTGCGCCGCCTCCTTTAACGTGTATACTGAAATGTATCAGTAGCTTGATCTATTTATAAAATAATTTGTAGATGATTATTTCTAAACAATTCACAACCAAATTACTACTTCTCTGTCTGGCAGCGCGCTGTCGCGTCTAAAACGCGTGCGTTCCGTTCCCCGCCTGTGATTGGTTGAGTCGATGTAAAGTCTTCTGAAACTGTAATATTACTGGTTACTTTTCTTGTCCATTAAACAACGCGTCGAGGTAAAACCCGCCTACCCGTTAAACCAGACCCAACTAATCAAGCTAGTACGTTCAACTTGATGAGGGTAAAAAAAGTTAATTATACAGTGAACTATTTCTCTCTTTTTTTCTCAGATCGCATCTGTGATAGATATATTCTGTAAAATTAAATTAAATTAAATTAATTTTAATAGTATGTTGTCTCCTTGAGGATTTTTGGGAAAAATGCATAGGCTATTGGTCAAGTCCAATCAAGTAGAGCTTTATTGTTATCCCAGCCACATACAGCTCTGGAAAACATAAGAGATCACTGCAATTTATGTTTAGGTCAGCATCTCTATGAGTATGAGAACCATTCCATGCCAGTGTCTGTTAAATTCCCACACAAGCACCTCATTCTGCTTCATGAGGTACTGATTAGTGATCACCTGAATCACACCTTATTTCATGAGGAAAAGTATAAAAACACTGCTGTAATCAACACTCTCCTCTCGCAATGTGATCAGTTGGATGGCAAAACACTACCAGAAGTTCGTCAAAGGTAATTATTGCCCTTTTGTTTAAGAGTGATCAAGAGATTTGTTTTCTTTGAATTATTCAAGTTCTGTGAATACAGGACCATTTCTCTTATAGTGATGTTTTGTCATTTCCTTTACATGACACAAGGAGAGGGGGCAGCATGGTGTTAATTAAAAAGTAGCTCTTAATTATTGAAAAAAGTTATACCCATTGCCACAGGTGTGTGAAATCAAGCAGACCAAGACGTTCTGGACAATGTCATGCTTCCAACTTTGTGGACCCAGTTTGGGGAAGAACCTTTTCTATTCCAGCATGACTGTGTCTCAGTGCACAAAGCGAGCTCCATAAAGACGTGGCTGGAGGAGTTCTTGTCTGAGAATTTGACTGTCCCACACAGAGCCCTGACCTCAACCCCATCCAGCACCTTTGAGATGAACTGGAGTGGAAACTGTGGACCAGACCTTCTTGTCCAACATCAGTGTCTGACCTCATAAATGCTCTGCAGAATGAATGAATGGGCACAAAATTCCCACAGAAACTTCCAAGAAGAGTGGAAGCAATTATAGCTGCAAAGGGGGACCAACTCCATATTAAAGCCTATGTATTTTAATACAATGTCCTTAAAGTCCCTGTTGGTGTAATCGTCAGGCATCCCAATACTTTTGTCCATATAGTGTGTATATATAAATATTTAAAATGGACACACTATGTGGACAAAAGGATAGATATTTCTCTATATTAACATGTTCATATATTGCCATATATCAAATATTTAAAATTATTTAGGACTTTAAAACATTGAATATATGAATGTTTTAATATTCATTCACTTATTCACTTTGGGCATAAATACTTTTTTTAAATGATCTTTTTCTGTTTTAATGTGAGGGAAATATCTGTTCTGTACTTTAATTTCCTATCTTTCCTTCTATTTTGGGCCATGTACTGCACTACCTTTTTCAAGTAGTTAATTTTATGGCCCATTAAAGTACAACCATAAAGTCAGCATGAATTAGAACTCCTAATGCTTTTCCAAGCCATGTCATATTTTGTTTTTAAGTGAAACACAACATAAAGGAGAGTCTCTGAGCTGAAAATATAAAGGGGGGTCTCTGAGCTCAAAAGATGTTTTAGAGGCAGGGAATAGTCATTTTGATAGGACAACTTAGAAAAACACGACTTTCAATTCATCATCATTTGATGAACCATGCTTAATCTGACCAGTGATATGAACTAACCAGGTCACAAAATCTGTATTTAGATATTAATTTGACTGTAAACTGAAAGAAATGCAGCTCCAAGTAACATTAGGATCAGAATGACCATATAAGAGGAACTAGACTTGATGAAAATGATGTTTATGTAATAATTCAATAAAGAAGTAGTAAAGAAATAATACAAATGAATACAGTAGACATACTGTATTTGGAGAGTATTTGGAGAAACAGAGAGTATTTGGAGAAACAGGTGATGAGCACAATTGAAATTATTTTCAATTATGTTCTCTGCTTGCTTCTTTATCCTTTTACTCTTCCAGGTTTTAAATAGATGACTGGTCACACTCTGAAGAGGATCTGAAGAGGTTTGTATGATTTCATCTTTACAGACCAGCAAAAACAACAGAGAATTTTGTTTAAAACCTTTTATTTACATTATCATGTTAATTCCACATCTCTTTATAATACATATCAATAGTAAAATGTATCACTGTACAATTCCCCAAAATAAAAATGGGCCACCCATAATATTAGCTTTATTTTTGAGTTTGTATTTAACCTATAAATAGTCATTTAGATCATGGGCTAGTTCCAATCATATATTGTGCTTAAAGTAACAATTAAGCTGTCTGAATTTCATGTCTATTAACTTTACTATGTTTTTTTTCCACTTTTAAGACTGTGCACTCGCATGACATCAGTAAAGCAGCCAGAATCTCAGTATGCTGTTTTGTATTAGAGTGTAATAAAAGTACAAAACAAAGTGTAAAATCTGTTTAATACTCTCCATCTGCAGGTCATGTAACACAGGAATAGCTGTAGTTATAACTCTCCTTTGTTTATTATAAAGAGAAACCATCTGTTTACAAATTAGTGAGCTGGTGCTGACAAGAGATCACATTTTTCCTTCTCTGAAATATAAAAGCTGTTGAGATTATTCTGTCAGGACCAGTGATTTTGGAGAACGAGCACTTGGCAAGTGCAAAGTCGAGCAAGGACAACCTCATTTCAACGTCTAAAATAGGGCTGACCAGCTTGGAAAACCTCAGTCCAACACAGTTTGGTATGTACTCCAAATGACAAAATATGTAAATCCTGTTAAAATCTCAGTCCCTTTACCTCCAATATGTTTTTGCATTCTGAGTGTAATAAAGTACAAACAAAATAGAACTGTTTTGTATCTCCGGTTCAGATGGACTGCAACACGGGAGAAGATGATCTCCATTTCTCACAAAAGACGTGCCAAAATGTCTGTGGTTCACTGAAACCATCTACTTAAAAGTTGGTCCAATTTCTTCGGCAGGGAACTCGCCAAACTCCAGTGACCCCAACCCTTCACAACCGGAACTCAGCACCTCTGGAGCTCCCTGGTCTGAAGGCATTTCCTAACTCACAGCTCACACCTTTCATCTGTGCTCTTGTAACGGTCCATAATACTGAGAACATCCTCCAGGATGGAGGGTCCCAGGTCCAGGTCCAGGCCCACGAGGGACTCTGACCGGGAAAAGCTGGAAGAGAGTGCTGGCGACTCGCTGCGGTCGCTCCGCAGGTCCTCGTTACTCAGGCCGGCGTCAGAGTCCAAGCTGAGGCCTCGGCTCGGTTCTAGCGGCCCACAGCCCTCAGACATGGAGTCGTCTGAGGAGGCCTCGGAGAAGGAGCCAGCGGAGGGCACCAGGTGTCTGAGAATGGGAATGGAAGAAGAAAGAGTGATATCACTGCAGGGTTCCCTACAGTGGCCCACCACTTCCTCACAAACAGACATGGAGCGCTGCTGCTGCTGCTGATGATGATTGTGGTGGTTCTTCTTCTGCTCCTGTTTGTTGTGGTGGTTCTTCTGCTGCTCGTGTTGGTTCTGAGCGTGGTGGTTCCTCTGCTGCTCCTGCTGAGGCTCGTGGGAGGAGTTCTCCTCTAAATGCAGACGAGGAGGTTTAGGAGGAGGCTGCTCAGGGGCGATGAAGACGGGCATCGAGATGGTGCTTTTGAGATGAGAAGTGTGGTGGGAATTCCGATGGGAGTCATAGGTGTGGTTTAGGCCTTTGGGGTTTACATCAAACATGTGGTCCAGATGCCTGTCCATGCTGTTGGAGCGGTGGTGGGGTGGTCTGGCCAGACCTGGCAACATGTCCAGTTTGCCTTGCAGGAAGCCGACGTCCCCAAACATGTCCCCCTGGCCCTCTGGGCCTACGTGGGCACTGTGGCGCACGTCCCCCATCGGGGGACTGATCATATCGCCAGACAAAACATCCCTCAGTTTCAACTTTTTACCCCGTTTGGGTGTGGATGTCTTTAAGTACATGGGTGTCTTGGCTGGCATTCTGTTTCCCAGAATTCAGAATGAAACGCCAAACCTCTGCTGTTGTAGATGTTAGGCTAAGGAGCTAGGAAGAGTGGGTTTTTCGTCCAAGCATTAGTTCTTAGCTTGTCTTCCTTTCCCACACCGAAATAACTGCTCTCTATTTGTAATGCTCAGGTTTTTCTCCACCACTTTTGGCCCAATACCCAATAAAATGCCTTTCGTGGTTCAATATCAAATGTTACACCATCACAGTTTCCAGAGCTCCCTTTGATGACTCAATGAAAATGATGACCATCAGGATTCTTTCGCAGCAACGGTAGCCAGTGTTTCCAATCCTTTGTTGATCTTCGGTATTTTTGGCTGCTTGCTAGGAGCTGAATCCTCTGGCTGCCTCTCTGTCTGCAGGTCCCTGGAGATCAGGAACTCCTCACCAGTCCTTGATATGTGTCGCCAGAATGCTACTGCCTCAGTCTGAAGAACAAAATAAAAACAACAGATTTAACACCAAGAACAGTTAAGCTGGAATGGCAGAAATGGAAAAAAATTATAAAATAAAAGTGCATGCACTGAGAAATGCATTTAAAAAGTAACAAAACAACCACTTTAAGATTTTTTACAATTGGTTGCTGGCCCCCAAATCATACATCTGCAGACATTTCATGCATTCCTCAGAGTGTTGTCGCCATTTGTTTGGCTTTTGAAAGCAGAGGCACACAAGGTCTTGTTTGCGTAAATGCTTTTTTATGTGCGTGCTCCCAACCCAGCCCATGAGCGTGCAGACTTGTCTCCAGAAGCCTGTGCGGCGACGTTAAGGAAGAGCAGAATACAATTGCAAGCAATATTTCATTTTTGGTCGTAGTTGAGAGAGCATTATTAATGTCCTTTTCCTGTTTCACAGGACATCTGATAGAGCTAGTTAAAAACATCCGAACCATTATAAGTTTATTAACTTGCTGGAGCAACTCCAGAATTGTGGTTTCGTTCCATGATTGTAGTTCATTTGGGAGGTTTTCTTTTTTTTTTTGTAATTAGTTTATGTTAGTAAAAGAATAGATGCTTTGACTCTTGCTGTAAGTGAACAATGTGGGGGAAAAAATGGTGTAGATGATTTTCTAGATTATTTTCTTGTATTCCAAAAAGAGAAAACATGCTCCTGGCCATCGTCTTCCATACTAGTTTTTTTCCACCTACTTTACTGAACAGGTGTCATTTATTTGGTCCTTATGGTTCTATCTCATTATTTTGCAAGCTGTTCTTGCACTGCTGTGCAGACGTTGCTCACAAATGGTACATTTAGTTCCAGTAGTAAACGTGACACTATTTTGGGCTTCAGCCTATCAGGTCTACACTTAACTGGCTGTTATTGGGATAAAAGACTGAGACTGATGAATAAATGAAAAACCTTTTGTTGTGTAGCTGTAGTAACAGCACAACTGGATAGTTTTAGTCACCCTCGAGCCGTGGCTGTGGAAGAGCCGCCTGCTGCTCGCAGAGAGGCAGGAGGCCAATTTGTGGCCACCAGGAAGGCCAGACACACCCCAAGGTTGCTGAATTTTGTTTTAAAATGTTCTTGTCCCTGGCAGAAGAACACAGCTTACTTTTTATCTCTCTGTCTCTCTGCAGGCCACATGTTTTCACCATCTGAGTGCTCACGGTCTGTTCATGTGGTTTACTCATGCCTGAGGCAACCCTGGAAAAATGTTTAAAGGGTGATTTTTACAACTGAAATTAAAAGTATCTGAACTGGGAACACTACTTATATCCTCTTAGGACAGAAAACAGAGTGAAAGCAGTGTACAGTTGGTTTTGTATATAAAAATCTTAGGCCGCATGAAAAAACTGCACGCAAATGTATTATTTTTCTGGGCAGTAAGCGTTTATGGTTGTGGAGAAATTAGAATAAATCCAATTTCACAAACAAACTATACATTTATTTTATTAATTTATGTCTGTCAATGTTTGACCATTATCAAGCCTCTCCTTGAAAAAGTCCAGTATTTACAGTTGATGGTCAGTATCCAGTTTGGGAAATGAATACATTAGTGATGTAATTTAACAAACCCATGTGATGGCTGGAGGGCACTAAGACCAAACCTGTGCTTTTCTAACCAAGTATTCCTCTAAATCAAGACCAACACACCAATAACTTCAATAACTAGAAATACAACAGTCTGTTCTATACTTGTTTTTGTATTAATTTTATGGATTTTATGGACAATATCACACCAATAGCTGAGATAAAGAATTTTAAACACACTTAATGGCTGCCTGTATGTGCTGTTAGGCTGAGGACTGAATAGGGGCTCTGTGTTTAAATTGAGTTTTGAAGAATATGATCGCAGCCTGACCTTCAGGACATGGCCTGGACCAGCCTGTACCCCTCCCTCTCCTTCTCTCTTTCTGTTTCTCTCTCACAGCCTTATGTAATCACTAAACAGTTAGTCCCTGAGATCATCCAATTCCCGGATTTCCACAGTTAACCACTCTGTGCCATCGATTAGGACTGCAAACCCCACACCCAGCCCGGACTCTCTACCATCCCAGCAGCCAGAACCTATCACTGAATTCTTTACACATATTTATGGAGATATATATATATATATAGAGAGAGAGAGAGAGAGAGAGCATTAGTGAACTATTGTATAGGGGAGATTGCTTTAACACACACACACACATATGTGGCTGTGTGTGTGTTAAAGCAATCTCCCCTATTTCACACAAGTTCCTCTTGTATTGAAGCCAGTTCACTAGGCTAATTGATGAGGGTTAATTGTTAACTCAATTAAAACTACGTCATCACGTTTCAAAACTGTACAAGTGAGATAAAAGTACACCTGACAGGCCTGTTATTGAACAGCAACGCTTTGACGTTAGAATAATGTCAACTGTTGTGTCAGGACAAGTATCCTTTTTCTCCACTTTAAAGCAACTTAAATGCCCTAAAAACAAGAATAAAATACAGTTTAGTACTTCAAGTACTTGCCGTTTGTTGAGTGTCGTTGCTTTAGTCCTTGTGTTTAAGAGCTCCTGTGCTGAGCAGGGCAGGTAAACCGCTTAGAGCACCGCGAGGAGAAGAGAGGAGACGTAAAGTGGAGAAAATCCTGGAGGATGTCAGGGTTACTCTTTTTTTCACACCCGTATTCCGACAAGCCCCGCCCCCTTCACGGGAAATGGGCTAATAGCTCTTACTCACAAGCAGTTTGTGAGTATACATTTGCATATTGCGCTGGGATTGGCTACTGCAGACTCGCCTCCTGCGCTGTGATTGGCTACTAGCTCAAAGTACACTCTATGGACAAAAGTATTGGGACGCCCACTGACACTACATTCAAATCCATACTTTAATATGGAGTTGGTCCCCCTTTGCAGCACTAACAGCTTCCACTCTTCTTGGACGGTTTCTGTGGTAATTAGTGCCCATTCATTCTGTAGAACATTTATGAGGTCAGACAATGATGTTGGGCAAGAAGGCCTAGCTCACAATCTCCATTCCAGTTCTACCTGAAGTTCCTGAATGGGGTTAAGGTTAGGGCTCTGTGCGGCCAGTCAAGTTCTTCCACACTGAACTCCCACAGCCATGTCTTTATGGAGCTCGCTTTGTGCACTGGAACAAAGTCATGCTGGAATAGGAACTTCCCCAGACTGCGTCCACAAAGTTGGAAGCGTGGCATTGTCCAAAATGTCACTGGAAGTAAGGGTCCCAGACCAAACCCTGAAAAACAGGTCTGTCCCAATGCTTTTGTCCATATAGTGTACATTGCTATTGCAGTGAGTCGCAGAATTATCACAATATGGCATTTTGTGCTAACCCACCCTATAGTGTGTGAAGTTAATGATTCCTGTGGGTAATTAGTCTCATTTCAGACTGCTGAGCTGTAGTGTAGTAAGTGCTTACTGGCTCATTTTCCCCTTGTTCAGCATCGTTTTGAAGCTCACTGATCACCCGACTTTGCTGTAGGTCTCTCCACTACAGGCCCACCGTACACGCCACAACATCACAAGAAACTGCAAGTACAAGACTGGCGCATACGTTTGACCTGTGGAATGACTTCAGGCAGCACATAAGCATAAAGAGCATCAAGAAGTTACAGAACAAGTCTGAATCCAGGCTCCTGGGTGTAGATCGTCATAAAAGTTATATCAGCATAAAAATTCAAATAAGAACTTTCAAGATTGTTCGGCAACATTAGTTTAAAAATATCTGAAACACCTACAGACACACTGCACGGTAGCCTGGGGGGTTTCTGGTGGTGGTTTCAGTGTGGGAACTTTACACACCTGTCTGTGAGTAGTAAGAATTTATCGACTTCTGGTGATACATGTAGTTCACTTGTTTACATGCTATTACTAATTTGCCAAACTGGTCCTGTAATGTGGGCTAATGGTTGAAAAATATATTATGATAGATGTAAAATCGCAACAATATAAGGGTTAACAACATAAGGTATGTCAATTAAATTCAATTTTATTTACATAGCACTTTTTACAACCAATGTTGTCACGATGTAAGTAAGAATATAAAGTGTAGACAGAGATCCCTGGCAAGTGCATTCATAAATGACTGTGTGATATAATGTCTTAGGCGAGAGACAAAATATTCTTCGTTTTATTCAAGACAAAGTAACACTCTCACTCTCTCAGTTGTCTCTTCTGACAGTGACTGAAACCACAGGCCTTTCGAGGGTCTCCATTTCCTGCCTCGCTAGAATCTGAAGGGTCAGACCTTAGAGTCAGGGGTCCCATAGTGGGTTCAGCTGCTGGCCGGCACTGACGCAAGACATCAGCACTCTGCACAAACCCCTTCACTGGTCAACCCACACGCCTCCCAGTAGAATGAAGCCATACCGTAAATCCTTCAAAAAGGCCATTGTAGATTTGCCTGTGTGAACATGCTTTGGGCCCAGAACGCTCAATTGGAGAAACTAAGTAGGACAACTGACCACGGAGAAGGAGAGTGACTTCACCGGGAGGAATTCTGGGAATCTGTGGGATGTGAGCATGTGGTTCACATTAGGCCTGGGGTTCTGTTTTTTTTGCGCACAGGCTTGAGACGCTGCGTGATGGGAGGGTGCCACACTGGCCAGAGGTGGAAAATCAGGGCCATAAATTTGTATTTTGTTTTTACAAAATCATGACTCTCGGTTGAACCATTGCAGTTTCTATGATTTTTCTCAAGTTTTATCAAACAGAAAAAGCTCATTTTTGGATGAGTAGGTTTAAAATAAGCAATAATCATAACATCACTGACGACTTAGAGGCGGTGATAAATTTGGCTCAGGATCCCTAAACGGACTGTGGGCTGATTCAGAAATAGTTTCTGGGAATTTGCCCAATATTTGTCCTGCAAGTTTCCTCTCAGTGCCACCTTGGCCCTGAATGAGCGCAGGGCACCGGATACGGGCACAATGCAAAACACACGAAAATAGAGCCACACAATGAGGAGAGATTATATTTTCAGCCTTGTCCCCTCACAGAGCTCAACAGTTATCTGAATATCGGTATAAGAGGGGACTTGGTCCCTGAAGGTGTGGTGAAGGGTCACAGTTAAAGAGGAGCTGGGAAAAGCCACAGCTCAGCAGGAAAAGAAACAAACACACATCATGGTCCATTTAAAGCAGATAGCTCCCAGAAGGCCGAGGGGCAAGGCGAGTCCATCTAGAAAGACTCCGTTGTGGGAAAACAGGGCTCTTTTCTTGCCATCAATCATCATAAAAGCACAAAGCTGCTGACTGGAGGATATGGGGTCGGCTATGCTGTGTTAGTCCTACAAGGGTTAACTTGAATAAAAATGAATGTAATGAGATTTAAGTCATTTTGGACCATTTGTATTGAACCCTTTGGCACTGATTTTCACACAGTGCAGAGGAGTTGCAAGCATTGTCAATGTATTTTAGAATCTGAAAATGCTCGCAACTCCTCTACACTGCATTT
>JBBPCX010000001.1:22943400-22963641 GCA_037974365.1 Hydrocynus forskahlii
TGTATCAAAATAATTAAATTCAGGTGTTCCAATCACTTCCATGGCCATAGGTGTAGAACTTCAAGCACTCAGGCATGCAGACCGCTTCTACAAACATTAGTGAAAGAATGGGTTGCTCCAGCGTGGTACCATGATAGGATGCCATCTGTGCAACAAGTCCAGTTGTGAAATTTTCTCGCCACTAAATATTCCACAGTCAACTGTCAGTGGTATTATAACAAAGTGGAAGCGACTGGGAACAACAGCAACGCAGCCATGAAGTGGTGCCGCGTAAACTGACGGAGCGTGGTCAGCAGATGCTGAGGCATATAATATACAGAGGTCGCCGACTTTCTGCAGTCAGTCGCTACAGACCAAACTTCATGTGGCCTTCAGAACAGCGTGGAGAGCTTCATGGAATGGGTTTTCATGGCCCAGCAACTGCCTCCAAGCCATACATCACCAGGTGCAATGCAAAGCGTCGGATGCAGTGGTGTAACGCACGCTGCCACTGGACTCTAGAGCAGTGGAGGCGTGTTCTCTGGCGTGAAGAATCACGCTTCTCTATCAGGCAATCTCATGGACGAATCTGGGTTTGGCGGTTGCCAGGAGAACGGCACTGGTCTGACTGCACTGTGCCAAGTGTAAAGTTTGGTGGCGGGGGGATTATGGTGTGGGGTTGTGTTTCAGGAGCTGGGCTTGGCCCCTTAGTTCCAGTGAAAGGAACTCTGAAGGCTTCAGCATACCAAGAGATTTTGGACAATTTCATGCTCCCAACTTTGTGGAAACAGTTTGGGAATGGCCCCTTCCTGTTCCAACAAGACTGTGCACCAGTGCACAAAGCAAGGTGCGTAAAGACATGGATGAGCGAGTTTGGTGTGGAACAACCCGGTAGAACACCTTTGGGATGAATTAGAGCGCAGACTGCGAGCCAGGCCTTCTCGTCCAACATCAGCGTCTGACCTCACAAATGCGCTTCTGGAAGAATTGTCAAAAATTCCCATAAACACACTCCTAAACCTAAACCTTGTGGAGCGCTCGCCCAGAAGAGGTGAAGCTCTTATAGCTGCAAAGGGTGGGTCGAAGTCATATTAAACCCTATGGGTTAAGAATGGGATGTCACTTAAGCTCATATGCATGTAAAGGCAGGTGAGCGAATACTTTTGGCAATATAGTGTGTGTATATATGTATATATGTTGGGCGACAGTGCCGATACGCTCACCAATAAACTGTTCTGTTGATTTGGAAAGCTGAAAGAATTAAGACAAGAAACTGAAATATATCAAAACCAGCATTAAATAGTGAGGTTTTGGAAAAAGTCTCATTTCTTTTCCCCTTTTCTACCATAGCATTAAATTACATAACAAACTGTTTTCATCTGTTTTGTTCTATTTATTCATGCCAGCTTGTGTCCAAATAGAAAAAAAGAGAACAGGCGGTGAGTGGAAAAGGAGGCCCCCGCTAACAGAGTGACCAAGGTTTTTTTTCCACCAAAGGAAGCCACGGTTTTGTTTTCAAGTCTCCTGAACAGACACTGAGTCTCTGTTCCACTGCCTGCAGCAGAAAGGAGTCTTCCCAGCAAGAGAAATGTGCACGGGGTGGAATTCCTCAAAGAAGGGGGAGGGGGCAGGAAACGGGATGAAGAGGTCCGAGGGAGGCTCAAAGTTCAGATCGCATGGGAATCGCAAGCAGGATGGTTAAAAGATATTCGGGAAAATGAACCACAGACTGGCTTCGCAGGCACAGATATAAACCCAGCCTTAGACTCCATTATGCTGTTGACAGGACATTCCTCTGGTTTTTATTCCAGCACTGGGCCTGTTTTGGGTCCGATAAACATCCAACAGTGGCAAACATTCGAAATATGAAGACTGCCCCAGCAATACCACTTCGATTGGACCAAATCCAACTTCATTTCAGAAAGTGAGTCAAAATGTACATTAGTGTACATTTTACTGTGACGGCTATACGGTTCTGTATGTAATGCACAGTGGACCACCCTTCATAATGATCACAACAAAGTGTTTTTCACTTTGAGTTTGCTTTTTGAGGTCAACATTGCACAGCCCAACCCAGCAGTGGGTCTGAGGAGGCTCCACACGATGGGTAATACAGGGTGAAAATATTTGGCTTTTGTGATGCCACGTGACTAACATTCAACATACCAGTCTCCTAGATTTGTATAAAGCCTAATCTCAGACTAAACCCAAGTGTCAAAGGAGAATTAACACTGAAAATTATTTTCAGTCTAGGCTTTGGCTTAACCTGGGACAGGGAAACCGCCCCACAACGTGTCTATTTTAGTAGTAACTTCTATAATAACCAAAACATTTATAGTCCTGCTGTCGGATAGCCTTGAACAAAGCAATCGCATTTCCGTTAATGACCAAAGGTTGAAAAAACACTTTATTGTTACTTTTGGAAAAAAAAAAAAAAAAAAAAAAAACATTCCAAAAAATAAACAGCTTGAGCAGAAGTACACAAGATTTGGCACCCGAAAGAACTGCAGTGGAACATCTTCGTACATCTGATACCAATCAGCTCAAGACATGAAAGAACAACTGTTACTTCCATTTAGTAGCACCTACTAAATAGAGTTGTCCCATGCAATCAGGTGGTCATGGGTTCAAATTCCAGGACTGAGGTACCATTGAGCAAGGTACTGTCTCTACACACTGCGTGGCCGGCTGCCCACTGCTTCACTTGGTGAATGGGTTAAATGCAGAGAACAATTTCACTTCGTTCACACTGTGTACTGTGGTGTTTTCACGTATGACAAACTGACCCTTGACACTTACAAAATCTCACTCCACTACACAATTACTGCCTAGAAAACCAACTAATCCAGTTAGACAGACAGTTGTCCTCTACAGCAGCAGAAAGACACACAAGGCGGGGCAATTCCCAAGTGCTACTAGTGCAAGTAGTGAGACACCTCTGAATGACCCATTTCAACTGTAAGAAGATCAAGAACGCTATATTTACTCAAGCCTTCCCTCCATATAATGTTGCCTTAAGAGGATTACAGGTAAAAATAAACGCCGCTGAATTCTTGTGAAGGCTCTACTGGTGTCTTTAAACCAGAAATGAAGAGACAATACAGGGAAAGCCTGAAAATCTTTGCATGCTATGACACCTGCAGCACTTTAACAAAGTATTAAAATCACCACAACACTGCTTTATAGGTTCGCAACCCAATTTAGACACCTTTTTACTTTGGGCCAGCTCCCCTACTTAAAAGTTACTGCTGCCTCATAAAAACCTAGTGGTACCAATTTTAAAACGTGGTACTGGGTGGGGAAATGTTATAAATATTCAGCTGTTTATGGTGTACTAAATGGAAAACAAATGGAAAAAGCCTGATTAGTGTTCACCGCTTAATTGATTATAGGCTCAAAAGTGCATTTGACAGACCCAGCTGAACAAAAAGCAAAAGGCTTGGGACACATCCAGCTGTGTTAATGCTTTTCTCTTAGTTCACTCACAGTGAGATCATAAGCTGGGAAATTTGAGTTTTAAAATGAGCTCAATTAAGGAGCTGTAATACAGACTAATGGCGCAATATTGTGACAGACATGAATGGAGTTTCTCTCTGATGCAAGAGGGTGTGTACACGACCGAGAAGAGGGGAAATGACTCAGAGAGGCTCAGAGACAAAGAGTTTCATATCATAATATGAACGACAGCTGAGACATCGCTGACATCACATCCTACCTAAAAGCACATTTCACCAACTGCCACACGTGTTCCATGTTCAATCTGGTATTGCCTTTATTAAATACTTCACAACCTTACCTACACTGAATGGTTACAAAATGTTACCTCTTGTCAAATATGGACACTTTTCAATATACAAAGCAGTCTTTTGTGAGGGCAAACCCAAACAAAACACAAACCAAAGAAAAAAAAGCTGATTCTCCAATGCAGTCCTCATGACAAATTACGTGGTTCGGGGCAAG
Organism: Hydrocynus forskahlii; assembly: GCA_037974365.1. Taxonomy (NCBI): domain Eukaryota; kingdom Metazoa; phylum Chordata; class Actinopteri; order Characiformes; family Alestidae; genus Hydrocynus; species Hydrocynus forskahlii. The sequence continues at coordinate 22,947,340 of JBBPCX010000001.1, forward strand.
ATGGAAACAACTGGGTTCTTCTGCTATGAGACAAAAGCATGACATAATCTTCTATGGCCCATTTGCTGTCGCACGTCTAAAGTCCATTTACAATGCAAGTGGGAAAATATATATATTTATATACTGTACACATATGTATATATAATTATTAGATTATACTGCCATGTGACAAAGAAAAAAGAAAGCAGATTTCAAAAGTATAAAAAATAAATTAAAACAATTTCACATGTAACAAACACTTTTACAGATGTAGGTTTCAGTTATGCAGTTTTGTTACTCGGCATAGGAGGGTGAGAGCCACAAGCATAAGGAAGGTGCCCATGAACACATTAAAAAAACGAAAAAAAGAAAAAAAGAAAAGAAAAAAACTAAGGAGGAAAAACAAAAAGGGCCTAAACTACACTGAACGGAGTGCAGACAAGGGGAGAGCTAAAACTGAGCTAAAATTTTAATTGCAGACAAGTATGCCAATATTGTCCAGTTCAATCATGGGAGCGGCAGTGCATATTCACATGGATTTGTCCTGCTTCAGAGTTGACCTAATTATAGGACGGGGACCTTGGCCTGCCCATGCCTTTTGCACAAAGGTAAGATTCCCCAGGTTACACCATCTGGGTTTGCCAGAGGGAAAGAGTGACAGAACAGCCAGGCAGTTCACAATGATAGGGTACACACATCATTCTCCAACTAAACCTAGAGCATAAAGACAGTAGACTGCTGGCTAATGAAAATGTCTCCTTTCACAAGCCCACATGTATTCTTCCACTTTGAAAATGATTTAAAATGATTACATCTTAAACGTTTTTCCGTTTGGTTTTAAAATAGACTTTTTTTTTTTCTTCTTCCCTAACCATATGAGCTTGACATGTTCCCTCCCAACCCAAACCCAGGTCCATAGAAATTTCTCTATCAATACTGTGAAAAGATGCATGACGTGGCAGGGGGTGCTCTCGTTGTGCACGGGGTAACACTGCAGCTGAACGCTCCTAATAGTCTAAGTTCCATGTTGCCCTGGCGTCAAAGCTGTGGGTCTAAGTTCACTGACAGAAAGGTGAGGCTGTGGGATCGAAGCCTTTAAAAACGTCTTTAAGAGAGGCATTGTCCTGCTCTGTAGCCTCTGGCTGTGCTGGACTGTTGCCACCAAATGGGCTGCCAGTACCGCTGGGCTTACTGGACTGCTTTACCATGCTGAAGAGTGTAGACACAGGCAAGTTGTGAACTCCCGCTGGCTGCTCCGCAGCTCCAGTGGAACCTTGTCCGGTCTGGTTGGGCCCTCCAGCCGCAGGGGAACCACCAGCAGCCCCTGCGTTTGGCGAGGGCGAAGGCTTAGGCCGCGGTCGGTTGTAGCTGTTGTAGCGGTCAGTGGCTGGTTCTCCGCTGTTCTTCTCCGGTTCAGGCTGGTCCAAAGCAGACTTCCGTACAAACAGCGGCTCCTTGGCCTTTGGCTTGGCCGAAGTGGTGGTGGTGTCGCTGGGTTTGGGTTCAGGAGCAGGGGTGGTGGTTTCGGAACTCTCGGATTTGTCCGAACCCTGTGTCCGTGGATCGTACAGACTGATGCTGCTCAGGACACTGCTTCCAGCACTTGAATTGCCTGATCCGATTCCTCTACCTGCCCCTCCTGCCGATAGCAGGCGTGGGTCATAGGGTGCGATTGTGGGCGTTGGCGAAGTTGGAGCAGAAGGGCTAGATGATGTTGAGACTTGGGGGACTGAAGGTTCTGAGGGTTGCTTCAGGGCAGATTTTTGCGGCTGGAGCCGGGGATCGCTGATGGCCTTGCGTGCCATACGTGGGTCTACAGGCTTGTCAGCGGGGACGGATACAGAAGGAGCTGCAGACACACCTTGAGAAGGGCTGGACGAACTGGCATTTACAGTCTTAAGGATACGAGAGAGCAGCTCAAAGTCCGGGAGAGAAGATGAAGACTGACCAGGTTGCTCAGCAGGGGGCACAGAGGCAGGCAGGGATGGTGGTGTGGCTGTGTGGAGCTGCTGCTGAGCACGAGACAGACGAGGGTCCATGGAGGGGACTGGCGGGATGCCTGGGGGCAGCGGGAGGAAATCCTGTTTAGGGACAGGGATTGGGATGAGGTCCTCAGGACTCCACAACACTGCCTTAGCAAAAGAAGGCTTATTCAGTACTACATCCTTCTTGATGTGGCTAAACTGCTGGAGCTGGGAGCGGGGGTCCCGCAGAGCCATACCCATTAAAGGATCGAGAGGGATAGGAACAGGTTTGTCCCTCAAGACCCGCTCTCCCTCTTCTTCCTCAGTAGCAGCAGGGACCAGGGGTGGGGGCTTATACACAAGAGGGGGCTCTGGTTTAGGAGCAGCCTGTCGAGCAAGTCGGGGGTCTGCAGGAGCAGATGAAGATGGAGAGGAGGAGGGATTGTGCTCTGCAATTTGGGAGGGTTCCGTGTTGCGGCATAAGCGAGGGTCACGTGCGAGCCTGGGGTCTGCTGGCCGGTTGGAAGCCGGCGCAGCATGGGCCTTTTGCAGACGGGGATCAGTCGGAGCCCCCTCAGGCTTTGGAGGACCCTGAGTTTGGCTTTGCTGACGCAAGGTTTTCAGAATCGATGTGACACTACCGCCTCCGTCTTCATCTTCACTGGAATACCAGTTTGCAGAATCTCCTGGATGTAACAAGGGAACAGCATTAGCATAATGCTGTGTCATCTACATTACATCTATCAGTTTCAGTCTGGATGGGCCACAGGTGCTAAGAGCTATGGTGTTTCAAGATTAGGGTCTTTAGTGGCTTGACACTAATTCACTAGTTGCTTGTATCTCTTTTAAGTTGGATTTTAAATTTTGTGGATGACCAATAGTGCCATCTAGTGGGAAAACAGTACAGTGACATTTTTTTAACCGTTAATACAAGACCAGAGGACATTTACTATCTGAGGCGTTCATGGATAACAGGCAAAGAACTGTCTTTCAGACATCATCTCAAACAGCAGCCTCTTCAACATAAATACAGAACAACTGTGTATATGTCACAAGTACCTTCATCATCAAGTCTGAGGTACATAGATCAGCTAAACATTAGTACAAAGCCTGGTAATGTACAAACTAACAGAAAGACAGCCATATTTTTCAACAAAAAAGGCTGCTAATTCAACAGCCTTAATTACTCAAACTAAAATTGTTAATAATGAAATAAAGTATCATGGTTTAACATGGTAATGGTGATGCAGAAATGTAATGTACTTGTGACTCAGCAGCAATCAAAAAGCTGCAGTTTGCCTACGGCAAGCATACATTTTACTTTCTAATCCTGAGTTTCTAATTCTGAGGTCTCCTTAAATTGTCAAATACTGTTCATGCAGAACATAAATTCGTTTCTTCGGCAAGTTTTGGAACAATTTGAATCAAATTATGCATTTATCTAAAGGGCAGTTGTATATATTTAAGAGGATCCTTATGATATCTGTGCTGCTTTATAGTGAAGTGCGCAAAGGGGTTTTTTAATCACACGCAGATAATCATTGTGTGTATGTGCGCACCTTCAGTGTCTCTTTCAGACCCCCCTTCAGCTAGTCTCCTTGCCCTCTCCTCTTCTTCTTGCTGCTTCTGTTGGATCCTCATGAACAGCACACGCTGTGCTGGAGGAAGGAAGTCTGGGACGTTTATTGTAGACTGATTAGCTGATCCTCCATTGGCTGTGCCCTCTACATTCCCAGAGTTCTGATTTCCTGAGGACTGGTCAGTGAAGTTTCCACCAGGGCCTCCCTGATAGCCATCACCTAGATCAGGCAACAGAAAGTAAACATTCTACACTGTAGTACGAAGATTTATAGTACAAAGTCAATTATATTACACAATATTTAGGAATATGGCATTATAGATTTAGCTGTTATGTATTTCTCTAGTCTATGACACTTCATTTCTAGCCAAAAACACCAGCTCACCCTCTCCTTCTCCCCCTTCTGTTCCCATGCTTTGCTGCTGTTGGTAGAAATTGTCATAAAAACTAAGACCCCCAGGAGGTACCACGGCTTGGTTTGTAGCCCCTTCACCTTGGGGAAAGTTCTGCATCATTGGAGGACCTTGGCTCATGTTTGGTGGGCCCATTGGTGGAATGTCATGAGGCCCATTTGGCCCCATGTGCCCAGGTGGTGGTGGACCAGGGAAATGAGGTGGAGGTCCTGTAGGGGGACCCTGAGGTCCTGCAGTGCCTGTTGCAGCAGCGCCAGGATTGGGACCTCTGAAAATACATTTACAATCGTGAGTGATTTGTGAGGATCAGTCAGTAGGAATTATTCTATTAATGTTTTGAAAGTTTTTGTGGTTAGCACAGAATAAGACAAACCTGACGCCCAGTTTTTGAGCCAGCTGCCCAGTGGGTTTCACTACAATTTCAAACAAGGATGGTATTTTCTTCCCTGCGTTGCCTCCACAAGGAGGTGGTGGACCCATGGGTGGTGGAGGCTGAGGACCGCTGGATGTTGGTGAACCTGGAAAAGATGCTCCATCTTGGCAAGGGGGAGGTGGACCAGGGCATGGTCCAGCTGGAGGCCCAGAGCCAGGGCCGGGGCACGGAGGAGCATTAGGAGGCACGCTTCCTTGTATTGGCCCAGGCATCCCAAAGTCCACAGGAGCAGCAGTATCTGCTGGGCCAGGCCGTGGGGGCGTAGGGAGGAGGCCAACACCAGGAGGGGGCTTAGGAAGGGGATTGATGCCTTGCTTTTTCAGCTCCTCCACTTCCTTCTCATCCTCGGCACCAGCTTCAGCATCCTCAGCCAACATCTGCAATTAACAGTAAATATCAGCAGTGAGAAATGGAGAAGAAAGACACAACACAAGTTGTGTATCTTTCCATCAGCAATAAAGAGGCTCACCTTGTCGAGCAGTTCTTGTGTGTCATCAGTAAGAGGTTCGTGTGAGAACATACAGTCATCACCATTCACACAGTTGCCTGTAGTGTGAAACAGCTTACAGGGGAAGTCACGTTGCTCTGAATCAAGGAATAATCTGTGCAGTTCTGAGTCACACTACTTTAGTGAAACCCCACAAAAGCAACTTGCATATCACAAAAAGGTTTTTTTTATTTTTGCTGATGTTCACAGGCATAACTGAAACTGGTTAATTAATTTAATTAATCCTAGTTAGTTAGTTCACCTGCTTAAAAAGCAACAGTAAAGGATATCATGCATGTAGGGACAATTTTCAGCTCGAGCACAATAGCCAGTGATATAGAACTTGCAGAGTTCCTTCTTCTTAGGCAACTCAATGTCATGGCTGAAGTTGCAGTGCTCCCCCTGTCAGTCACATGAAAAAAACGTATAAACATTTATCTTCTGTGGACATTAGGCATAAACATACGTTGAACACTAATAATGGCTTAAATATTTGAACATTTACTTTAAATGTACCAATATAAAAATATTTTGTTCTTACCCAGGTACAACGACCCTCTATATAGTATTTGCAGATGGCCTTTCCTTTCTTGTCCTGGTGTTTCTCCTGGTCATACTTCCTCGGGCCACCTCCTCCATCCTACAGGACACGATGTTCTTAAGTTAAAAAGCTAAAGACTCTTAGATTCTTCTCTTAGTGATATGAAACGTGGAACACATAAGGCAACAGCTCCCCACCTCCAACCAGGTTATACTGTGTACTTTCATCCTCCAGCCAGGTAATCAGAAATAGGTCATCTGACTAAGGGGTACCTGAGTTGAAGCTCTGCCCCAGCCTGAACAGTCTGTACTATTCAAATAATTCTACTATCCATGATATGCTGGGTCTGCTGTGTTAGAAACATGGTAAGGACCACCCGAGGAAACTGAGCACCTTTGGTGTACTGATCTGTGTACTGACATTTAAACAGAACTAACTCTCTCCTCTGTTTTCTCCGAGGGGAACTGTAGACTCTCAGTTCCTCTTCCAACAATATTTACCTCTCTGGACACTTAGTGAAACCAACTCTGTTAGCCATAGATGGCCTATCCATCTATAATTTTGATCATGAAGGCCTTCTCTAGTTATTTATCCCCATAGAGATTCTCGTTCCTTTCTATCTGGGTCAACCTGAGGGGTACACTTTCTCCTTTTGAGTCTTGGTTCCTCCCGAGGTTTCTTCCTCCAGCTGAGGGAGTTTTTCCTCGCCTCTGTCACTTTTGGCTTACTCACTAGGGGCTCAGACCTGGACTCTGTAAAACTGCTTTGTGACAACTTGATTGTAAAAACACTATATAAATGAAATTGAATTGAATTTCTTACCCCCATGTCCATATCTCCATCGTTTTCTTCATCGTAGCACTGATCTCCGCCACGGCCTCTCCCCCGATTCCTACCCCTGCCCCGGTTCATGCCTCGTCCCCCTTTACCCCTTCCACGGCCTCGCATACCTTTACAACCTAGAGAGAAAATGATGAAAAAAGGCTTTAATCATTTGTTTCTAAACTGCTGGGTTAAACCTTAGTTTGTGACTGCCCAGTTCAAGTGAACTGCTACGTCCAAAAATGGAACAAGTGCACATTTTCACATTTTTGTGGATAATCCGTTTGATGAGCAACATACTTTATATACCCTTCACTAGCTTTCATGTCCCAACACATCCTCAATTGTGGAAAAGGGTTTAACAGTTCATTAAACTGATCTAAATCTAGAGAATTATCACTTGTAGTGCAAGCGGTCATTAAAAATGCTAACGATGCAGGAGTATCAATGTAAGTGACCAACTTTGAGACAGTGGAAAAAATGTTCTACATGTCAAATTTTACTCATCCATACAGGAGATGTTTTACAGCTTGTATGTCTTACTCTAACAAATAAGCCACACTCAGAGAACAGTCATCGCATTTTCATTTTACAAATGATGTGATCTTGAAGGTACAAGTGCAGCACTTGACATGTGTCTACAACAAATGAGTACAATATTAAATTTAACTAAAATACAGAAGTACCACTACCATTTCTTAACATTCACTTTGTTCAGTGCATGTAATAGTACATGTTAATAATAGCTTGTATTTTAAGAATAAATTGATTGACCTAAAGAAATGTGTTATTAAAGCCAACAAGTACTTCTTGTGAAAGCACACATTTATAGAAAAAGTTAATGGTGCACTCTGAACCACATCATTTTCTATTACTCCAAAAAAAACTCCTGTTAAATATTTAATACTCACCACGTCCTCGGTCCTTGGATTTCCGGTACTGGTTGAGTTCTTTAGAGTAATCATCATAATCATCATCCCCCATGTCATAGTCATCATCGCCATACTATGAAATGCAATATCAGAGATTGCAGACATGTTCAAACAATTATAAAACTATACAACAGAACATTAATCATTTGTGTATCCAAACTCACCTCCATTTCATCTCCATACATGCCGTCTCCGTCATCACTTTCCCCCATCTTTCCTCGTCCTCTTCCTCTGCTTCCTCCTCTGCCTCCACGACCCCTCATCCCACCTCTGCCACGGCCTCTCAGATTCTTTATTCGGCCTTTACCACCTGTTCAAAACGGGGTACATCAAAATGCTAAACGTTCATAAATTGTCCTTTAAAAAGAAGATTTTTTAAGATATAGTTTGGGGCACAGTTAAATGAGAGGCATTTGTGCCCTGCCATTAAAGTTTTCATGTGTACCTCTGCCACGCATGCTGCCCATTCCACCCTCTTTGGCTTTGCGGTACTGATTGAGCTCCTTGGTGAAATCATCATATTCTTCATCACCCATGTCCTCGTCTTCTTCACCCTCATAGTTCTCATCATCATAGTCATCGTAGCCACCATAACCCTGTTTGTCCCTGTTGGTCATGTAGCCTTTCTTCCCCATGGGTCCTCCATGACCCGAGGGAGGAGGAGGGTAGCCACCATGAGACTGAAACACAGTGATTGAAAACAATGCATTCAGGCTTGCAGATATAGTGGCATTCCATCACTACTATGATTGTACATAGTAGGGAAAAAAAAGACAATTAGGGACACTACTGGACATTTGTCTTACTGAGGGCGGGTACTGAGGGCTGTATTCCCGATACTTTCTCTTCTCACTAGGACTATAGTCAGAATCATCACTGTAGTCTGAGTGGTCGTCGCTGGAGGACGCATGACGCTACAACACACAAAAAGAGTCCATGACAAAGCTGACAAAGTCCCAAGAAATTCAAATTAAGCATTTCACAAACATTCACACTTACCTTATGTTTTGATTTCCGTTTCTTTTTGGACCTCCTCTTCTCCTTCTCCCGTTCTCTCTCTCTCTTTCTCTTCTTTTTGCGGCGATGGGCCTTCTCTTCATCCGAGTCGCTGCCATGGCGCTCCTTGCTGCGGCGAGGCTTCTCCTCATGCTCCACTCCCTCAGCACTGGGTGCCTCAGCTTCTCCTCCATCATCTTCCAGCTCTCCCTCCTCCAGCTCTCCATCCTCTCGCCTATCACATACACACAGCACAACAGGGGAATCACAATACTGAAATACCCGCCTAAACCGCTGTGAACAAGCAAAGCACTGCTTTCCTGAAATACTGTCTTCAAAGCCAATAAAAAAATATTGCATGTTGGAGACAATACAGGGAAATTTCACACTTGTGGGACTAATAAAGGGTTACCTTATCTTAAAAATGTGACATCACAGTTCAAGATGTCTGGGTGATACACGGCAAGTAGGACAAGTTTTGATGCTTTGGAACAAACAAAAAAAATAGTCTCGCATTTTAAAAATACTACTAAGATAGTAAAAAAAGAGATTCTGCGTTTAAGCTCTGAAATCAAGCTCTGTTTATAACATAGAATTGGTCCATATTCTGTAAATACATCCACGATATGCCTGGAAAGGCTTATCATCATTAAACTTTTTATAATAATAAGTACTGTCACATCACAGTTGTTGTAATAACAATATTAAACTATAAAACAAAAACTTATAGGGTGGACCTATTTTCTTGTGAATATTTCAGTTAAATTACACTTGCTCTGTGTGCTCATGTGGTTGTGTTGAAATGGTTTGTATCCTTTAACTAGTTTTCTAGGAAACAGGACGCATCAGCCTCTCCATAGACTAACCTGAGGGAGTAAAGCCAATAAAGAAATCTAACAAAATACAGTAAAATGTTATACTGAAGAGTGGAAGTTTAACGTTTCTGAGCAAAGAAATGGTCCCCTTATAGTCACATGTGAAAACACCACAGCACAGCACACAGTGTGAACAATGGGAAATTATTTCTCTGCATTTAACTCATTAACCAAGTGAAGCCGTCAGCAGTCCCTGGCGCAGTCCCCACAGCGCAGTGTGGGGCGACAGTACCTTGCTGAAGGGTACCACAGTGGTGCCACTAGCAGTCCTGCGATTCAAACACGCAACCTTCTGATCACAGCATCAACTGCCTAGCCACCAAGCCACCAGCTGCCCAAAAATACAGAAATTATGTATTTAACTACAAAAATTTAAACTTGGAAACACTTTTTCAGCTTACAGCATAGCACCAAACTGGGACTGGGCATATCAAGAATGGACAGACTGTTTAATCAAAAGACCTGCTTATCTACTGACTTGCTGCATGACACAATTCTGCAGTTCTGTTTGGTCACATTTAGTGGCCCATATAAACCCATAGAATATGTACAAAAAATGAACTGTATTTCCCACAGCTTAGCCCCTTCTCTTGTGACAACTAGTCTCAAACCACTGTAGTAACTTATTACAAAACATTCCCTGATCAATAGCAATTTGCTGTGAAGCAAACAAAAAGGTTTGTGTCATTAAACACAAGAGTAAACAGACTTCTTTACTTATTAAAGACTGACTGTCTATGCCATAAACACAGTAAATACACTTTTCAAATCACCTAGAGTTTAACAGTTAATAATGCATTCTGTGAAACATAACATTATTTGTTTTATTTGTTCATCACACCATACAGTGAATCCCTACCATGGAACACACGCTCAGCTTTCTTTGCCAGCATGGACAATTCCAGCAAAATACATTATTCCATAATAATTAACTTTTAATAACCAGTTACCTTTCTTTCCCCAAAGTATAACAACCCTTTATTGACAAGCTGAACGAACAGAAGTCATACAGAGACAACTGGTCTCATCCAACCATGCAGTGAGTGACAAGACAGCTGAGGAATCAGGTCATGCTCCCAAAAAAAAACATGGGGAATCTAATTAGAGCATCAGGAAGCATATCTTAACTTCAGAATACTGCATTCTAATACAGTAATAAAATCCAAGTCCACACGCTTTTCTCCCCAAAACCATCCAAGCAACTGCAACTATGGCCTCTATAAACCTGGAAATTATCACAAACCACTTTACTTTAAATCACCATTTAAAAGCACCAGTACAGAAGACTTTGTCTGCTGTTTTGGAACTCGTGCTGGCTGCAAGAGGGGTGACATGTATTGCACTGTGTGTAAAAAAACAAAAACAAAAAAAAAACCAACAAAAAAAAACTCACTAGCTCTGGGAATCAGTGAAATTGTGAAATTGGTGTTTTAGTTCACGTTTAAGGACGTTGAATGCTTCTGAGACTTGGGGAAGGCACTTCAACCAAGAGTGTTTGTGAAAATACATGCTTTGACCCAAAACAGGACAAACAGAACAAAGTACCCACCCTAATGGCAGCAAAAACAGTTTCCATAAAACAATAGATTTTTATGCTTCAATTAGAAACGTTAACTAAATCATGAGTATTATTTAATCCATTTCAACTTCATTAAAATGTACTTTATTTAAAAAGTATGCAAAGTTTGCACGTATTACTTTATGTGTAGCTTGAAAGAAGTCATTTTAAAGTGGGAGTTTATTTTACATGATATGCTGTACACCGGTGACAGTCTAATCTATTTTGAAGTTTCGTATCGTCGCTCTCAACAATATCACAATAATTTAAATATGAAATAATGAAATCTGAAAGAAATGTAAAACGTACTCAGTGTAATAGTACCTAAACGTTACATCTAAAAAAATGCTTAAATATAATAAGTTGCATTATTTTAATTAAAAACAGAGCTGGTTAGTTATTGAGCAAGCTAGATAACTTAATACGTATGGTGCTAACTGGTTGGTTTAGCATTAGCTAATGTTGGCCCTCTTCCACTACAATAAAAAAAACAAACCAAAACATGCAAACGATGGGCCACAAATTAGCACAGGTAGACATAAACCTGGCTTTAATCGTTAACATGCTGATAGGATTAGGGCCCGATAATGTTTAAAAGAGCCGAACTAAGGGGGGAAAGTGTTAGTGGCCCACTCAGGGGCGCTGCTATGGAGGCTAACCCAGCAGGGCCCGGCCCAACTTGGATTAGCCTCCGTGGCTAACTCCCGAGCAAGAACGTGGAGGAATTTCACAATATTTACAGTGTGGGTTTGATTTTTATCAGTCGTCGAGTTGTTCCCACAAGCTGAAGTTTGTAAAAAGATTAGAAAAATGCGACTAATGTGAAGAACTTGGTGTCTAATAATAAAAAAAAGCATGAATGTCTGCTCTGGACTGCTACGATGAGTAATTTCACAGCATTTACGGTTTGTGATTGATTAAATTCAGTCGTCGAGCTGTACCCAAAAGCTGAATTTTCCAAAAATGTTAGAAAAACGCGAGTAATGTAAAATACTTGCTGCCTAGTGCTAAAATGAACGTTCTGATCCTGTCCGTTAGTGTTGTTGAAGAAAGCGTGATAGAGAGAGAGAGAAAGAGAGTGGATGTTCTTTGCCTAGGTGGCCACTTAAAATCCTTCGATGATGGAAAAACAGCAAAGAGCTTCGAGCAGTGACTGAATTCTGACAGGGCTTCGGACCGAAACTCCTGCATTTTCAGTTTTTTTTTTAAAAAAAACGACCTTCTCCAAGGTGTAACGTTTTCAAGATGGCGTTCTCTCGATTACCTCTGTATTCGTTTCCCCCAGAAAAAGTCGACTTTAATCCTTTTGAAAGAGGAAAAAAAACAAAAGAGTACCCATGCTTTTTTGGTGTTTTTGTTTTTAAAAAAGCAAAGGATAAATAAATAGTTGGATAGAAATATGATATTACTCGACCTTTCGTCAGTGAGGAGGCTGTTGTGTTCGTGGTTGGCTGTTGGGGAGTTGTTTGGAAGGACAGTCATGCTTTCCACAGCCATTTTCCTCTTAACGTGCTACATTCAAGTGCAAAAAACACTCGACTGGCTTATGCGTTACTTGACTTTGATGATGGATTTTTTAGGAAGAGTTTTCAGGTCATAAGCAGTCAATTCCCATGAATAGTTTAAAAGAGAAACATGCTGAAACGTTCCTGAAGCTCTCTCTCCGTCCTTACAGTGGCGAGGTGAAATGAAACTCATTCACTTAAAATGGCGGCGCTTCTTCTCCGACGAAAAAGGAGGGGCGGAGCTAAACGACACGGAAACTGCCGAACAATTACGGAGCAGAGGCAAAGCGGGCGGAGTTAACCGAAAAACACAACACGGAAATGGCCGAAAATGTACGAACCCGAGGCGAACGGTTTTTGTGTAAATGTCTTAAAAGACAGATGATGAACACTACTAACTGGACAAAAATATTGGCACAAACCTCGTAATTATTGAATTCAGGTCCCCCCCTTACTTCCAGTATCTTATCTTAATACATCAGCATACCAAGACATTTTGGACAACACTATGCTTCCAACTTTGTGGACACCGGTTTTGGGGAAGGCTCTTTTTTGTATTCCATCATGACTGTGCCCCAGTGCACAAAGCAAGATCCATAAAGACATGGCTGGATGAGGTGCGGAAGAACTTGATTGGCCTGCACAGAGCCCTGACCTCGACCCCATCCAACACCTTTGGGATGAACTGGAATGAAGATTGTGAGCCAGGCCTTCTTGTCCAACATCAGTGCCTGACCTCATAAATGCTCTACAGGATGAATGGGCACAAATTCCCACAGAAACGCCAAAATCTTGTGGAAAGCCTTCCAAGAAGAGTGGAAGCTGTTATGGCTGCAAAGGGGGACCAACTCCATTTTAAAGTCTATGGGTTTGAATGCGGTGTCCCTCTTAGTGTCCCAATACTTTTGTCCATATGGTGTAGTCTACTCACTAGACTGTTCGATTAATAAAATATCATTAATAATCACTTTTAAAGTCAGAACTGCAGTTGAAATGATCTATATATAAAAAAAGACTACTTTTCAAAGAGGACCAAGGAAACAATACTGTTGAGATTTACTGTCATGTCATGAGAGCAGATGCACTGGAAAGAAGAAACTCAATTAGACAAAAAGCAGTTTTTATTACAATAATGTGCCCAGTCAGCTGAGAAACCTTTGGAGATCAGATATAACCCAAAATCTGCTCTGGCCTTATTTGGTTACAGCATATATAGGAATATTTTCTTATAATAACTACAACAATGTCGTCGTTGAACAGTGGTCACTTTGCTTCCATTCCACACACACTACTCTTGTTCCTTGTTGGGACAGTCATGAACACTGACATTTTGATTTTCCTCATACCATCCGTATGACAGTGTTTTACAGTTCCACCTCTTCAGAAATCATTTTCTAATGTAATATTGTTTAAACCACAATAGTTTGAATATATAGTTTTCTGAGCACTGACCGAAGTATTTTATATTTTGTAATATTGCTAATGGTTTGTTTAACATTTATATACAACAGAAGGTACTTCTGAGCACCAGAATGTAATAAAATGTACTAAAACTACACTGAACACATAGCCAGACACGTTTAGCCAATTAAATGAACAAAAATGGCTTAGTGAGAGAACACCTGCAAGGCCTTTGATCCAATAGTGGCTCAGAGGGAGAAGATACCGAATAAATGCTGAAGCCTGGAGCAGAAAAACAGGCATCACAAATACTGAAACCCAAAACAATTACCAACTAGTAAATAGAAAATACTAAGGATTTAATTTATATAAACAACAGACCACGTATATACAAACCGTTTTATATTGATTTTGAATTTTATAATCTTACTGAAATAGCCACTACTATTCAAGCTTGGAGCTGTTGGACAATGTCTTTAATTTTAAAATTAAGACAATTTCAGAGAGAACAAAAATCAATCCATCAGTGTATTAACTTGAATTAATAGCTTATTTAATAGCTAAAGATATGCCAGCCCATTTTAGATTTTACTCATATTTCATATCTAAAATTGAAGTTAAACATTATGAATACGAATGAAAAAAATAATAATTTGGAAAAAACTACCAAGAGTTCAATTTGTAACAGCACAATTTTAACATGTCATGTCGTTCTGGATCTTTTTTTAAAGAAAAAAGTAAATTTGCACAGTTTTAAAAATGCAATGGAATTGAAATAAATCATGCCAGTACAATTCGTGCCAGGTGAAGCTTAACAATAGTTCCTGAAATTATGTCCAATTTCATATTTTCATATTAAAATGTATGAAAACATAAATGATGTTTTTGTTTTGAAAACTTCTTTGGTCTCGTTTTTCTGGCGTCATCACCGTGCGCCATTTCGAATCCCAGCAAGCGGGACTACTTTTGAATGGAAGACTCGAGTCTGAGAGGAAACTGGTTGTTTTGAACCCTTTTTTGATTTTTAGGAGTAATTTGAGATATCTCGAGATGATCGATACGATCGAAAAAGAGGATAACATCATCAGTGAGGAAGAAGCTGCCCAGTATGACCGGCAGATCCGTCTGTGGGGTCTGGAGGCACAAAAGAGGTTTGTGTTTAGCTGCTGTAGCTAAGAGGCTAAACTAATACACATCAATGAGAAAACAAAGTCTTATTGTACATCTGTTTTGTTTACTTATTCAGTTATGAACTATTTTCTAAAGCTAGTTATCGTTCAGAGACTCAGAGGAGAAATCTAATGTTCAAAATTCAAGATTATTTACATATATACGCTATATGAGCAAAAGTATTGGGACGCCTGACCATTATCCCAACAGGGGCTTTACTGATATTGCATTCAGATCCATAGACTTTAATATGGAGCTGGTCCCCCTTTGCAGCTATAACAGCTTCCACTCTTCTTGGAAGGCTTTCCACACGATTTTTGAGTGTTTCTGTCGGAATTTGTGCCTATTCATTCAGTAGAGCATTTGTGAGGTCAGACACTGATGTTCTGGCTTCCAATCTCCCTTCCAATTCATCCCAAAGATGTTGGATGGGGTTGAGGTCAGGGCTCTGTGCGGTCCAAGTTCTTCCACATCCAACCATGTCTTGAGGGAGCTTGTTTTGTGAACTGGGGCACAGTCATGCTGGAATGGAAAAGGTCCTTCTCCAAATTGTGTCCACAAGGTTGGAATATCTAGAAAAAAAATACAATCATAGAAACATTACAAGTGTAAACAAACATTGACGTGTTAACGAGATAATTGTATTGATGTTTAAACTTCATGACAGAAGAAAACACTCACGAACAATGTCAATTTACTGTTAAAGATACCAGACACCATATCTGTGCATGAGGATGTTCGGGATACTAACATAAAATGTGATATATATAAAGTACTGCTTGTCTTTCTCAGACTGAGAGGGTCTCGAGTTCTTCTGGTTGGACTGAAAGGTCTAGGTGCTGAGGTGGCAAAGAACCTTATCCTGGCTGGAGTGAAAGGTCTCACTCTGCTGGATCATGAACAGGTAGCACATCCTTTACTAAACCACTGGACAACTCACTGACAGAATACAGTTTTGTATCATTTGCTGTAAGTTATGTAAGTAAGTAAGTATTAAAAATTGAGTTCTGCCAGTCTTGGGATTCAAACCCATGACCTCCTTATTGCAGAGGCATCTCCCTAACCTGTAGGCCGCCTGCTGCCCCAATAAGAAATTACACATCTTGCAGTTTCTTCTTGTCTGCAAACTCATCACATGCAATATCTTTATTATTATGTGAAATATTATGTTGATGTGCTGTATCACTACTTATGTTACTATTGTGTACAATAACGGACTGGGTATGGTAGGGAACTGAAAGTAGGTTCCAAAATACCCGCTACCAGGTACCCAGTTTTATTTTTCAAATTGTTGTTTTGCTTATAGCTTCCTAAGCACTACATATCTGCAAGGACATGCATGGATGTTTGCCGGGACCCTTTTAGGTGTATATGATATATATTGGCACAGTGAAAAAAACGCAATGTGGTGTAAAAAAAAAAAAAAGCCTAAAAATGCCTATTTGTATGGCGTAAGCCCTAAATATTCCCCCAAATATGCTCCCAAAACACTTTAATTTCATTTTAAACTCATCTTAATACATTACCCTTAAAGAAAATGCATGTGCGTTTTCTTTAGTATGCGGTGTCATTTTCTTTGGTATAAGCAGGGTAAATACAGTAATAAATTCATGTAATTTACAGCAATAAAAATACAGGGCTTTAAGA
>JBBPCX010000001.1:22964810-22994495 GCA_037974365.1 Hydrocynus forskahlii
ATAATCCCAGTGGACACCATCAATACATCAATACTGCTCCCAGAACACACCACATTTTAGCCCACACATTCCTGTTGAAGTTATTAGGAGTGTTTCAACCTGGACTAGCACTGTGTAGGATGAGAACAGAATTTACATATCAACACTGTCGGAACAAAACCTTGTAACTGTAAAAAGAGACTTAGTCCAAGTTAATGCATCTTAGTCTAAGTTAATGCAAATTTCTATTTGCGTGTTTGTATAAATGTTTTGATGCAATTTTAAAGCCAGCTGACATTTTCAAATTATGCAAAAATGTACAATAAAGACAGTGTTGATACAAGGTTCTGACAATGATACGTAATGGATCAGTATTAAAGGTACAGTATCAAGAGCAGCCTTTTAGGGGATTAAAGAGGATGGAAAACATTTTTGGTGAGGGCCACATTTAAGAACATTGTGAAAAAAAATGCAAGAAAAATCTATGACATGGGCCTTTTAACTCCTCCAAAAACCTGACATTGTGTGGAGCAGGTTGCTATAGCGTGCTTTTTTAGATTTCCTGTTGATGTCACTGCTTGATAGGTGTGTGGTTGATCATGTGCAGTAATGGCGCCAGTAGAAAAGGAGATCTGAAGTTCAATCTCTAGCAGTGCCACAGCTGTCCATGGCTGGGAATCTGTGGTTTCACCTTCACAGGATGTGTGGCCTGACCCTCTCTCCCCCCAGCATTTACACTATGTGAACAAAAGTTTTGAGACACCTGACCTTTTCACCAACAGGGACTTTGTATTGCGTAATGACATTACATTCAAATACATAGACTTTAATATGGAGTTGTTCCCCCTTTGCACCTATAACATTCCATTTCTGTGGGAATGTGTGTCCATTCATTCTGTAGAGCATTTATGAGGTCAGACACTGATGTTGGGTGAGAAGACCTGGCTCACAATCTCTGTTCCAGTTCATCCCAAAGGTGCTGGATGGAGTTCTTCCACACTGAACTCCTCCAGCCACGTCTTTATGGAGCTCGCTTTGTGCAGTGGGACACAGTCATGCTGGAATAGAAAAGGTTCTTCCCCAAACTGGGTCCAAGTGGGAAGCATGGCGTTGTTCAGAATGTCTTGGTCTGCCAAAGCATTAAGATTAAGCCCTTCAAAAAAACAGGTGTGTCCCAGTAGTTTTGTCCATATAGTGTGGCTCGATGCTGAAACAACAGAACATCACTAGTCTTCCCCCTTCCAACATTGGTGTTAGCATCCATCCAAAATGTTTCACCTCATTTTCTATTGTTGGCACATAGCACTGTTTAATAAGTTGATAATTATCATTATCATGATAAATTACATGACAGTATGGCACAGTTTGCTTTTCTACAGTATACTGATATTGTGAACACGTCTAGTATACTGACCGACTGCATGTTTCAGTATAAGGAGAGCACAACTAGTCTTTTTTGTTGTATTCAGTACAAAGAATAAAAATCAGTGTATTCATCAGGTGGTACCTCTATTTTTGTAGTTTTAAGTCTTCTGTTTTTTAAGTCTGTTTCAACTTATATTAAAAAGAAATAAAATCGGGATATGTCAAATTTCTCAAAGGATCTTGAAGATACCTTCCTGTTTAAACTGAGTGATTGGACTGTGGAAGAAAGTGATGAGGAAGCCTGTCCTCGAAGGCCCCGGCTCATTTACCCCCTTGTCTGAGAAGGGCTGGCAGTACACCAGTTTTTGATTACACAACCAATCGTGTTTTGAAAAGCATGCAAATTTAGCGTTCATGTACATTTCTTATCTGTTAATAACTCCTGCACGGGTGTTCTAGCTTGAGAAGTAAACAACAATAGTTTGGCTGTAAACAAGCTCCAGTCAAAGAAGATAAATGATGATGCAGAGTGCCCTCATAGGAGCCACCCAGTGTCCTCAGTGCCACACTTCGTGTTTCTCTATCTGGAGTAAGTGCAGTACTGAGCACGTCACGCCAAGGCAGTCTTATCAACAGTCCAGAATGTGAGCGTGTGAAGGGTGGTGTTCTGGATAAGATGGACCAAACCCTCTGGTCAGATATGCAGAATTTCTAAATCCGCATTTCAATAATAGTATTACTCTCACTGCGCAGGAAACTACACTGGAGTCCAGTCGTTTGACTAAAGCCGTTAAAACTGGAGGATTATATCAAAAATAGTATACGTTCCATCTGGGTGAGAGAGATATCTTATCTTTGACTTTGAGTAGCTAATATGTGTGCTGTAAGGATCAGAAACATGATAGTTGGCATGTTGACAGTGAACTCGAGCATCAGCTGCCAAAGCTGATAAGGATAAAGAGGTTGTCTTCGGTGATCTTGCTTATTTTATGTGTAGGTGACATTCCGAGGCTGTAAAAGTTACAGAAGAGGCTCATTTTTGCACCACAAGGCCTCATATAAACAAGATCACGTCCATGTTTTTCTTTTTTTTTTTTTCCTTCTCTTATCTTTTAGGATGGATAGAAGTTCTTTCACTTGCTTTTAAAACTCTCAGTGGCGTAGAACCTGCATATCTCACAGATAGCTTGCCTGTTAACCAAGTACTGCGAGTACTGTCCGCTTGTAAATAAGAACAAGGTGTGGAGAGGCCTCTTTCTGTAACAGCTCTGAACTCATTGACTCTTAACAGTACAGCTGTCTAGTTTATTTAATATGTATTTTATTTTATAACTTATAACATTTAATGTTTTTTTTTCATTCTAATGGAACGCATTTTATTTAAAATACATCTTGAAATGAACCGTTTCATCAAAAAGCACTTTGTGTGGCTACAATGCATGTATGAAAAGTATTCTATAAAAATAAATGTTATATAGCATTTCCCATTACAAGCAGTGAAGAAAAATCCTACCGGAATGTTTCGAATGGTTATCTTATTATGATCTGTTGTGATCATTTCAAATTCCTAGGTTTGTCTGACTGGATGCTCCAGAGACCTCATGGTGCGCGTGGATCAGCTTTGTGCCTCCAGAAACATTAAGGTCTTTTGTGGGGATGTCTTTGGCTATCATGGATACATGTTCTCTGACCTGGGCCAGGAGCACCATTATGTAGAGTATGGAACTTTCCGCTGTTAAAATATATATCAATAATGATATTACGTAAAGACATATTGATGTCTCTCTCTCTTTTTTTTTTTCCTTCAGAGAGAAAGCAAAAGTAGTAAAACCGTCAGGGGAGGCTAACGATGGACCCGAAGTGAAGAAACCTAAAATTGACCCCAACGAGACCACCATGGTTAAAAAGGTGTGTTTTGGCAGTATTTTGATTGTCTACGATAGTTTAGCAAAGCTTGCCATTCTGTGATTCAAACTCTTGTTCTCTTTTATGCACAGACGGCCAGTTTCTGCTCTCTCAAAGAGGCTTTGGAGGTGGACTGGACAAAAGAAGAGGCTAAAGGCTGTCTGAAACGCACCCCACCAGACTACTTCTTACTGCATGGTACCCAGCATCCATCCATACGAAACCCAATACCTGCCCAAAAAAATCCTCCACATTTAAACATATTTGATTGTTTCCGGTTCAGTGGTGCACCGTGTCCACTAGGGATGTAACACTGTAACACATCACACCATGTCATATGTTATCGGATCGTGTATTATTGTGTTATTATTGCGTTATTGAATCATGACTAGCATATTGTAGTTTTCGGTCCATGGCGGATTTTCAAACCTCCCGCCTCTGACTACAGCTGACTGTGACGTCCGGGCCTCGTGCGCCACACAGCGGTTACCAAGGCAACCAGACACCTGAACGGAATGAACCTCGGCTGCTCAACGCCACCCCAAACATAAACAACCAGCACGAGGGGGTGTGGCTCAAACATAAACAACCAACACGAAGACGAGGGGGCGTGGCCCAAATATGAACAACCAGCACAAGGACGAGGGAGCGTGGCCCAAACATAAACAACCAGCATGAGGACGAGGGGGCGTGGCCCAAACAAACAATGAGGATGAGGGGGCGTGACCAAACATAAACAACTAGCACGAAGACGAGGGGGCGTGGCCCAAACATGAACAACCAGGACGAGGGGGTGTGGCCCAAACATAAACAACGAGACGAGGGGGCGTGGCCCACGCATAAATAACCAGCACGAAGACGAGGGGGCGTGGCCCACGCATAAACAACCAGGACGACGAGGGGGCGTGGCCCAAACATGAATAACGAGGACGAGGGGGCGTGGCCCAAACATAAACAACAAGCGCGAGGACAAGGGGTCATGGTGCACGAGGCCCGGACGTCAGTCAGCTGTAGTCAGAGGCGGGAGGTTTGAAAGTAGCCAATCCGAGAACGTTATTTATTTCTCCTTGCTGCTGATTGGCTGCTGCCCTGTGAAGTTGCAATCCAGAATTTAAGGTTAATGAGTTTAAAATGAGGTTAATGAGTTTAAAATGAAATTAAAGTGTTTTGGGAGCATATTTGGGGGCATATTTAGGGTTTACACTATAAAAATAGGCATTTTTAGGCTTTTTGTGCATAACCACACCACAACAACGCGTTTTTTTAACGCAACCCTGCGAAAAGCGGGGAGGTTACTGTAATCTTGGGGATAACATATTAGCTTGTAGCTAGAGTGTTAGATTGTGAGCACTTCTGTTTCAAATTGTGTAATTTAACAGTGTGAGTGCTATAAATTTGCTCAAAATATAACTTAACATTATTAAGCACATATTCTGACCTCATCATTTATACAGTATTGAAAAAAGTGTCTATATTGAATTAAATCAAAAAATGAATTCGATAACGTGGCCTACAAATTCTGGATTTTTTTTTTGCATAATGTTTTTAGTCCCTAATTGTTGATATCAGAGTAGTGCTTAGTGTGTAGTAATGTTCCATTGCTGAGATGTACCAACTCTAATGAGTTTTTAAATGAGTTCACCTGGCATCCTCATAGAGAGGATGGCTCTTTTTTTCCATCACAGCTTGTCCATGGCCAGTCATGTGCAGTGACTTTCAAACTGAAAACATGCTGCCACCGCCTCTGTAAAAACGTCTGCAGATGCCCAAACGGCCCCTCCTTCACGTTTAGTAGTGAACTGATGGAAACAAAAACACGTCCTATTTGTGTGTTGAAGCATTTAAAGGTTAGCGGGTACATTAGAGTGTTTATAAATGGCATGTGACGGCTGAGCTGCTTTTGAGGAAGAGCTGTTTCCTCTGTCTCGCCTTACTGACTTTTCTGAGGTTGTGTCAGCCCACTGATGGAGTTTAGCGAGACCGATATTGTGTCACTGATTTGAATCTTTCCTTAACCTCAAGATGGCATGTCTTTTTGTATATCATGTTTCAGCCTGAAAGTTCTCGAGATCCCAAAATATGACCACTTTAGCCCTTAACCCAATTAGCATTGGTTTAATTTAGAAGGAGCCTCATTCAAAGCTAAAATATTTATATAATTTATAAATATTAATAATTTTTATTAATAATTTTTATTAGATCCTTTCTTAGCTTGAGTACTAAGTATAAGGTAGCATGGGAAAGATTTGCAGTACATAGACAAGAAAAAGTGAGGAAACATTTTAAATCAATGTTGGAGGTTCTAGCTTTTGTTAAGAGTTGATGCTTCTCATTGCAGTGCCTCAAACATAGGAATGACTTCATGTGTTTATTTTGGTGTTGGCTTTAGGTACTCTATTTGCTCTAGATTTAAATTTAAAGCAGTACTGCATAGAGATTAAATAAATACAGTAAAAACAAATGGTTTAACAAATAGGATCGAACTGGCAAAGAAAAGAGTACAAAAGTCAGCTTGCCTCGGCGTAATATTCATTTCTGTATTTAGTTTGGTAAAGACGGGGGAGGAGGAATGTAGCAATACTAAGGGTGGCAAGATTGACTGTAATAATAATTGATTGATTTGAATAAAGTGAATTAAAAACACAATTAAAAAATGATTAGAATATATGTTCTCATTGAATCACTTTAGTAATCAGTTACAATCGGTAGCCACAGATCACAGTAATTCCAAAAGGAAAGAATAAGAATTCTTTGACTTAGTATGGAACCTTCAGCTGCATGTAAGTGTCAAGTCAAGATATTTATAAAGCGCGTTTTAAAACGACAAGTTTTTATGTGATTGTGTTATGGCCTAGTAGTCTGTCGTACTCCTTGCTAGGAAATGATGTTCTTACAGCTGTGTTGAATTATAGGTGTTTTCTTTTATATTAAAGAAATACTGACTTTTTAAATTGCTTCAATTAGTCGTTATTTAACGAAAAATGACCAAAGTTTTATGACGAAACATTTTGCTTAAGTGAGCAGTAAGGGTTCTAAGGCAAAAAAAAATCCCAGTCATTTCACAACTTAAATAATTTATGCTTTGCTTGATGAGCTCTGTAACTGATTTTGACAGTCATGAATAAGTTTAACATTATTTTGGTTCATTAATTTGGAGTCTTTTGGAGCTTATAAAGCTGTGATTTAATGAACATTCTGCAATGTTAGCTGCTTGTGCTTTTGAACCTTTCTTGGAGATTATGGAAATAGTTTGATAGAAGAAATAAAGAACTAAGAATAAGAAACAATGTTCCCCCCAGTGTGTGATGGTATTTGTGGTTGTCTGTATATCTGGTGGAAACTGAGGGCCCCACTTCATGGTGTGTGCTTGAGTAGGTGGTCTGAAAGTGAGTTCCAGTGCTTGGTTAATGCAGCTTAATACCTCTTAAAAATCAAATGTATCACTGATCTGCAGATTCTGTGTATTAACATCCTCCTCTTTCTCTTTTTCTTCCCAACAGTGCTTCTGAAATTCCGCACAGATAAAGGCCGCAGTCCCAACCCCGGCAGCTTTGCGGAGGACTCACGCCTGCTCCTGCAGATCCGGGATGACGTTCTGGAGGCTATGGGGGTGAATCCGGAGCTTCTGCCCGACAGCTTTGTCAGGTCCTGACTAACACAGCTGCTCTGTCCTGCAATATCACATAGGTGTCAAAGTCACCAACATCACCTCACGACATGTGTTTTGTTTTTACAGCTACTGCTTCTCTGAGATGGCTCCGGTTTGTGCAGTGGTGGGAGGAGTGCTTGGTCAGGAGATAGTTAAGGTGGGTTCCCAATACCTTTCCTTCAGAACAGCAGATTTACTTGTATCAACAAGAAAATCATACTAATATAGACTATTACATACAACAAATAATTTAAGATAGTTATGAAACATCCCAAATGAAACATGTATCCCAAATTCATTCATACCAAAAGAACAAGCCTGGCAAACCTAAAAGAAAATGAACGAGATTATTAACGTCCGATGCAATTTAACTTTCTAAGGTTACCATAGCTGGTCTTGGACATTCTGACTTGTCAGCCGACTCAGTATTTCCCAGTCTCTTAAATCAGAGCTTAAGTTTGCTAGGTATTCAGTAAACACTGGTGAAGCATCAGCTCTTACTCTAAAACTACTGAGTAAAAGCATCACTTCTAACGGCTTGATTTTGGCTCTGGCCGCCTGGAGAGAAAGCATCCGGCAAACATTAAAGTAACTTCAAAGACAAAATTCATCACCTTTCATCTGCCTAAACACAACCTTTGATAATTTTAGCATGGTGCTCAGGTCTCCGTGTCTTTTTTGAGGTTGCTTCAAACAAGTTGCAGGCAAATTATTAACAAAGCAATGTAAAGTGTAATGTAAAGTGTAAGAAACTTGACATGGGCACACTAGCCTCCGGGCCCGTTTTCACTACATCTGTTCTAAGACCAGCAAGCACTCCGTTTACAGTAGCAGAAATGATACACTTAATTTAACTCTTCTAGGAAAAAAATTCTTAGAAGAAAATTTGACCCAAAGGTGTGTCCTTCTAGGAAAAAATGTAACCATTAAAATTCGACCCAAAGATGTGTCCTAGAAGCTGGCATATAAGAAGTGCTTCTTGTTATGTAATACTCGCTACCTTGGCTGCCGCGCACTCAACTCATCAGGACATTAGAGGCGTGGAGAGGCGTGTTGATTTTCTGTTTGAGCCATTTTAAATGTATTTGTTACCACACATTTAACATCATGAGATTCAGTGTTTATCAGTCCTTCTTACATTATCACTGAAAAGGCTTTGAAAGCAATAGGGCTCTCAGTCACAAGCACTTCTCCTTTACTTCTTATATTTAAAACTGAAAACATTGTACCCCATTAGCAAAAACGTTTTCTGGGGAAATAAATTCCATTTCCGAAATTCCAAAATGTCCTTCCGCTTTTTAGTGGACCTTTTATAAACTGTGCAAGCGGCTTTTCTGATAAGGGTCTGTCTGAACCATATGACAGCTGCCGTCCTCCTTGGAGTCTGGGTTATATCCAAACCTTTTTAGCCGCCGACACTTTTTAAATGCCAGACTTGAAGAGGTAACATTCCGGTCATTGATGAAACCCAACGCCGACTCTCTGAAACCTTGGCACAAAGTCCGACGCAAATGAAGCAAAATGTCTGTTGAGCCACACCTAGTAAGTAAACGGTGACCCGGTGACTGGCTGCATTGGTCTTATTTGAGCTTGTGGCAGGTATTGATGTAGGTATTGATGTTTTATGGCCGGAGAAGTATTGAGGCAAGCCGGTGACACGTTCTGCAGGTCTAAGTTTCTAATCAAGGGTGACCTCATCGTTCAGGCCGGGAGATGCTGGAGCCACATACAGAAGGCTGGTGGAGGGTATGTGGTAGCTTCTCTGGTGGCTGCACAGGCCTTGGACCCACATGGTGGTGGAGCGAAGCCAGGCTGTCTCGCCATCTCTTTGCATGATGAAACATGCTGCAACTCACATGGTCCTCTGCTCCTCACTGTCCCTCAGTCATCAGCCAAAAAGGCACCACAACAAAGAAAACCCCAATGAGTTTAATTACATAGGCCAATGTTTGAAGGACTAAATGATTATTGAAAAATAACAGCTGTCTCACATTGATTCTGATGGCTTCTTGTCTCTTTGCTTGTGTATTAAAAAAAAAAAAAACAGGCGCTGTCCCAGAGAGATGCTCCACACCGGAACTTCTTCTTCTTTGATGGTCTGAAGGGCAGCGGGGTGGTGGATTATTTTGGAGCCAAATAACCACAAAGACCAAGAGACGGGTTTTTGAAATGCTGGCACTCGAACCCTTAGAGCACCATGGGAAACTGAGTCCTTTTTACTCCCACAAGGAGCCAAATAAATTGGCTGGGGTTTTTTTTTTTTTTTGGACTTTGTAACTTTTGAAGCCGTAAGCTGTCCCTTGCTACCTGAAGGAACTCTGTTCATGCACATTTTAGATACAAACACACACACACACTTTTCTGTTCGCAGCTGTGACACGCGAGTCAACGAGTTACATGGTTGTGCTTTTACAATTTGTAATAAAAAAAAATTCCGGAGAAATCAGTTTGTTTGGGATTACATGGGGCGTATATATGATATGAATAATGCAAAATTAAACAAAAAGTGCTTGCTCATCCAGACATTCTCACTGTTGAAACACTTTCGGTTTAAACAGCTGCATACTAGTATATAAATAGCTTGTTTCATGTGGGACAGTTTGGGGATGTTACAGCAGCATGTCTTGGAAGCCAACAGGGAGAAAAAAGGGTAAAAGCCTAAGGGAGCTGAGTTCATCAGGTTGTTTGCATAAGACTTGAGCTCCGGTAAGTCATTTATGATCTTGGCTGAGATGTATGTAATGACGTAAGTGGTTGGTGACTTGAAGAGACACAAGAAACAATTTGCGTGTTCATCGGGAAGTTTTTTGTTCAGCTGGTGGATCCTGTCTGTCCAGTCACGCCTGCTGGAATTCCAAATGCTGCCAGCTGTGTGCTGGTATTGCAGAGACCAGTGGAGTTCTCGTTATATTGTTTGAATAATAAACATAGAAATTTGTTTTGAGTGCCTGACAGAAAGGTAGACTGTCTGCTAGACCTCGGTTTGCTCTGCCCGACATTCGAGCCTGTTAGACCGGCTAGACAGGTGCCAAGGGGAGTGGCTCTAGACACAACTGTTTTCTCTGAGGTGGGCGAGACTCTCGGGAAATATCAGTGAAGCTGCCTCGGACAAGTGAAAACACAGTTTCACTGACACGTTTTCTTCCTGGAAGTTTTGAGCTGTTTAGTCTAGAGCCTTTGGTGGCTATTGAAGCCTGAACCTAAAGAAAGTATTGTTACTTCAGTGAAATAATCAAAGTATTGAACAACTTACAGAACTGTGCTGGAACTTCCAGCATCTATCAGCATTGGAAGGGCAGTTTGATAGACTTGGATATTCTATATTAATGCTCTCCTGATCTCAAAAATGGCAACAGTTGTGACCAGCATAACAGAATTGGGTTAAACACCAAAAAAGAAAAAGTAACTGTTAATGTCTAAGATAGATCAGGGTCAAAGTAGATTTGTTGGTCGCCTAACTGCAGTCAAAATAAAGGCATTTTCATCTGCAATATGCAATGAGGTATAAATCCAGTGACACATTTTGTGTGCATAATTACTGAGTAAACAACATTTCTTTACATATAAGCTTCACTTATTTACAGTCGTATACCAAACTTCTGAATACCCCTGGTCAAATCACATCTATTGTTGATTTTCTAAGTGAATATACATACACATCTTCAGAAAACACTTAAATGTGGCTTTTTTTTTTAGCAAATTTGTATTTGTTGAGTTTATCATAGTGGGAAAAATTTACAGAATAGCCATTTGAACAGTTTTATTTTTATATTCAATTCTGTAAATGAACAGTAAGTGTGTTCTCTATAGAGGATGGGTACTCATTTACACTAAAAGCTCATTTGACCATGGGCACCCAAACTATCACATATATTATAAAATGCTCCTGACAGTGCTGACAATTCAAAGGCCAAGTGGCATGCTGGCTAGATGGCAACCACCAATGATGGTGTAATCAACAAAACGTTCTCACTAAAGGGATGTGTGAAAATGAAAACAACAGTCAAGGCCTTGCAATGAGACCATGACTGATTAAAACTATTGCTCTTTTCCCCAGATTAGGAAAAGGCTGGATTAATTACAGACAGCGATAAACCCCCTTTTTTAATTAAGGAACGACCTTCATCTTGCAATCCTGAAGGACCCCCCACCATGAGATGGCTATGCTCCCCTGGCCAGGCATTTTATTTCCACTGGCATTTAACCAATCATCGCACTGTCACCAAACATAACTCAAGGAAAAGGAACCTGATTGGTTCTTTTTTAGTCGGGACCAGGTAAGTACAACAGGGCCTGTGGCGTTTTCTTCTTGAACTGGACAGCTTGTCTCAGAGCCAATTATTATTGCGGCTGATTTGTGGAGCCGTTTCGGCGTAATCATGTTTACATATAACCAGACCATATGGGTTTAATAAACAAAAACAATGATAGACTGGAGATCAGCTCATGAATGAGGAAATTGAGAATATGAGAAGATGAAGAACCTCATAATTGTATTGTACAGCCATCCAGACATGGCATAGATGGACTGGTCTTGCCTGTTTGGATTACGAAGGCCTAGATTAGTAATGTTCTTAACACGAGCAATGTAGTGTTTAATTCCAGGAGAGACAAAGTGAGCAACATCACATTTTATAGGTGTTGTTCGTGTTTAAATGAGATTTTGTACTATACAGGAGAGATCTGGTTATCCAATTGCCTAATCTCTACAGGCCAGTTTTCCCTATAAACCTTTCCCAAGACTAAAAAACCAAACATGATTTAGTTCAAAAATATTTAGTTTTTAAAGCATTTTTTAAGTATTTTCTGGGGAATTCTATTTTGACTTTGTCCTGTATTTTATGTTGTCCTTGTGTGTCTCTCTGTGACTGTGCAGTCGTAGTATAAATAATTTTCTCCAGGATCAATGGAGTTTTCCGATTCCGATTCTGAATCATGTTATGAGGTACACTCAAGAATCGACCTTAAAATATTTTTTTTTGTGGATGTTTATCCTCTTTCAATGAAGCAATTCACTCACCGAGTTAGTCAGAATTCTTATATTTATTTAAAAAAGGCAAAAGAAAAAAAAACATACCAAAATTCATATAGAATTCACATTGAAAAAAGTCCAAACGGCAAATGTACAAGGCTAGAAAAGGAGATTGACTTGAGCTTGAGCGTAGTGTGATGTTCACAGTACACTTAAGGCCTTTCTCTCAGAGTGAGAGTGCATCAGGGAGCATACCTATCCACAAGAAGCCACAGGACGGCCACTGAAAGTGGCCTCCACCACTGCTTGAACACAGGAAATCATGAGACAGGCAGTCACAAGAAGACCTCAAGTACTCAGTATGCTCGGAGATACAGTACCCAGATAAAAAGAACAGCCAAAAAAGACTAGTGCTAACAAGGTTTTCACATGGTTTACCCACAGACAGTACAAAAGTGGTTTGTGAGGGAAGCTCATCGAACGAAACCTATGTCAGATACGCACCTGAAGTTAATGCAAGAGTTATGGCAACAAGTCATGTAGTTGAAGGCCCCAGAGAGTTTACCATCCCAAAACAACGGTGAGTCTCCAAATATTGAACTCTAAAACATCTGTTTTCAAGTACAAAATGTCTGGCTCAGATTCTTCCATTAGTATAAACGTATTCGCACCAACTTCATGACCATTAGGTGAATTACAGCAGAACAAATGAGTTGTTTTACTCTTTCCTTTCTAGTTTTGCTCGGGGTAATGATTACAGATTATATTACACAGAAACAGTGATAATACAGGCATATACAGTATGGGTTTCCAGCTAACGCAATTATATCTCCACGCTCAACCAATCTGCTTGATCATTTGCAATAATAATAAAAAAATAATAAAAAATAAAACAAACAACCAACCAAACAATTCATGAAAATAACTTTAAACATGAGTTAACATTTATAAACCAAATATTTCTGATCACCCCCAACTTATCACTAAGGACCGAGTATCGAAATGGACATACAAAATAAATAGTTTACACCTCTCACCTTCACTTCTCAGGCACAGATATATCATATATTTTAAGGGGAATGTTCACAAACTTGTATAAGTAAATTCTCAAAAAAAAAGGACAAAAATATCAAATTCTAGGTACTATTTTTAAACAGTTGAATACCAGTAGAATGAAGTCTGTTCGCTACCTCCCAGCATTGGTCCCAAAGGCTCAAGAAAAAAAAAAAAGGAAATTTGTACTGCTTTTAAACAAACTAAAAAAAACTGTTAAGTACTTTCAGGTTTCATCATCAAAATATACACAACGCATCAGAAAGAGACTGGCCAGTTCCTACCATCCCTCTTTTTCTGCCATATTTCCACCCAAAATATTTACAAACGTGTTTTGTTACAAATATTAACACTGCTACCCAGCCGTTTGGAGACCTCGTGGTCTGGCCCGTCCACAAGGCTTCCGGCCTCAATCTGAATGCCTCCATTGGAGGTGACCAATCTTTGAAATGAGGGGCGAATTTCGCGTTCCAAAGTGTAGATACAGGTGGGAGCACCAAGGCACCAACCCTTGACCTCCCCCACACACCGTTCACTGATTAGCCCTGGTGGAACAAGAATGTAAGCAGGCTTATAAAAGGGTGATGTAAGGCACGCTCGCCACACTGGGTTTACAGTAAAGGACGTGTGCTTGTTACAAATGCCTGTCCTTTCTTGATAGTCACATTTAATATGTCCTGTTTTTCCTTTAAGCGGTGTGTGGGTATGCCTCCCCGTGCCGCTGGCGACTGATTGTGCAGCAGTACTGCTCTGTAAGGCAGCTAAGAGCATGTCTCATGACAGATACAGCATTCCAGTGCCTGAGGAGCTACAGCACAAGTCAACCATCCAATCAGTGCTGTCTAAAGACCTGGATACTCTTTATCTTTGGGCGTTTGGCTTAGCGACAAAACTCGTTTCCCCTACATGGAAACACGTGCAAAGACTAATGCTGGTCAAGTGACTGGGATCAGAGTGTTCAGAAGAATACTTACATGTGCCATGACTTTAATGGGAATACAATTTAGATATATAACGGAATCTAATTCTTTATACGGAATATGTTGTCATGTCATTTCACAACGTCCCTTTTTGTTTTTTAATTTTTCCATTTCACATGAAAACAGCAGCTGCCTTTCACATTGTGTGAGGATGTCACACAACAAACTGACCACTGGAAATAACTTACATTTATACACATTAAACTTCTTTTTTTTCCATCTCATATAACATTACCGTTTTTGAGATTCAAGGTTCTGTTTGGACTTTGACAACATAAAGAACATATAGAATTAGATCGCATTAATGTCAATTATGTGGTGTATTTACTGATTTGGCCACTGTCAGACACACTTTTTTGACACATCAAGTGAACGACACCAACAAAACAGACTACCCTGACAAGGCTTGGCTCCTCTGAGTATCCAGGCCTTTAGGCCGATGTCAGCGAATGTACGGACGCTAAAAAGTCCAAACGATTGTGCTTCACAGTTTAGAGATCCAGAGAGGCACACTGACTCACCCTCCCCGCCACCCCCCACCGGCACACACACTTCAGTCACATGCTACATGAAACTCCTCCCAGAAAAGAGACAGGAAAAAAATAATGTACAAACATGTACAACAAGAAGAACACAAACAAAAAAAATGAACAAAAACGATGCATTCTGGTCCTGCAGAAATGTCCCCGAGCCAGTGCAGTTTAATAGTGGTTGGGCTAGGGAGCGCCAGCGCTCCTGAAGCGGCCAAATACCCGTTTATCTGAGCCCGTGTTGGTAGAGGGTGCTGATGGTGTCGGCAAGGAAGGCCACCAGGCCGCGGTACAGGCCTCTCCAGTTCTGCCACTGTGGGGCTTCGTTCTGAAAACATATGAAATGCAAGAGTGAAATGGGCTGCACGAAAATGGAAAAAATGCTTATCATGGTTTTGCATAATCTTGCTCAATACTGATTAGTGTTTATTTGTGATGGTAATTGCTTCGTGGTTATGTATCAGAACCATCCAGCCAATTCCAGAACAGTTTTAGCGAATGTTAAATCAATCAAGACAACCTTTTCTTTCACAATGTGCGATGTGAGCTTACACTCATTCAAATGTATGAATTTTTAAATATGACTGGCCACAGCGAGAGAGTGAGAATACTTTAAATGATCGATTAGATTCAAAATTAATACATATAAAATTTTAAGAAGTCAAATTTTAGGAAGTAAATGACATGAGCTATTTAAGTGCACTCAGGCTGTATATGAATGATGCTGCTGCATCTCTACTAACATGCTGTAACATACAAAGCCAGCAGCCCCTAAAATCAGCAAACAGACAATCTGGCAAATAAAGAAATATAAAAAGTATGTTCATGCATCCTTACTGTTAATATAATGAAATGATATATTTTAAATAAAAGCTGATATCATCCAGCGTTTTGTGGCCAAGTTCAATAAAACCACAGTTAAGTGTTTAACAGAGAAAGTAAAACAATCACAATCATAATTACTGTACAGTTGACTGCACAGTCAACATTTCAAACACCTCTGTCATCATGAGTAGTACCAGACAGTCACAAGGTGCTCCCTGAGAGCATGACGACAACATCACCCGGCAGCTCTGAGCGATCCTGCTTGTTGAGATTTCTAGGCAGAGTTAGCTACTTAGTGGAAAACGATCTTTATCACTTCGAGGGACTATCTGATTATTCTGCTTCCAGCTTGAATGGAGCTTCATAACTATTCTCTGATGCAACTCCCAACACAAATTTCACAAACAACTAGACACAAAACAAAAACATGAAGTGAAACTTGGCTGCTCGAATGGAACAGTGTTAATAGAAGATTTCTCTTCCCTGGGCGCACACGTGTGAGAAAGAGGGAGAAAGCAAAAAGAGACAGGAGGCAAGTTTGTCTGTGTTTGGGCGGCAGTGCCAGACAGACAATGTCTGCATAAGAGTCTGGTGAGGTGCTATTCATATAACAGCTGCTCTGAGTCACCCTCTAAAAATAATTCCACTCAACAATGAGGGGGACACGGACAGACAGATCAGGAGTGGGGCAGGAAGGGGTGAAAGCAAGCTGACCGACTTCTATAGTTACAAGAGTGGGCTGTGAAACATGCGAGGACCACAAAGGCACGAGGGGAGAGTGTGCAGTCAGTGTGTGGGCAATAAAAGTGTGACTGGTCCGGCCTGCAAAGGGGTCAAGAATACAGGGGATTTAGACAACTGTGAAAATGGAACAACACCTTACTGGCAATGTATTTTCATAGATTAACGGTATATTTATAGTAAACAGATTATCTGCACATATAACGCACACAATTGCATCCCAGTAGTCTGTTTATTCTCCATTTGACTGCTGATGTAACATCTGCATGACTTTTTTTCAACATTTGAATGTAAAAATGTACTGCACATTTGTACTTCTAGCTTAGATTTTGTATTTTTAGTTTGTTTTATTATTATTATAGTATTTATATGTCTATTATATATGTCTGGGGGGTTTTTTGCTGTAAAATCTGGAGCCACGCCGTCTCATCTCATTGTATACATGTATTTAGTAGATGAAAATCAAGTTTACTTTGACTCTGACTTTCAACCGACACTCATCAGCTCTCTGTTGCAGTTAAGCGGCCACATCAGAGATTTCACTATCATTACTGAACTTATCTCTACCATTACCCAAGTACTTAAAAAAGTGCACTGGAGGTGTTTCCTCTGAAGGTGCACGTTATTTCCATGTTAGTTTTATTTATTATTGATAAAAAGAAATAAACCTAAAGGCAAACTGCATTCAAATGTCTTATTTATGTGGAAACTACACAAATATTTGACACATCAACTGAAAGTGTGACCTCCTTCAGAGCACAGTGGTTTCTATCTGCGTGAGCTGCCTTCATGTTGACTCAAATTTTGAGTTTTCATTTTTTCTGCAGTATGTAAATGTAAGTACACAATCACTTACATAATAGGCTACTTTATATTTAGATTTATATTTTGTCAACAACTATGAGTCAGACCGTGGCAAAAAAAAAGGATGGCTTTCCATAAAACAGGACAATGAACAAAACACACTTTCGTTAAAAACAGAATTAAATAGCTTGTGTTCCACTCATTGACACAAATGTAGAATCTGCACCTTCTACACATTTTCTCAGATTATTCAGAAACAAGAAAGTTCATATAAAATGACATAAAGTGACAATATAGCTGTGTGGAATTACATTTGGCACTCAAAAGTGTCTCCAGTTAGGCAGACTAATATCTGAGTACTAAGTGGTGACTAATATTAAAATCAGCTCATACGCAACAACCAGTCACCTGTGCTACTTCTTGTTTCCGTGTTAAATTTAAAAGAAAGGCACACTGTCATGACACTGTTCACTCCTTCACACCGGCAATCAGTGTTCACAGGAAAATGGAGAATTTAAATCTGTTTTAATGTGTCTTGGGTGTTTACACTTGCATATATCTATATATTATACACACACATACATGTGTGTGTGTGTTACACTTCGATATAAAGCCACATATGTCTTGTGTGTTTCACTATTGTTATTGTTTTGTTTGCACATCAATGCAACTACAATCTTCATCTATCCAGTAAAATATGGCCTTATCTTGTACTGTCCATGTATGGTGTTAATGTATTTTTAGCTACTCCTTATTTTTGCTGTACTGACAAATGTATCAAATAGCGACACCACTGTATCATGAATAATGAATTCTATGTATAGTTACATAATTACGTAACTGTAAAATTGTAAAACTACAGTGCTTGTCTGATTACAGTGTATATCATGTTCTATGTTGTTTGTTTTGCTGCACTGTCATTGCTGTCACAGTGGGAATTCCTCTGACTTTTTCTTGTTCTTCTTATATAAGGTAAGTAAGCCTTGAACTCTTGACGCCACAGAGTGTCAGTGATAAGAATTCACACTGTGTTCTGAACGAGGGAGAAGTTATTGAATAAATGAGGGGGGGGGGGGGCTACAGGGCTGTGCTCTGCTGATTTCACGTGCCTCTGGTGGAAGAGCACTCTTCTATAGACATAGGGACACACACACACACACACACACGCACGCACGCACGCACGCACACAGCTTTTGTTGCTTGAGGAAGTCCCCGTAATTTCTCTGCTGGTTCCAAAGTAAACAACGCCCTTATGCAGTAAAATTGGTATCAGAGTTCAGTGGGGCTCCAAAACATGTCCCCGTGTCCTGTTGCATGTGACTCCCCAAACAGCTGGCTCAGCCCCACAAAACACTGGATTTTATGGTTTGCCGTGTGTGTCTCAGTGAGGCTGAGTGTGTGTGTGTGTGTGTGTTTATTTGGGCAGGTGGCTGTCAGTGTTTGAGTGTGTGAGAGGAGAAGTCACCGAGAAACTGGTACAAAACCATGTAACTGATGTGATTGTGAAGATGTGAACTGTCCCTCGGTCAGTGTTTGAACATTGAAAAAAATGTACGTACTGTTCTTCATTCAAATGTGCACACACATTTTCCCAACATTAATAAAATATATTACACCAACCCAAGATTGTCTTTCAGCTTGGTTACCTTGTGTTGACGTGCTGTTTTTTATTCATGTGAAAACAATGTGCGTGTTTGAGTTAAGCAAACAAGTAAATTTACTATATCCCTTTCTAATGTGCTGTATTAATGTGTGTCATCCTGCGCAAACCAAGGCAAACAACATCTAAATGTAAATACCTGCTGTGTTTTTACGTGAGTGTGTGTATTTCTCATGAAGACCGATGCACCGAGGGAGCGGTGGAGTAGTGTGATGACATCATGTGTGTTTGTCTGAGGAGCGGAGAGGAGGGGGACATGGGTGTGGGTGGGGGAGGAGAGATTAGTCTCTGTTTACCCCACTGACTGACTCCT
Organism: Hydrocynus forskahlii; assembly: GCA_037974365.1. Taxonomy (NCBI): domain Eukaryota; kingdom Metazoa; phylum Chordata; class Actinopteri; order Characiformes; family Alestidae; genus Hydrocynus; species Hydrocynus forskahlii. The sequence goes on from JBBPCX010000001.1 coordinate 22,983,587, forward strand.
CACGCGATACGGCAGGGAGATCGAGAAAGACAGAGAGAGAGAGAGAGAGAGAGAGAGAGAGAGAAGGAGGGAGAGCAAAAGAGAGAGAGGTAGAAAGAGAGAGAGAGAGGGAGGAAGAGCAACAGAGAGGGAGAGCACAAGTGCATGAGAGAGGGAGAGAGAGAAACACAGAAAGGAAAGGAAGGTGAAGACAGACAAAAAGAAAGGAGAGATAAAAGAATTAGAAAGGTAGGGAATTGTGTGACAGAAAAAAAAGAGAGGGAGAGAGAGAGAGAGGGGAAAAACAGAGGGAGCTGAGGAGAGATGAGGGCATAGAGTTCAACCACAACTGGAAACTTGATTCCAGTCACAACACCAGCCATGGTGAATATTGCATTGATCCATTTACTAGAAACGCCACTGGAGGCTACACATACACTCACGCCCGCCCGGTCACACCCATTCCCAGCCAGTTATACAAAAACAATCTCAGAATTACATAAAACAAGGCAGATCATCTACTGTGCATCTCACAAAGGCTCCTCACCCTTCTCTGTAAGTAAACTGCATTCATCTCGTCCCCTATGGTCCTCAGGTGGATGGCCACTCTGTGGATGGCTTGCTCCGCCGGCGCGGGCTCCTCCTCAGCGGGAGAGTCTCTTTGACTTGAGTCGTCCGAGGAGCTGTGACTTTCGGGCGAGAAATCAGGCGAAGGCTGCTGCATCTCCATGGAGGGCCGCTCTGTCTCCGTTTCTGGGGCCGAGAGAAGAAATGATGTCACTGTCTGAGGACCACCATACTCCTTTCCAGTGCAACAAAAGATTTTGATTTCTAAGCTGAACGCTGGTTCACTTTAAGGATACTGACACTTCAAAATGCTTTGTCACAAAGACAGTGTGGAAATACAGTGTCATAAAATACTGTCTAAATAAAAGTCAGGTCTTACTGACTTTCATAACATCCTGCACTCTTCAGATGCAAACATTCTTAAAGGGGTCTCGGTATGGATATCCAATTCTATATGATAGATTTTGTTTATTATGCTGAATAGGTTCGTCACACTGGTTCAATGAAGACCACTGAATGGTCATTTAGGGAAGCAAAAGTGGTTCTTCGATGACATGCCTCAGAAATCAGAACATCACCCACAGAAAAGTGGTGGCTCTGCTTGGTGACCCACTGACCCAAATGAACGACTGATTCACAGAGATGAACAGACTGACTGTCTAAGAGTAGCTGCATGCCAACTTCAAAACCAACCCATCCCCCACCTCTAAGTCACATGCTCCTGCCTGAAAGTAAACCCTCAAACCTGCGCCAATCCCTGCCCCTGATTCTAAGAATTGCGCAGCAACCTCGTATTTTCTCCTTTAAAGTTAGCATGTAATCTCTTAATCTCCTTAATAAGTCTAGAATATGTGTGTTTGTGGGATCTCTGTGCTGCGTGGATCTCCTGTCTGTCCAACTGTAAATAACACCTGATGTTTGCTTGCTGTTTTGACATAAAACTTGCTAGATCCTGTGGTGGAAAGTGTTTCTTTTAAACAGACTAGGTTACGGTTAAAAACCTCAAACCAAAAAGTGGTTACTTTACAGGAGAAGGAAAAAAAAACCTCAATCACTTTGAATGGAAGATAATGTAAAACATTTTTTTTCCAGGTAGCACTGCCACACTTTTGTTCCAGCTTCTAAGAATGTAAAGGCAGCTGGCCTTTTTTTAAATGTTGTAAAAATGAGTAAAATGAGGATAAAAAAGACTTGTACATCAGTCAAAATATTATAAAATACTGCATGAACTGATTAGTCTGTGTAATCAGACGTGTGCAAGCTGTACAAAAATGAGAAAAAATGAGAGAGAAAATACATCATAGAAAAAAAAAACAGTTAATTATGCATCACGGTGTACAATCCTGCCAGTCAACAGTAATAATTATATTACAGGACAGTTACTATGCAGAAAGACTCTGCCTTCGCTTATTCTAGCTGGGAAACTGGATGCGCAGTCAGCTGAGAGAAAGGCTGCAGTGCAAAACACATGTAAACAAACAACGACTTGGTTTGTTTTACAAGACTTTCCTCTAACGGACTGAACAAATAGCTCCACAGGCGCGGGAATGACATGGCGGTGGGGATGAGCTCTGCCACCCAGGAGAATGTGCTGATCCTTGGAAGCAGGTGACTTAACGGAGCTGGGGAGCCTGGTGTTCTGGCTTGTTGCCAGGGTAACTGTAAGCCTGTGCAGCCTGAGATGGGATCCAGCCATTGGTGGACAGGAAGGAGAGGTGGGTGGGGATAGGGTGGACACCAGGGGGATGGGGAGGGACCAGGAGCAGGAGAACAGCCAGCAGCTTTTAAAAGGAGGTGTCGACAGAGGAGCAGGAGTAGGGTTCAAGCCAGGCTACAGAAAAAGGAAACCCAAAGTGGGAAACGGTGGAAAGATATGGCCGACAGTCACTACGGAAGCAAAAACACAGAGCGGACGTCGCTCGGTTTAGTGGCACAGGCTGAGGCTCCGTAGCCCGTCATGATCAAAGAGAACCACTTGCACAAGGCAAGTCTCAACATGCCTCTGCCTCAGCATTCGAGGTCCTGGCCGCAGCCTGAGAGGGGGGTGCATTTCCTGAAGTCTCAACCTTGAACCAAACCCACCGATCGCTCTAAAAAAACAATCCTGCCATGCTTAACCTGTTACCAACAATACATTCAACTTTGAAACTCCCTCTGTCAGAGTATCCACAGTGCTTCCTCTCTTGCTTCTTTCAAAACCCAGTTAAAAACGTATCTTTTCTCTCAGTGCTCTGCCTCTTCTCCCAACTCTTGATTCTGCTCTATTTGTCCTCTGCGGCTACTGCTGTTGTAATTGGGACTACTAAATATTTTTGTCTACTACTGTGAGTGAAACGCTGTTTCTTGTTCTATGTCTATTTGTAGTGACCCAAGTTCGAGAAAGATGATATATTTATTATTATTATTATTATTATTATTATTATTATTGTTGTTGTTATTATTCTGACCCTCCCCTAAAATCTACCCTATGAGTAGTTCTAATGTGTGCATGTCCAGGCTTGCCACTGAAAATGTATCAGCATATAGAATTGGATATTGCCATGTGCTGGACTGTTATCTACACTGAGATAAAAGAAGCAACGATTTATTTCACTGGAGTAGTAATTACACTCCTACTTACATTTCTTTTTATATATTTGTTTGTTCAAATGAGAAGTTTGTGACACAAAATAAAAGTCTACAAATAGTACAACATAACAAATGATGAAGAGAAATGCATTTTGGTGAATAATTAAAGTGAACTGAAACACAGATGCTGCCTGCACCTGATAACTGAACTGTACCAAAGCAGTGCAGATGGGATGTGCTGAGTTATCTGCTCTACCTGTGTTGTCTTCAAGTGGACCATCCTGCTGGGGAGAGCTGGGTGTGATCAAGGCATCTTGCATGGGGGCTGCAAGCTGCGGTATAGGGCTGGTCTGAGTGCCCATGGTCCGGTGCCGGTGCCGGGGCTGAGGAGCTGTATGTGTACTTCCACTGGGCCAGGCATCCCGACGCAACACCTCCATCCTGCAGCTCTGTGGCGCCGTGGGACTCTGACCTTCTACCCTGCTGTCCATCTGTGGCCGGGCCATCGCAAACGGCACCTGCAGTGAGAGAAGCAAAAAAAATCCTTGATAGGGCCCTAACTTAAGAAATCAAACCAAAAAAAAGAGATAAATGGTGACCAAGAAGGGCTCCGAATAACAGATGTTTAAGAATCCATCATGCATCAAAAAAGTGCAAATGTTGTCATTTCTCCTTAAAAAACAACAGACAGCCAGAAAAAAATGAAATACACAAGGTATTCAAGGCTTCATACTATTCAGTACTTTCTTTCTTAGATTTTCATTCAAAATATCACGAGTGGCTAATTTTGGACTGAATACTGAATCGAGAGCAGCATCATTTTACCTTTAAGTAAATACCTGAGTGTTGGTAAAAGAAGAGCAAATCTCCCTAAAACAACAGAAATACAGGGTATCCGATGTCAACTGAGAAAGAGTCAAGAGTGTGTGTGTATAAATGTTGGTGTTTTTCTCCCTAGTTGAACTCATAAGTGTGCAAGTGAGTCTCCTCTATGCCACGAGGGGGCAGAGCTGTGGCGCGTGCTGCTTGTTTGTAAACAAATCCGTGCAGGTCCCAAAAAAAAAAAAAAAAATAACAAGAGAAACCAGGGACACTCAGAAACAGGAGATATATCAGAATCAAAGCATCGATAAACATTACTAATTCCACTCGACATTCACTGAGTTAAGGGGAGAAGATGACAATTTCCACGTTGCAACACTGCTGGAGATCGTATCAGTGGAATTTATGAAGCACTGGAAAAGTGGCGCCAGAAAATAGTTTAAGGCCAAGAAAAGAAAGTGCACCAGCTTCAAGAAATAAAAGAGTGAATGTGAAAGAAGAGCTGGAAACTGACAGTTAGGTTCACTTGAGTTGTGATGTACAACAAACTGGCCATTCTTTTGAGTGCAGCCTGGAAAATGATTAAAACGACTTAAAAGCTTCAAAACAGTTTTAACAGCAGTCAGTAGAGTCAGACACAGAACTCAAGATATAAAGACACATCGTACGATAATCCTAAATTTTACATCAGGTTCAGCGAGAATAACATTAGAGGAATATCACCGCATAGTAACAGCACTGGACATTTGAACCGACCTAAAAGCTTCAAAACCGTTTTATAGCATCCAACAGAGTCAGACACTGCATTTAAAGCTTAGTGGTACATTATATGATCATTCCAAGCTTAACTTCAGGTTTACAGTGAACAATTTTAGACAACAATCACCACACAGTGCCAGCACCGGACATTTGGACCTGGCAGTCTTGACTATTAGCAGCTCCACAACACAGATAGCGAGTTACAGACACACTCGAGCACCGGTTATCGTTCGGACAAGCATAAAATAAGCTTAACAGTATTTCCACAGACAAACAGCATCGGTCTCACCTGTTAAAACACGGTTGAGAGAAATCAGCAGGTTCCAGGTGCTGGTGCTTGAATTTCGTGGCGCTTGCTAGTGGGACAGCCTGCACAGAGGAGTAGCGCCTCTCAGTCGGCGTGCATGTTTTGATCCACAGGAAAAGGCACTTTCTTTCACACGGTCTGCTGTCGACTAAGTCCCAGCATGACGTGAAAAGAATGGAGAATAATGTCTGTGCTGATAAGATCCGAGAGTTGTCCGCCAGAAGCAGAAAAGTGTGCCGACAGCCTGTTGTTGTTGTTGAGCAGTTCTGACAGCAGCAGCTTTCACTCCCGCGAAACGGCCTCCCTTAGACCACGCCCCTTCTCCATCCGTCCCACAACAAGTCCTGACATGCTCATCATCTTCTCCCTCCCAGACACTGCTCCTTCCTCTGTCCTCCTCAAACTGTCTTCACCCAAACACCGCTCCTTCCTCTGTCCTCCTCACACTGTCTTCACCCAAACAACGCTCCTTACTCTGTATATATATGTATACATACACACACATAATATTCACACATACTATATGGACAAAAGTATTGGGACGCCTGTCCATTTCACCAACAGAGACTTTAATGACATTCCATTCAAATACAAACTTTAATATGGAGCTGGTCCCCCTTGGCAGCTATAATCAGCTTCCACTCCCCTTGGAAGCCTTTCCACAAGATTTTGGAGTTTGTGCCCAGTTGTTCTCCAGAGCATTTACGAGGTCAGACACTGATGTTGGACGAGAAGGCCTGGCTCGCAATCTTCCAGTTCACCTCAAAGGTGTTGAATGGGGTTGAGGTCAGGGCTCTGTGCGGACCAGTCAAGTTCCTCCACAACCAACCATGTCTTTATGGACCTAGGGGATGACTGGGGGACAGTCATGCTGGAATAGAAAAGGTTCTTCCCCAAACTGTCCACAAAGTTGGAAGCATGGTGTTGCCTAATATGTCTTGGTCTGCTGAAGCATTAAGATTGCCCTCCAATGGAAGTAAGGGGCCACCTGATTTCAATACTTTTGTCCATATAGTATGCCTCCTTTTCTCAGAATCGGAATCAGAAAACTTAATTGATCCCAGAGTAAATTGCTTATGACTGCACAGACACACAGAGACACAGAGACAAGAACAATATAAAATATAATGTCTAAATAAATAATTTTTAAACATCTGTAAAAAAAAACCCAGTATGATATACACTATACTATGTACACAAATGCTGGGTGTAATTACTATAGACAAGTAACTTACAGTTAAGTGAATAACCAATAAGACAAATGCTGGTTAGGAACACATTATTGCACATAGTGGAGATCAGTAGTATATAAGTAATACTGACAATATCATGTCAATGTATTTTTATATTTCCACTTTGCTGAAGGCCTTACAGGCCACCACTGTAAATGAGACCTTGGTCTCAGTGGGTTATCCTCGTCCGTATGAGCTTAATTTAGCTCTGGATTCCCGCCCAGTCAGCATGAACAGACTCCACTCAACATTAAACTCAACTGCTGAATGCAGTTTATTCACCTGCAACTGCATTTCAGTGCAATGTATTCATTGTATTTAATGTCAACATGGTTTAAGTCTGAAGGTCAAACGACCGCACTGGTTAATTTTTTGGCGAGTGTAATCATTCCCTGTATAATAAAATGAGGAAAGAATCACTGTGACTAAATTATCACAAAACTGACAAAAAGACAGTATTGGACCTGACAGCACTAAGCACTAGTATATGACACTTGACAACCAAGCTGAGTTCTACTTCTTAACCCTTCTACTTGATGCACAGTTACACATGTAACATTTTACAAAGTTATATTTAGATCTTCTGCTTTCTTTCTGGTCTGTGGGAAAATGTTAGCATGCAATGAAATTAGCTTTCAGTACGCTTTTAATGGTACAGTAACAGAAAGTCTGTTTTTCTGGGCTACTTAAAGCATTTCAGGTTTGCACAAAGGCCTGTGACTGTCGAGATTCCTGAATAATAATGTTAAATCTTATGAATGATCATTTTGAACTCTGGCAGTTTTACAGCACCTTCTCCACACAAGGTGGAGAAAAATGTGTTTGTTTTCTCACAAGACAAACCGCAAAGCAGGTTAAAGAGTATCATGCAAGTGCAACACGAGTGATAAGAGTCTGAATTGTTGAATTATTTTCATGCCCTGTCAGTCAGTTCCACTTATTTTCATGTGAAGAAAATCCAATTAATTTAACAGGGAACCTTTATCAATTATCCCATTTGTCATTAAGACAGAAACTGGCAGGGCTGCACTATTACAGTCGACCTAATAGTACATTATCACTAGCTTTAATAATGATATGCTAATAAACCTCCTCCTACTGCTTGACTTGAGAGAGTGGAAATCCCCTATTACTGCTCCTTTGACCTTTGGGCCTGTGTGTGTGTGTGTGTGTGTGTGTGTGTATGTGTGTGTGTGTGTGTGAGGGGGGGGGGTGCTTTGGGGGTGTTGTGTGATGCATTTAAATCGAATCGGTCAGAAACAGCAGCTGCTCTGCAGACCTGTGTGGGATGAAGGAAGCCTTTCTGCATGGGGGAATCCCCAATTAGGTACATGTCCGGACCAGCATCCCCATGCATGGCTGCAATGCACTGACAATGCATGCATCTTCTATGATTTACTACACATTACATACAACTTAATGAAAATGTTACATAGAATAAAAACTTTTTTATTTCATGTTGCATGGTCAATACTTAGCCTTCAAGGGGGGTTCTATGAAGGAGGTGGGTTTAAAATATAAATATGTAGAACAATAAACTGGTTTTGTGAGATTTGACAAGTTGGAACAGGCACAATGCACCATCAAAATGTTGAGGACAGTGAAGCATATTTTGCACAATTTTTAATGGACATGTTTTTTTTTTATGCGACTGCCTTTCCAAAATATATATATATATATATATATATATATATATATATATATATATAGTTTTTTATTTTTATCTATTTATTTATTTATTTTAAAAAAATATGTTTTTTTTTTCCCACATGGGCCTTTTCCAACTTATCAAATCTCACAAAATACTCACAATGTATTGTACTACATACTGTGTAATATGAAAATCTTTAACCACCATGTTGTTATAGTTTTGACAACCCTACTGTACCTGCATGCACACACATATGTAACATGACCTTTGTGATGGAGGTTTAATGAGGCCAGTGCAGACTAATAGGCCTTACAGAGATAAACATGCATGTACACAAAGATGATGATCTAAGTGTGTCGGCATGTGGTGGCCTTGAGCTGTATTATGTTTAATATTTCTGTGTGAGTCATATCGGCTGTGCAGGGTGATTATCCGCACTGCGCACTTGTTCACAGCACCTAATACCAGTGTCTGGATCAAGCGTCTGACCCTGTCATTCTGCTACATTAATTCGCTTTCTATAATTTATTAGCCAAAGACTTTCGAGAGAGAATGGTTTCTGAGTGTATAGTTTCTGGTTGAGGGTTTGTGTGTGTGAGACAACTACTCTCGTAACCAAAACAGAAAGAGTCCACGTGGTTCTGTGCACAGGGAGAGTGGGGTTCAAGTTTAGTTTGACACAATGACATCATCTCTCTTCACACACCCCACCCCCCACCCTCCCCGTATCTGGTAAAGTAAAGCTCCGGCACTATATGCCTTCTTCACTCTACTTTCACAAATTAGTTTTCGCTGCTGCCACTGTAATTGCCTGCTAAACAGTGCCTGTCAGAGGTTGCTGAAGGGGTGCAGGGCAGCAGCTGCCTCTTCTCATACTGTAATGGGATGGTGGTGAGAGACAGACCTGAGAAAATTATTTGCAGGCAAAATACACAGCTCCAGCATCCAGCACACGGTAGTGGGCTTGCTTTTAGCTCACAACAACAACAACAACAATAATAATAACAACAACAATAATAACAACAATAACAACAACAACAACAGCAGCAACAACGATAATAATAATAATAATAATTATTATTATTATAATAATAATAATATGCCATATTAAATAAGCCTTATTTAAATAGCACTTTTAAAAACAAGTATTAAGAATACAACAGAAAATAATGAAGGAAATAAAATTCTTTACAAAACTGAAACTGCTTGATCCATTTACAGCAAGTGGCCTGCAAATAAAAACAGCTTAGCCCAAATGTAGCTGACAAAGGCGTATTTGTGGAAACCAGATGAGCAAGTTTATTTGAGATAACCTGATGCCATATACAGTCTGAGGTGAGGAAAGTGATGATTTGTGTTTGAGTAGGTGTGGTTTGCACCTTAATGGAGTATAAGCTTCAATTACTCGTTAGTTCCATGAGCCTCATAGATCTATTTCAGAACAAACTTCAGACACCGAAAATGTTTTGGGTGATCAGCTGCATTTGTTGCAAGATCAAAACTGGGCAAATATGATTTTTCAGCAATAGATTATAGTATAATTATCCCTGAGGGAGCCAACACATGCAACGGAGAAGAGAAACTGTTGCTTTGGACTAATGTGGAATCATCATAACCTGTCATGTATGTGTAAATAGTTTAAACCTAGTGCAAATATTTTTTCTTTATTTGGGTCATTTTTTTTCTTTGAAGACTTCCTTTCCACAAACAGAAGTGAGAGGAAGAGAGGCATGCTGGTTTCGATCACATTCAATGCCATTTCCAGTTTCATTCACATGTGTGTACACTGGCCACAAACACAACATGACATCATTGTATACAACACTTGTTTCGTGGTAACCGCATTAAGCCGTTACTGTTTGGCTGTGTGTTGAGGATATGCTTACCTTTCTGCCAACTCTGATAAAAGCTGAGCTCCTCGTGTCTCCTTGGCTGAGGGATGAGAACTAACAGATTATTGATTTTCTGAGACTTACAATTATACACCAGTTATTTTGATCCATACTGTACACACAACCTTTTGGCAAAATCGCTGCAGGCCCTGGTACATGTTCTTTCTGTTTAGACAGATATGTATATTACAAAAATACCCACTTTGTGATGTGTTGGAGTCTACATATCATATGATGATATATTGCTCCCAGCAGTAGGTGTCAGTTTTGAGACTGCTCTCCACCCTTCCACAAAGCACAGCTGCTCAGCATCCATGAGCCTTAGAAAACATGTTTTCACAACAGCGCCACCTTTTGGCCAGCCAGTGTGAGGCCTGGCCCTTGGCCCTGTGTTTGAGGCTTAAGATATTAGATTTCAGAGGACTAACATGGTGTCTGTGTGGAGTTTCATATCCAGACGAAAATGAGAAATCAGTGAACGAAGACAAGATATAAGAACTGCACGTGTAAGGGCATGAAATTGACATGTGATACGGTGACCAGTTTCATAACCCTGTGCAAGTTCATGCAAATTCAGCAAACAGTTGTAGGGGCAGACGTAGGAGCCCATGGCAAAACAAGAAAAAAAAAAACAACACAAAACACTAATTTGTATTATCCAAAAATCCACTGACATCTCATACTAAGCAGCATTTCTGGTTTGATTTCAGGCACTGTTGGATTGTGTTCTTATACAAGATACTGTCATGCTCAGTTAAGCCAAATCAGTCAGGGATGTTTTGTAGCTGTGTTGGACAAGTTTGAATGACAGGTACAGTACCAGTTAAAAGTTTGGACACACCTTCTCATTCAACGATATCCTTTGTTTTTATTATTGGCTACATTGTAGATACTACTGCTCTGATGACAGCTCTGCACACTCTTGGAATTTTTTCAATCAGATTCATGAGGTATTGACCTGGAATGGTATTTAATTGACAGGTGTTCTTCGTCAAGAGTTCATTAGTGGGATTTCTTGCCTTCTTAATGTGTTTGGATCATCAGTTATGATGGTCGGGCTGGTACACAGTTAGTGATCCTGTTCCACTACGGTTCTACTCCACATTATGGCAAGAACCACTTAACTAAGTAA
>JBBPCX010000001.1:22995918-23006233 GCA_037974365.1 Hydrocynus forskahlii
AACATGGTTGTTGTTCAATAATAAGATTATTCCTCAAAAATACAACTTGCCTAATAATTCTGCACTCCCTGTAATTCCATGTGTTCCTTTATCATTTTGTCCGTTTTCAATATTAATCTACAATGTAGAACAGAAGGAAAACAAAGACAAAACTTTGAATGAGAAAATGTTTTGACTGGTAGTGTAAAATATAGACACCATCTGACGTCTTCTGTCGCGGACAGCTGGCGGAACAATGAAATTAACTCCAGTAGAGGATGAAGAGTACACCTTTGGTAATCATTTTTGTTACAGGCCTAGTTGCACATGTCCCATCTGATTGGGGCTGTTCATAGAGTCCAGTGAGGAAGTAATGAATTGGCAGTTTGCAGGGTGATGATATTTTTAACACTCTACTGTTAGAAACAGCCTCGTAGATAAACCTATTTATATGCATTTACATGCACTGAAGTTTATTTTAAAGCCTTCCTCATTCATCTTCTTCCCCAATTAGCTATTTTTAGAATGTTTGAAAGGCTTTCTATTGCTTGTTATTGTTCAGTTGCATCCACATTGTTTAACCTTTTTTTGTTGATTGACTATCAGAATAACTGGTATATTACTCCATTATCAATATAATCTTTAGTGACAGCTCTGTTTGCACTAATGTTCCAATTTTTCAGAATCAGAAAACTTTATTGATCCCGGAGGAAACTGCTTATATTACAACTGCACAGACACACAGAGACACAAAGACAAGAACAATATAAAGTCTAAATAAAACCAAATAGTAGCACAAATGTTGCTATGGAAATGTCTGTAGCAGTGTCCTTTAACTATCAAGCCCATGGCAATGATAGTGCCTACAACACACTGATTGCAAATTCCATGCGCTGTTGTTGTTACAGGACTCATGGATCTTCAACCATCTCCACGATGACATCAGCTAAAGTTCTCAAACACTTCTCTGGTCCATTAGTGCTCATGTCTGTATAAGCAATAGATAAGCGGCTTGTCTCAGAGATGGTCACTCATGCATATGTCAAGGAGGCTTTAGGTTAGAGGTGCTCAGGCATTACCTCATCATCATCAGGGATCAGCTCACACATGCTTGGGGACTGAGTGGGGCTGTGGAAGAGGAGGGGCAGTACTGATGGGGGTTGACGGCCCTGACAGGCTGTTGTCAACTCCAGCTGTTGCCTTTGTGACCTCCAGTGACCCCCCACAGACTAGCTAACAATGGCCTGTTTTCTGGCAGTATCTTTAACACAATGCAGAGGAATGCCATGTTTATGCATGTGGGGATTCCCGTGCCAGAGGGCCTTCCAGCTGACTGAGCAAGATTTAGTTTGAGTTGCAAAATATGGAATTAATTTGTCGTTAACAATGTGCCATAACATCGATTGCAAAACAATATGTGCAGCAATAATTGCGAGTGGTTACCGTTTGTATACACTCACTATATGTCCAAAAGTTTGTAGACAGATTTCATGAATGTTTCTTTTGAAATCAAACGTTCATAGGGAACTGAACCCTTACTGCAGGACCAGGCTTTACTCTCCTAGGCAGGCTGTACATTGGATGCTGAAACATTGCTGTGAGAATGCAATTGCATTCCACTACAACAGCATTAGTGAGGCCAGCTGAAATTGATTAGTTTTGGATCACTGAATTATAGATTTATCTTAGACGGTGCATCCTTTTCACATGCATTAATTCTATTCAGCTGAAATAAATACATGTAAATGTGCATATAAGGTTTCAGTCGCAGCTGCTTGTCTCATCTATGCTGACTCTCGTATATGTTTAGATAAACCACCAGCATTGGGTATTTTGATCACTCAGTGTTCACCTGCTCAGCACATTTAATCTCTGGTTTACCTTACAAAGTTAATTAAGTAGCACCGTATGCAGCTTGTAGTCTGACTGACAGCTGATAGCAGACTGAAGTGAGGTCGACTGAGTTGATGCAAGTGTCTAAGCACGCAAAGAGCACAATGGCGAAAAGAGATCACCTGTCTCATGTAGTGACTAAAAGCATTTAATTCTGGAAGTACCTGTCCAAGTTGTGTTTAAAAAAATGAATTACAAAGTGACATATTAATAACAAAGTAATATCATAATGAATCTATACTTACAGTGTGCATAAACTTAAATCAGAAACCGTAATGAATTTGTAATGAAAAAGACTGTAAAAGCATCTGTTAGTCCCATTATGCTGTACAGTATACAGATAGCGATCTCTTCTTTTATATAATCTCCTCCACCTTTTCATACAGTCCTGATGACTCACTGTCTCTAGTGACAGGGGAAGAAAAGCGTGCTTCTCTTTAGCTCTCATGGGCTCTCTTGTTTCTAATTATTGGACTGTCACAACAATTAGGTCACCTCTGAGTGTGTGTTTACAAAACCCAGCAGGACGTCTGTGCCATGGCTCGAACCTGATACCCCCTGACTCACTGGTGGGTCAAAATATTGGGCAGTGGGGGCCTGCGCAGTGTCTTATCTTCCTCACTACCGGGCTTGTGTTTGGGACATACAAAGCAATGCCACATTACCCTGACATCACCCGGCTTCAAGAGGTGAAGCTGCACCTGGATCAGGTTTCCGTCCCTTATCAAATGCTAGAGCACATCTCAGTCTGTGCTGTTTGTTTGGATGCTCTGGGTTGCCGGTCATGTAATTAACTGCAGTAAAATATCTCACAAATATTACTCAAAACTTGTTGTCTGAACTGAGAACATGGACAGATTGCTGTTTTAATTACCTGATTCAGAATGAACCTAGACCCCCAACCTTCCCACTGCATTAGTATTTCTAGTACTGCACCACAATTATAGGATATCTTTTGCTCTTCTACAGGCTCCTATGAAATAAAACAAAACATGAACCAGTCGCTCCCATCATTTAAGTGCTAAAGAGGCCTAAAAGTGCCTTAAACCTGTTCCTTTACTACTCTCTGTGTGAACGTTCTTGATGTGCAGAAACGTGCTGTTGTTTTCCTCCCTCTGCCCGGAAACACGGTTGCCTGGGTGACACGCGATTGGTCACAGACTCGTTTGGAGGCAGTTTGTTCCCCACCCATATGTGGTCAAACTCCGCCCCTGCACTATGATTGGCTAAAAAGAACCCGCGTCCTCAACGATAATTGGTTCACACTTCACAAGCGGTAAATTTAGCATCAATGGAGTTCTGAAGCCCACTTTCTTCTCTTTTCCCAGATACTTCCACCTGGATAGTGCAGCAACTGAAAATGTTCTCAAAAAGAAATACAAATAAATTAATTAATAAATAGTTGATGCTGTTGATATTTTTATTGATGATTTGTTTCAATATGTATTAGTTGTATTATTGTTGAGGTTATTATTATTAATAAGAATATTATTTTTTAGATTGACAACAACAACAACACATTTTAGTAAATTTCCCACTTGTGGGACTAATAAGGATTGATCTTTTCTTATTTAATAATAATAATAATAATAATAATAATAATAATAATAAAAGTAGCAACTGAAAATATTCTGAAAAAAAAACACAAATACAAAAATTGTTGTTGCTGTTATTATTTTGTATTCACAAAACAACACCAATAACAACAACAACAATAATAATACTAATAATACTATAATAATTATTTTTTAAAAGAGCACTTTAAATACAGGCAGCAGTTCAAAGCTTTACAGTTACAAAGTTAGGTTTAGTGGTTCAGTACTGTTACTGTTTGGAAACAATCAGTAAAAAAATAAACCTACAAAACTGCAAACAAACCAAGTAAATATGAACAATCAAAACAACATAGCTACAGATCCAATTAAAAAGATCAATTTTAAATGTAGGGATTTTAATGAAGAGATAAATTAAACTTGATTGCAGAACTCGATTGTCCGTGTCCGGTGTTCCACGTGGTTTAGAAAAGAAGCTCGTATAATGGAATACAGTCACACATTCAGTACATTCAGAGACTCAGGTGGAGAACATTCAGTATCTCTAAGATCAGTCCTGAAAGATTAAGGCCACCAGAGGACTTTTTTCCATGGGAGCTTTTAATTCAGACTAATTCGAAATAATTATACAATTGAAGTAGATTAATAAATAAGTCACTACAACCAAGTGTTTAACTGGGATGCTGAAAAATTTCCACAAGAAAAATTCTTATAATTCACCACCAGAGGGGGTGAGGCACGCGAGGCTCCAGTTCAGGAGTGACCTCTGCTGGTCTTTTACACCTTACATTAAACTTCACTAGATCCACAATGGATAAAAGTACTGGGGCGCCTGACCATTACACCAGCAGGGACTTTAATGACATTGCATTCAAATACATAGACTCTAATATGGAATTGGTTCCCTCTTTGCAAAAACATTCCAAAATCTACAAGATTCTGTGGGAATTTGTGCCCATTCATTCTGTAAAGCAGCTGTCCCCAACCTTTTCTGCGCCATGGACCAGTTTCATGTAAGACAATATTTCCACGGACCAGTTTCATGTAAAACAATAGTTTCACGGACCGGTATAGATACAACTAAAAACAAAGAGCGTTTCCTTTTTACTCATTTTTGCTAGCTCGTGGGCTACATTTCGATGTACCGTATCACGTGATCGAGACGAGCTTTTTTTTTCCAAAATAAAAGAACTTTCAGGCTCTGATAATCAATAAAATATTTTTATTTTGTCTTTCTATGCGACCCGTTCCGATGGTTGGAGACCTCTGCTCTGCTTTATGAGGTTAATCACTGATGTTGGACGAGAAGGTCTGGCTCGCACTCTCCGTTCTAGTTCATACCAAAGGTGCTGGATGGGGTTGAGGTCAGGGCTCTGTGCGGCCAGTCACTGGGACACAGTCATGCTGGAACAGAAAAGGTTCTTCCCCAAACTGTCCACAAAGTTGGAAGCATGGTGTTGTCCAAAATGTCTTGGTCTGCTGAAGCATTAAGACTGTCCTTCACTTGAAGTAAGGGGCCTAGCCCAAACCCTGAAAAACAGGTGTGTCCCAATACATTTGTCCACAGTGTATTTAAATCTCCTTTAAAGATTTGTTTTCTGTTGCTTTTGAGTCTGGGTAGTGGATTGATGTTTTTAAACCTTACTTTCTACTTTGTACACCACTTTTGGTCAACTTTTTAAAAAATGTAACGTGCCTTTTAAATAAACTGGGTTGACGTTATTTGACTTCAGCATGATGCTATAAATAGCTTTGTATGCAAACACAATCCTCTTATCATCAGAATATCTTTTAGTCTTGCATAAGGGCAAAATGACTTAAGTGACAAACATACTTCAAATGATTTTAATAATATATTACACAGTAATGTGGCCATATAAGATTATCTCTGCCTTGTGAGAGTCAAAGAAACTAAAATAATGGATTTATAAAGTCCAGCAGAATATCATACAGCAAACAATCCAACCTGCATAAACTTTGCTGTTTTAGAAATGGAATATAAACATATTACAAACAAATAAGTGCATGTACAGCAGGGAAACTTTCAGTTTGAAAAGGATTTAAAAATATGCCTCATGTTAAACTATTCTTCATCAGCCTCTTCATCTGGGCAGCAATAGTATTCAACAAAACAAATCTGTCCATCATCGTTCCGTACAAGGTACTGCAAGGAGAGGAAACCCCGACTGTCTGTTCTCACCGACACCTTACAGGACAACGCCAAGGCCTTGGTGGAGGGTTTTAATAGTGACATCTTGTACCTGTATGAACAACAGCACAAGAAAAATGACACGTATTATCCTCTGATCACACCTGAATAGTCTAGGAGGTTTTCATTTAGTCACAGTACATCTGAAGAACCATCATCAATCCTTGTATGAATAGTCCATGATCCACCATGATACTTATGTTTTGGTCTCAGTTTTTGTTCTCTTCACTCTTCAAAGGCGTTCCACATGATTTTGCAAGGTTTCTGTGAGGAATTTGTGCCCATTCATTCAGTAGAGCATTTATAAGGTCAGGCACTGATGTTGGGTGAGAAGGTCTGGCTCTAAATCTCCGTTCCAGTTCATCCCAAAGGTGCTGGATGGGGTTGAGGTCAGGGCTCTGTGTGGGCCAGTCAAGTTCTTCCACACCGAACTCCTCCAGCCACGTCTTTATGGCGCTCGCTTTGTACACTGAGACACCGTCATACTAGATTAGAAAAGGTTCCCACTGTGCCCACAAAGTTGGAAGCATGGTGTTGTCCAAAATGTCTTGGTCTGGAGAAGCATTAAAATTGCCCTTCACTGGAAGTAAGAGGCCCAAACCCTGAAATATAGGAGTGTCCCAGTACGTTTGTCCATATAGTGTATCTTCAAACACCCTTTTAAGATCTGGTTATCTTACCTGTTGGTCTGTGTCTTTGTGCACTGGAACAGCTCCATCATGTCAGAGTCCTTGGGGTAGTCATAATGGGCATTTCCAGAATTTCCATATGTAGACAGTCTGGAAATAAACAGAGGAAAAGGACTTTATTACTACTGGCGCCACCGTATGTCTTGGTATTTAAGTAACACAATTGGAGCCAGTTATAAAATGCACAAATGGAATACACTTTTAAACACAGTATTAATATTTAATATTTAATACTTGAATATTCTACTAATAGGGCAACAAATCAAGCCTTTATGTTGAGGCTGAAAGATTTCTGGCTTTAGTGTGCCAGGCAGCCAGTTAACGGTTATTGTGATGTCATGTACAAAAGAGTAAATGCATCTAGAGGCAGCTCAAAACCTCCACTGTATTTCATACACCCTGAAATTTAAAACAATACTGTTGATGATAAAGGATATTATTATTATATATTGTAAAAGTATTTAGGCAGTGAATGCAAATATGACTAACAGCAGCTGTTTGAAAAGTGCACTCTTTCAATTTGCATATTTGACATTAAAACAAGTCTTAATTTATGGGTCTCTGTAAATGTTAGAGTAGACCAAATTACAAAGATGCCTTTCTCCAATCAACAGCTTCAATTAAGAAACGTGAGCTGTGCAAAAAGCTCATGATCCGTTTTATTGCTATATTTGACAGGAACCTGACTACTATAATAAACATGACTGTTTTCTTTGTCCTGTGCTACAAGTCTGGACAACATCATTGCCTAAACCTAAGACAAAGTGGTGATTATGCCTGCATTCAGGTCGGTATCAAGAGCTACATAATGAATACCTTATTGTTACATTATGCTTTAGTATTTGTGTACCTGAAATAAGGATGACTTGGTGACATTGTTAACTGCAGGATCTCACTGGTCATGTCCAGTTCGGAGAAGGCCTCTTTCAGGCTTTCTGACTGCAGTATCACTTTGTTGGTCACGCTGGTGGTGCAGAAATTAAAGTCAATGGGTTCCTCTGGTTCCTGGGTGTTAATCTTGCAAACAGTAACCACTCCTCCCTCCTCTAGGAACAGGGTTAATGGGTAACCATAACCATTATAGCACATTCTCAGGGCTGTGCTGACTCCTTAATGGCAAAAGGAGAGACAGAATGAACTACCGAACAAGGCACACAGATATATACTTCAAATTCAGTGTGCATTTTCAGCACATTTTATTCTATTGCATAGGAAGAAAATGTATTATTATGGTTTATCATAACTTCTTGTAGATACATGCCTGGCACTGTGCTACCTCCAAAGATGGTGAGGCAGTCCAAAAGCACAGTTAGGTTAACCTGAAACCCAACTATATCCTCTCTGAGTGTAAACTCTTGAAATATGTCTGCCTGAAAGACCAGAATAAAACACATTTAAGAACACTGATCATTTGGGGCCTAGAGCATCCAGATTACTAGCAAAGAGGCTGATAGGACTATTCATAAAATAAGAGATATAACCACACATCAGATTACCTACGAACCTACAGAGATTGAAACTAACTCTGTGAACTATTATAGAAATTTGTACAGCCACCCTCCCTCAGCTGACGTTAAGCAAATTAAAACATTTCTAGAGACACTGGATTTACCAGCAACTGGTGAGAAACAGAATGACTATCTGACTTCACCCATTACAAGGAAAGAAATAGAGAAAGCAGTGAGTAGGCTAAAGGCAAGCAAATCTCCAGGCAGTGACGGTCTACCAGCAGAATGGTACAAAACGTTTGGGGAACAACTAATACCATTACTTGAGTTATCATTTAATTACACACTTGAACACGAACTTCCACCATCTTGGAAGGAAGCAGTAATATCAGTGATTCCAAAGGGGAATACAAATGAGACCTGCTCAGGGTCTAGACCTATATCAATACTTAATATAGATTATAAACTAGATACCTCCACTATTGCAAAAAGATATGAACATATTATGAATGATATCATAGATGAGGACCAGACAGGATTTATTAAGGGAAGACAAACTCAAGACAATATTAGGAGAACCCTACATATTAATGACCATGTTAGACGTAATAATATCAGTGCAGTCTTAATAAGCCTTGATGCTGAAAAGGCATTTGACAGTACTAACTGGACTTTTTTTATACCAGGTACTTAATAAATTTGGACTGAATGAGAAGGCCGTTCAATGCATCAAAACATTGTATAATGGTCCAACTGCAAGGAAAAAATAAATGGTAATTTGACTGAGAGTATAGCTTTGGAATGGTCTACGAGACAGGGTTGTTGCTGTTCACCAATGCTGTTCCCGATTTTTATAGAACCCTTGGCACAAATAATTAGGCAGAATAAAGATCTTAAAGGGATAAAAGTTGGAGATGAAGAACATGTCATTGGACTTTTTGCCAATGACGTGATTTGTTATCTAGAAGACCCTGAGGCATGCCTATCTATAATAATTAATCAACTTGAGATGTTTGGTTTCTGTTCTGGATATAGGCTGAACCTGACTAAAACACAGATTTAACCATTGAATTACGACCCATCTAAACTTTTGCAGGAGCCATATAATTTGAATTGGAGTGCAACTAAAATTAAATACCTTGGGATCACTCTAACAAATAAAATTGAGGATCTTTATTGGGCAAACTATATTAAAGTTGATAAAGACATCAAGAATGATTTAGAGAGGTGGGCTACCCTCTCATTAGACATTAGTTCACAAATAGAGGTGATAAAAATGAGTGTTCTTCCACGATTTCTCTACCTTTTTCAGTCATTGCCAATTGAGATACCTGAGAAACAATTTAGAACTTCGGATAAAATTGTATCAAGATTTATATGGAATTGACAAAGGCCAAGAGTCAAATTTGAAACTCTACAACTTGTGAAACATAAAGGAGGTATGGCACTTCCCAATCTTAAAGAATATTTCCACGCAACACAAATTAGACCGGTACGTTGTTGGTGTGCTAAAGATTATGAGGCTAAATGGAAAAACTTACAGCAATATGCACAGGGAAAGGGAAATTCAAAGCCTGATTGGGGATGGAGAGGAAGCAAAATACTTCCATAAACAGGGAGATACTGTCACTCACTTTACATTAAAAATGTGGTTTAATATAGTGGGGAAGTATAAATTAAAGGACGAACTTAGACTACTACGATGGGTGGCCTATGATAAACACTTTACTCCAAATACTCTAGACGATGTGGAGCAGTAAATGTAAATCATTCTCATATCTTTTGGCTCTGCCCTGGTATTGTACAGTTTTGGGTAGATATTCATGCAATTATTGTTAAGATTCTGGGTTATAACATACCTAGGTCATGCAGTTAAAAAAAAAAAAGAAAAATCACTAATCATTTAAAATTGAATAAAATGTACAGTACACCGAGCCCTTATTTAGTGCTGACATAACTGACACCAACCTGAATGAATGCATTTGCTTGAAGGCATTTTGAATCTTCTACAGTAACTTTTAATCCATTCTGCGATGCGTTGAATATCGCATGGTCTTTGAAGGATATGGCTTTCAGAATATTGGAGAGGTTCCTCACATTATCCAGACTAGCAACCAGGATGTACTCATCAGTCCCTGTTTGAGACTGAGTTGATAAAGGCATACTTCTGACTGATGCAAAAACCTGCAAAGAATTTGTTTGAAACCACAAACTTACAGTCAAGAAACAGAATCCCATAGAGAAGCATCTTAAGGGCACATTCGTGTCTATTACATATAATCCTATGCCATGACATGATACCACTGTTATTCTCAAAGAACTAAACACTCATCTCCTGTGATGTGTGTAATGTAAATATGCTGGTGGAAACTAAACTAACTAAACAGCTCAACTAAACAAGATTTTAGTGTTTCTGTGGGATCTTTGTGGCCATTCATTCTGTAGAGCAGGGGTGCCCAAACCTGTACAGAAAGGGCCGCTGTGGGTGCAGGTTTTCGTTCCAACCAAGCAGGAGGCACACCTGATTCCACCTCTGTAATCAGT
>JBBPCX010000001.1:23006333-23018811 GCA_037974365.1 Hydrocynus forskahlii
CTTACCAGTAAACCCACTTCCAACCTCCCACCCTCCTCCCTTACTGACTGCTTAACAGAAATCAAAACCTGGTTTTCGTCAAATTTTCTTAAATTAAACAGTGATAAAACGGAAGTTCTCCTTATTGTTAACAAATCAACATTATCCAAAATGAACAGTGTCTCTACTGATATTGAGAATTGCTCCGTTTCCCCCTCCCAACAGGTTAATGTGTGATCCTCGACAGTACACTTTATTTTCAGTCTCATATCAATAACATTACCCGGTCTGCATATTTTCATCTTCGTAGTAAACCGCCTCCGTCCCTCTTATCCCCACACTACTGCCATCCTCGTTCACAGTCTTGTCACTTCTCGTTTGGATTATTGTAACTCCCTGCTTTTTGGTATCCTCTCCACAAGCTTCAACTAGTTCAGAATTCAGCCGTCCGCATCATTACCAGAACTCCTTCTATTCATCATATTACTCCCATTTTGCAGCAGCTCCACTGGCTCCCGGTTAAGTTTCGGGTTAAATTCAAAATTATTCTAATAATTCACAGTCTCGCCCCTCCATATCTGTCTGACCTCCTTCATGTTGCCACTCCCTCTCGTACCCTCAGATCATCCTCCTCCATCCATTTGACTGTGCCTGCTGCCCGTCTCACCACTTTCAGCCGCTCTGCTCCCGGGTCTGGAACTCTCTGCCACCCGAGCTCAGAAACACTCTCACTCTTTAAATCCGCACTCACAACACATCTGTTCAAGCTTGCTTTCTGTCTTTGATTCATTTGCACTGTTTAAATTGTTTAAATTGAATATGCTTTTAATCTTGTCTGTTACTGGCTGTTGCACTTGTTTTATTGTACGGTGTCCTGGTGTGCTAGAAAGGCGCTCCTTTAAAGGGGGGACCCTGTATGGAGTGCAACTCCAAACAACAATCTGTGTTAATTAGCAGATGACTTCAGCAAAAATTTTATTTATCTATAGTATCTAACTTGACTGGCCACACAGAGCTCTGACCTCAACCCCATCCAACACCTTTGGGATGAACTGGAACGGAAACTGCGAGCCAGGCCTTGCCGTCTTATAAATGTAATACAGAATGAATGGGCACTAAGTTCCACAGAAACTCCAAAGTTTTGTGGAAAGCCCTCTAAGAAGAGTGGAAGCTGTTATAGCTGCAAAGGGGGACCAACTCCATATTAAAGCCTATGTATTTTAATACAATGCCCTTAAAGTCACTGTTGGTGTAATGGTTAGGCGTCTCAATACTTGTCCACATAGTGTATATAGTACAGGGTATTTTCTGGAGAGATATATGGTATTGTAACTATGTTACATTATATTTTATATTGTTCTTGTGTCTCTGTGTCTTTGCAGTCATAGAAGAAGCATTTTTCTCAGGATCAATAAAGTTTTCTGACTCCGATTCTGATTCTTCAGGCATTTGAGGACACAACATTTGGTCGGTTAGCGGGGTGGCGAAGAAATTACATTCCCACAATTTGTGACAGTTGTGGAGTGTATTGATATCGCTATGACACAAATGTCATTACTTCAAGAAGAAACGTGTTGCATTATGAAAATACATTTTTAGAAAACTATAGTCATTGTACTATATTTTTACAATATTCGTGTCCACCCCTTTTTCCGAGGTGGAGTGGTCCCCCCGTCTCCCTGGCAGCAGCAGAGTCTCTCTGCCACATAGCCAGAGAACCAGCAAGGAGAGAAAACAGCAAGTTTTGGGTACGATTATCACGCAATACGCCAGTTTTCTTTAAAAAGTACTGTCTTAAAAAAGCAAATTTCTTACTTTTCTTTGTGGAATGTAAGGTTTACCACCATAGTATGTTGTTGTTATTGGTTAGCCCATTAGCTCCTTTCTTGCTAATCCAGCTAGCATAATTGTTATTGTTAGCCAAGTTGTTTTGTACTGAGATAACCAACATAAAAGTAAGATTACACTAAACTTCAAAAGCAGCAATATGAGACATCTATCAAAAAAGAGTGTGACAGATCAGCTGATGTTTACTACAGTGGTTTATCTGACAAACGTCAAGTAATCGACACTAGTTGCTCAGCAGCCATATGGCATTGATCCACTGAGATCCTGTTTGTATTTGGAGTGTTTTCTTCAAATCGATAGCTATAAATCTGTGTTTGCTGTATTGTATGATCACTGGACAACCTACATAATGAGTTATTCTTTGGTTAAGCCCCTTCGTCAGTGTAAAAGCTGAAAAGTTCACATCAGTTGTGTCTCGCAGCCAAACCATTTTAAGGTTAACTGAAAGTGAAATGTTCTCTAATCCCCTTCTGTCTCCTGGTCCTCAACGACAAACTCAACTAGTGCTCGGCTCCTGGTCATGGCTAAAGATCCACTGTCAGAAGCTGGGCTTCACTTTGATGAACTCAACAAGTTACGAATACTTGAACCTGACGTGGCTCAGAAGACCACCGAGCTCAAAGAGGAATGCAAAGAGTTTGTTGACAGTAAGTATGGTACTATTCTAACTGTAATTTAGTTACACACAGTAATGTAATTAATGACAGTTCTATCGATTGTGTAATCCAGGATTGTTAATCAAATACTGCTTTAATCTCACTCTTTGGAAAACAGAAATAGGCCAGTTTCAGAAGATAGTTGGTGGACTCATTGAAATGGTGGATGAATTGGCCAAGGAAGCAGAAAAAGAAAAAATGAAGGTACATATTTGCATTTAAAACAGTGTTACTGTCAAGTCACGTACAGTTACTGCCAGTCATTTTGACATGTAAATAATTTTACAGGCCATAGGAGCAAGAAATCTGCTGAAATCCGTTGCAAAACAACGTGAGGCCCAGCAGCAGCAACTTCAAGCTCTAATAGCAGAAAAGAAGATGCAGCTGGAAAGGTATAATCATAATCATATTTTTTTATCATGGCTGCTTTGAGTGTAATTGCATTCACAATTGTATGTGTGCGGAACTGACCATAAAACTTTGCTTTACTGAATGTTGTTTTTGGTCTGGCAGGTATCGAATTGAATACGAAGCTCTCTCCAAAGTAGAGGCAGAGCAGAATGAATTTATTGACCAGTTTATACTTCAGAAATGAGTGTTTCTTCTGTCAAGTGGGTGAAAATATGATGCTGTGCATCTGACTCATGAAGACTTCCTAATAAGAATTGGGACTCAAATAGGTCATTTAATTCAGTACATGGAATCAACAGGTGTCTTTCATACAGGCTCTGCGTACTCCTCACCATTTAAACATATCAACTTCTTTATTATGGTCCCATCCTGGAGATACGTGTGTAACATATCTGTACCACCATATAGATTCAAATGAATACTATTTATACAGAAAGGAAAATATTTATACTATTTATATAAAAGCTCTTCCGTCAATCTGATTTAATACCTTTTTGCTACCAAGAAATGAATACAGTACCTGCATGTTACTGTAAATAATTACATCTTAAGATCTGAGTGTTTTTCTATACTTTGTTGTACCCACTTTGTTTGCATTTCATTCTATTGTACATTTTCAATTCCTTTGTACCTGTTAATTTGTTCTTGGGACCACACAAAGCAGGTGTGTTAGAAGTTCAGGAAATTGCAGAAACCAAACAGTGCATTCATTTATTATTTGTTTACAGTACACTACTAAGACCTTACAGATTAAATCAGTGGACCATATTACCTTGTCAAACGCCATGAAATATTTGTGTGCGTGTGAATAAAACTATTTTGCTTACTAATGTCTACCTCTGCTACATCCCTTACATCAACCTGGTGTGGGCAAATATGTTCCATTTTATATTCATAACCATATCTTATTGCATGTTTTTAGCAAACTGTTTTTTACTTCATGTAATCAAAATTGGTTACATTCATAGTTGCAGGGAGACCAATTTCTAACTACAGAATATGGGTCAAATATTATACTACTTAGAAAAGGATTGCACTGTCTCATATAAGGCACTTTAAAGAAAAAGTTGTCTAAGTTTATATAAAAAAGAGGGTTACAGCAAAACTGGACTGTGTAGAAATCATGTATTTAAAGATGAAAGTTTAGAGCTACTTTATTTTCTTGGCTTTTGAAGAGCCTCTCCCACTTTGAGGGGGAGGGGGAGTGCAGTACGCCGGGCTAAAGAGCATAGTGAGCAGGAGCAGGACTGGAATGACTAGATATGGACCATAAACAAACACGAGGGTCAGGCGTTCCTTCGACGTTTGAGGGCCGGGGTGAGGTTCCACTGGAAAGTTATGGAAAAGGATGTGAGCGAGGATGGGGATCAGGGTGGTGGCCACATGTGCGGAGTACACAATCGCTGGGGTTCTGATCCACCTGCAGCTGCCTACAAGAAAGTAAAGTATAGTATAGTAAAGTGGCCCTTGTATTCAGTCGTATACAGACCATAGCACATTGTGAAAAATGAAATTCTTTCTCTGCATTTAACCTATTTACCAAGTGAACCAGCAGGAAGCAGGGTGTGGGGACGGTACCTTGCTAGGGGACTGTAGTGGTGCCAACTGTCAGTCCTGGGATTCAAACCCATGACCACCTGATCACAGGGGCAGCTCCCTAACCACTAGGCCACAACAATGTGAACAAAGTTCCTTTTTCTGTATTTTACTAAGAGAAGTAGTGAGCAGCCAGCGACGCATCACCCAGGGAGCAGTGTGCAGTGGGGAGGTAATTTATTCAAGGGTACCTCAGTGGTGCCACTAGCAGTCCTGGGATTCGAACACATTACCTTCTGATCACAGGGGCAACTCCCTAACCCACACTTTCCCCAAGAGTGGCTTTAAATACAGAGGAATGATGTGGCTTGCACAACATTAATGGGTTGCAGTTCATTTTTGTTTCACTGACCTTTTAAGAATGCATATGCAGCGACTGGGAAGAAAGGTAGCTGCACGAGTGCCTCGCAGAATATGAACGATTTGAACCAGAAAGGTGGGTCCAGCACCATGGGGTCTTTGAAATCGGCAGCATACCAGTGCAGCACGTCTTTCAGCTGCAATGCAAAGGACTGTTAGGCTGAGAAAACTGCAGCAAAACGAAGACATCTTGTGGTTTTCGTGCATAAACCGCGTGCAAAAACACCTCCAGGCCCTTGAAACTGGAGTGAGAACTTACTGCTGGAGGATACACATGCTCGGGCAGCAAGGCTTGAAGATCAATGAAGAGAGTGATGGGAATGTGCGTCGCAAAATAGAAGAAAAATATAAGCTCTAGGACACGAAGGAACATTTTAAAAACTAGTTCAACCAAGGACTATGACCTGGAAAAATAACGGAGAATTCCACGTGTATCCGTATGAAATGGGGAAAAACATGTGCACGGCACCTAGGCAACGTCCAATAACGTGTTGGCAGCTCTCTTCCTATTGGCTGCTCACCTCGGTTGATTATGAAAAGAGGCGGGGCTACTTGACGTTGTCTGACGTCAGGTGAATAAAGTGCAGATTTCGGTCTTTGCTTTGTAGGGGCAAGTTGAATGAAGAGCTCACGTACATTATATGGACAAAAGTATTGGGACACACCTCTTAATGACTGAATTCAGGTGGCCCATTACTTCCAGTGAAGGGTAATCTTAATGTTTCAGCAAGACATTTTAGACAACGCCATGCTTCCAACTTTGTGGGCACAGTTTGGTGAAGAACCTTTCTTTATTCCAGCACGACTGTGCCCCAGTGCACAAAGCAAGCTCTGTAAAGACATGGAGATTGCCTTCTCCTCCGACATTAGTGCCTGACCTCATAAATGCTCTCAGAATTAATGAGTACAAATTCCCACAGAAACTCCATATAGTATAACATGGTTCAACCTTTTTTCCTTCAGTTATTATTAAAAAGTTGTAGGGCAATGTTGGGACATTTTTAAAGCTAGGATCAAACAAACCCCAAAT
The DNA here is from genome assembly GCA_037974365.1 of Hydrocynus forskahlii. Classification (NCBI taxonomy): domain Eukaryota; kingdom Metazoa; phylum Chordata; class Actinopteri; order Characiformes; family Alestidae; genus Hydrocynus; species Hydrocynus forskahlii. The sequence goes on from JBBPCX010000001.1 coordinate 23,012,214, forward strand.
GTCTTCTGGTATCAGGGCTACTAAATCAGCCATCAAAATGCAGTTCCTGACACTTTGTTGGCCCTTTACTTGATCCAAAAAACAGATACTGTGGTGATTTTTATTCCAGCTATGATCCACAGCACCTGATTATTCTGCAAATTAAGTTCCTTTCTGTGCTGAGGAAGTGCATTAATGGAGCCGTGTGAAGTTGCACAGACAAGGAACTACAACAAGACAGCAACTGTTTATAGACAAGGCCAGGAGGTGAATGGATCCTAATTCCCATTGTTTCTTGACCATGATGTCAAATATTTAGTCCTCTGCTGCGCTCATCAGTGTCCTGTTCTCATTACTTCGGCTTTCAACGTCCACATAATCCTGGAAAACAGAGAGTGGAGCCCTTAATATACCATTATATTATACTTTATTATACTAGTATATACTATTACCTGAACATAGTACAGTAAGTGCCAAAAATACTCACAGAGTCATTCTCAATGATATTCTCCAAGATTCTGACAAGATCTGAAAAGGATGGTCTGGTAGTATAAGGCTCCAGCCAGCAGTCCTTCATGATCTGCAGTCTGTATGAAAACATGGTCAGTGTTAAGCACAATGCATTCCAGTGCTGTACCACTTCACTGCACAAAAATGAACTTATTGGCTAATTATCAAGCTATTTTTGAGAAGCTTGTAAATCACTTTGGTTAAAAGTTCAGATTAATGTAATGTAATAAAGCGGTGTAGTGCAAACATACACCAGAGAGACAATGCCTAAGAGACCATAAAGTCTCAAACGGTCTCAAAAGTCTCAAAAGGTAAGGCCTGTTAGTACAGAAGTTACAGTACAGTGAATTGAATTCTGGTTCTCACATCTCAGGCCGACAGCTATCAGGGGCTATATTCCTGTGTCCAGCACAAATGTGATATATCACTTGCTCTGATGTTTCCAGACTGGGGTAGGGTAAGCTGCCTGTGAAGAAAGAAATCCAGATGTTTTTGTTTAATGCTCCATTTTGAGTTCTAAATAAGATTTCAGGAAATTAGTGGTCTCATCTCAGCTCACCAAATGTTTGCATTTCCCATAACACAATGCCAAAAGCCCACACGTCCCCCTTGAAGCTGTAGTAATTGTTCCGGAAATACTCAGGAGGATACCAGCGCAAGGGCACTCGTTCCTAAGAGGACACAATAAACACTTTTTTGTAACTGTAAGGAGATTGTAATTGAGCATGCCGTCGTGAAAGTTGTGCTGTACAGCGCCTAACCCTTTGCTGCTTTTTCCTTGTGCTACGTCTACTTCTCATACGTGTCAGGTCTCTGGCCAGGCCAAACTCCGCAACCTTGATTTCCCATGGGAAACGGCTCACAAGGACATTCCGTAAGGCGAGGTCACAGTGTACCACCTGCAGAGTTCACAGACGAATACCACTCACAATATGAATCCAGTCATTTGTTAATATCTACAGCTTTAACAGGTACATTAAACATCTGACAGATGGCTTGAGGATACACAGATGCAAGCCACAGAAGAACCTTTCCTCCTTAAAAGACTTTTAATGAATGGTTCTTTGAAGATGTGTCTGTGATGTGTTCACACGTGACTATGAGGGGCCGCTTTACTTTGTTTCTAATATAAAAGGAACAGATCAATAATATAAAGGTTCTAAAACAATGGTAGGTTTTATCAAAAAACATTTAGGAACCTTTAAGGTTTTAAGGGTGTATTCTCTGCTTGAGGTGATTCACCGATACAATTGGTCTTTGAGCACTCCGGCCCTGTATATTTTTGGTGTTTGTCCTACTCCGCAACAATTAGCAAGCTCTTCTTGAGTTTACACAAATGTGCTATAGCAGGGAAAAGGCAAAAAAATAATGCAAAGCACGGGGTACTTCAGAACCAGTAATGCTGACCTACCATTTTGGTGCGCAAATGTTCCATGGCCAGGGCGATGTGATAGGAGGCAATAGCAAAAAGACTCTGGAGTTCAGGGTCAGCACTCAGCTTCTCATGATGCGCCTGTACAAAGCCGCGCAGGGTCCCATAACTTACAAACTCCATGACCAACACGAAGGGCTCTGCAGAGGGGGTCACAAGGAGGAAACCACAAATTTTAAGGACTGTCGGCACATAATGATCTACCAATGCAGGACCTATATTTAATTTTAGGGTGCTTCTAATACCTAAACAGTGGCGTTTCTGGCCACTGTGGCACTCTAGCTGAGGTCAGTGCCCAACCAGCAAACCCCTGCTGTCTAGGTTGTCGTTTAAAATTATTAGTACATTAAATTTTAGATGTGTCCAGAATGGTTGAGCTGTAGATAATACCATAATAACTGAAAAAAATTGTACTGTGTGGAACCAAGAATTATATGAAAAACTTAAATCTGAAGTGGTAATCAAATCGTCAGACAGACAACATGATCAGAACTGACTACAAACAGACACACTAACATTGCAATGTACTTATCTGTCTCCTTACTGTTGATTCTAAGACTTGAAATTTGCAATAAAATACCTACAAAGGCCTTCTGGTGGCGTGTAGCTTGTAATATTTCCCTCTGCATTACATATTATTGAATAAAGTGATAACTGTTGTTGTTGTGACAAATGATTCCAACCTTTTGGGCAGTGCTGTATACATTTATTGCAAGAGAGTGTAATCACTTACCCTCTGCAGTGTTCCAGTCCAGCAGCTGCAGTACATTCTTATGGTGCACCAGCTTCCTCATAATAGACACTTCACTCTCCATTTGCTTAGCACTGACACCTAATTGTGGCAGCCAAACAGTCATGTAATTAATGGTTGGAGACAAATGCCTGCCAGTAATGTCCCTTGCCTATAGCACAGTCCATCAAAATCCTGGCAACAGTTTCTGTTAATTACATTTTTTTGGCAGATTCTACCCACCTTCTTTAGCAATCTTGCATGTGACGAGTGAGTGGCCTTTGCACGTGCCCCGTGTCATTCTCGCTTTGTAGAAGACGCCTTCTTTCCCAGCCTTGATCAGCTGAATGAGGTTCAGGTCTGCTTTTGACACTTGGGGGTTCTGAAGATGAATTTGCTGAGATGTTACATTTTGCACAGCTAGTTTGTTTACATCTCTCCTCCTCCATCTGCTCCGCTGCTAAATACAGTATTGGTCATAATATTGTATTCATTCATACTAGTACTGCTACTGCTCCAGCAGACCGCGCTGTATCTTGTCCTATAAATATTGCTGCACCGTTGTTCTTGTGTTTTATATTTTCTTTTGCAGTCCTGTCCTGCTGTTATGATGTTTTTATTTTTTGTTCTTTATGTTGCATCACGGCCCTGTAGTACTGGATACTGTGTAAATGGTTAAAATGACAAACACCTATAGGACTCGATCAGAACTCCACAATCCCTCTATTTGAAACACAGGGTGGATCATCAAACTCAAGATCATTAGGTACACAGATAACGAATAATATTGGCTGAACAATGCGGGGTCAGACCTGCTGAGGTGGCCTCCATGGGAACTTGGTGCTTTGCTTGCTTTTCTGTCTGTTGAGGCCTGGTTCTGGTGAAATGTCCAGCGGTGGCATCCATTTATCTCCAGGGGAGATGGGAGACACAGGATGGGTGTCTTGAGGTAAAACAGTCAAGCTCTGTCTGAGTTGCCTGATGGTCTTCTTCAGGGATCGATACCTGGACGGATGAAATAGAAAGTGTTGGGAAATGGAAAGGAGGGGCAACCATGGAATACAGAATTTCCCTTGCTCTGTTTTCAACAAAAGAGTTTGCTGTAATATTTTGATATCAATACTTTCAAAACAAACCACTCAGCTCTTCACTCCTCATGGGGAAAACTGCCCATATTGATTGTGTTCATGAGAACTCATTCACACATACCTCCCTATTTGGCCTGCAGCAATTTATTTGCATTGATGTGCTACAGTCTGAATTACATATTGCTCATTGAATGAGACACAATACACACAATCAGAATGGGCAACTTTCCCCATGAGGAGCGAGGAGCTGAGTGCAGCCAATCAGAACAGAGATCATATGCTAGATGTTAGACTGAAAAACATAACAAAAGCTAACACAGCTAACAACATACACTACGTTTACTGCATTTAGCAGACGCTCTTATCCAGAGCGACGTACATCAGTGCTTAAGTTCAAAAGTTTGGACACACCTTCTCATTCAAAGATTTCCTTTAATTTTAATTATATTCTACATTGTAGATCAATATTGAAAACATCATCTATTGCTCTGATGACAGCTTTGCACATTCTTGGCATTTTTTCAGTCAGATTCATGAGGAATCAACCTGGAACGGTGTTTAATTAACAGGTGTTTCTTCGTCAAGAGTTCATTAGTGGAATTTCTTGCCTTCTTAATGTGTTTGGATCATCATTTATGATGGTCGGGTTGGTACACAGTTAGTGATCCTGTTCCACTACGGTTCTACTCCACATTATGGCAAGAACCACTTAAATAAATAAAAAAACAACAGTCCATCATTACCTTATTACACTGAATGAGACGATGTGTCCAAACTTTTGACTGGTAGTGTACATCAGAAAAAAAGTGAAAAAAATATAATCTATGGGCCCTTTAAAAAATTTTAATCTAGCTTTGCGACTTCTTGCCAAGAGTGACATGCCGTTAGAAGGACATGCAAAATGCACAAAACTCGCTCTGCTTTGCTGCTGTGGTGGAATAAAACAAGCTCTCTTTAGCTGATTTCAGTTGAGTTCAGAGTTCAGATCCTGCCCTACTAAGTTAGCTTACAACATGGGTCAAAACACATAAACAAAATACAAAGTAAATGTATTAAAGTTCATCCTTAATGTAAGCGCTGAATGGATATAAAAATAAAGGTGTCATTGCTTATTATTTCTACTCTGCAGTCACATTAAATTTGTATGTATGCATGCATATTAATAGTAATGTATAATAATGAAGGCATTTTCATTCTTTCATCCTGTTCTCTGGTGCAAAGGTTCCCAGTCCCAGTCCTGCTCTGTACGTTTTTGGGTTTTCTCTGTTCTGGACACTTGTCCCAGCCCACAAGCAGTTTGTTAATTAGTAAATGAGTTTAGTCGGGTCATAGTGTGGGGTTACTAGGACTGGGATGGGCAACCCCTTCTGTACTGCGTTCAGTGAAAGAGCAATGGACCGAAAAAACTGGAAAAAATACTACTACTGAAAGAATTGGACTGAAAACATATTGCTACTGAAAAAGAGGGCTAGAGAAATACTTGTGAACAAAGTGGGATGAAAAAAGTACTGCCACTGAAAAAGGTGCTCAGAAAAGAATGACCACAACAGAAAAAAAATGGACAGAAAAAAATACCACAGCTGAAAAAAGGGGATTAAAAAAAGACCACAACTGAAAAAAGTGGTCTAAACATAACTTTAAAAAATGGACTGAAATACACTACTGAGAAAAGAGAACTGCTAAAAATAAACGTAGTACTAAAATAAATGCACTAAAAAAAAGGTCTTGAGTAGTTTGTGTCTTAATTTTGCTTCGTGGGATATTTGGTGAGTCGTGACACAAACACTACCCGTGTATGTGTTTCTGGGCATGGAAAGGTTTGAGAACCTCTGTTCTGTGGGATTAACAGGGGCTGAAAATGGTCCTGTACGAATCAGTCCTGACTGTTTAGTTACATAAAACAGGTACATTGAAAACGGGCCCTTTAAATTGTGTGCTAGCGGATGGAAAACACTCGCTGCTCAGTGCACGGACCTTCAGGACTAGTGGTGGGAACCAATGATCTAATAAATTTGTCATTTTTATGTTATTATATTAAACTCCTCAACTTTTAAAGAAAGGCACTAAATCAGTTTACTTTTTGAACCACAGGATTCCAAACAGAACGAGGGTGAGGACGGTGAGAGCAGAGACGCCAGTGAGAATGTAGTGTACGGTGTCCAGATAAGCAGCATCTGTAACGACAAGACATTTCATGTGAAAGTCAGTAAGCAGCGATGCACCAGCCCTAAAACAGGAAAGCAAACTAGGCCACAGACTGAGGCACGGTGGTCGAGCGAGCATGTGCCGAAACAGTGACCTAATCCATTAAGTGACCCAAGAGCACATACACTGTTAATGTCAGTGGTACGCTCGAGCTGTGAGCAAGTTTTCTTCTTTATAATAGAAAAAACAGAGACGTTCCAAAAAGTTCAGAGGAGAAATCTGTAGACTTAACCTGAAATGAATTGGTTACAACCAGTTACCCCAAAATTCAACAACTGCAGTGCAGCGCTGTATGAATAATTCAGCCAGTGAAGTAACTGTCTGGCTCTCCTGTATTTTCTGATCATTCAGATTAAAAATTAAAAAGCAAATGTGAGGAAGAAACTCAAACTATCAGCCTTTATTATTTATTTCATGTTCAGCGCCACCTTTTATCTTAGGTGAACATACAGTGGTTAGTTTTGGAAGCAATGCACCAACATGATCTTTCACTGAGGCGTGTATTTGTCTTTCTTTCCACTAAATGAAACATGTTTGCATTCAAAATAGGACATTTCCATGACCTCTAGATCTACAAAATATTAGAATTAGACAGTAAGACAGTTCCTGTTACACCAATCAGCCACACCATGACACCTATCTATTACAGCCACC
>JBBPCX010000001.1:23022920-23053081 GCA_037974365.1 Hydrocynus forskahlii
TATATATACACATACATACACACACACACACACACACGTACACTACACCTGAAACTACACCTGACCTTGGGAGTATTTCATGAAGCAGGATTAGCGAGATAACACAAGCCCCAGTTTGATCTCTTTATTACTTGGATATTCATATGCTGTCTTTAACACAGGCAGGGGATGGAAAAACCTAGCCTTTCTCATTATTCGCCTCAGGTAACCCACTGCATTTTAATGTTCAGTCTCAAGGATGTGTCTTTGTGGGATATAAAGAACACTGTACGCTACTTTAATTACAAAATTCACCAAGAACACTCAGTGAGCATAAAGAGCCTCGCAGTAATGAGTTTTCTGGTTTAAAGAATAAAAAAGCTGAAAAGAGCCTAAAGAGAGAAAAAATGAGATCGCTCACCTTTTCAGTCCTCAAGTGTAGCACTCCTTGTCCTCAGAGTTGTATTTCGTTGCAGCGCAGCGTATTTAACCCTATGGCATGCAGAGCTGCTGCCATGAGAGCACAAAACCACAGACAGCCAGGTGCTCTACAGAAAGCGAAGCCTCAGCATTAGACAGGGATGCTCGAAGTAGAGAATAGAATCAGTGCTGCCAGCAGGCCAGTGCACATCCCAGCTTAAAGCTGGTTTCAACCGAGTAGGTGAGATTGATGCTGCTGGCCAGTTGAACAGAATGTTGTGTTAAACGTGTCACAAATGAGAGGGATATTATAAGGAAGACTCCTTCTCACTTTGGGTTGGTAAAAATGTAGCTGCGGCTTCTTTTCGGAGAAGGTGTTAATCTTTCTAGCTGCACTGCCACAGCGCAGAGACAGCAGAGGTTGTGGTTTCCTCTCCCCTTTTAGCCCCTGTTGTACTCTGCAGATGAATTGCATTTCGCAAACAGACAAGTGCACAATTGTTTGCAAATAACAAAAAGGCATTTCAGTTGCATCGGCTGAATTTAATCGGCTGCTCGAATAATCATTACAGATCAACGGCATCACTCCATATACAACTACATTATTTTTTTTTTTTTACAGTTCATCTTCAAATACATCATTTTATTGGCGTATTTACAAAACATCGTATGTACATGTCAGTGCAACATCATTTGTATTCTTTAAACACTTTACAAAATAAAGTATATTAAATTAATACACCTCTGCCAATTAATTTAACAAAACCGACTAACAACAAAGAAAGACATCAGTAGCTGATTGCACTACTTGCCAACCAATCATGGTTTATTTCTGAAATATTAATAAATTATCCCTGTATCAAAAAAAGAAAAACAAAATCTTTAAAAGTCGTGTATACTCGCAGCCTCAGAAGACTTGTTAAGCCGAGAGGAAGATTCCAGTTCCAATAAAATTAGCAAAACCGCTCATTATTCCAAGTGAAAGCAGATTTCGAACAGAGAGGAATGAATTATTGGTGTCTAATACAGACATATTCTTCTCACCTTATATGCACTGTGAATTTTTCTTTCAGCGTTGAACAGTTGTTCTGTTCATAGGCATAAACAGTTTAACTATTAAACTATTTGCATGATGAGAAATTACAGTAATACAGTTACATTCACTTTTTTTTTTTTTTTTTTTTTTACATGAACAAATGATCCGATGGCCGTTACATGGAAACTTTAGAGAGAGAAGCAGCGCAAGGCCATAGGCCAACTTATAGCTCTATGCTGATCTTTTTAATGAGGACTTCATTCAAGTGATTAGAAGCAATGGGGCAAAAAAGAAAACAAACAAGCAAACAAAAAATAAAACAACAGGAACGTTTCATTTCTTTTTTCACAGTGTTGAGACGGGTCTCCAATGAAGAGTCTCCACAGAGTTGCTACTATTCTGACACGTCTTAAGACATAAAACCTTTAGCAGGTCAGCGCAGACGCTGCTTCCTTTCGGCAGGGGCCTTCACAAGGTCGGCGGCGCTGACGAGGCATTCTTTCAGAGAACGCTTTTCGCACGAGCCACCGCTCTCTTGCTCTCTGCCAATAGAGTTTAACATTACGCAACGATATATCACTTGTTAAGAACTTTGGCTTGACAATATGAACCTCTCCCATGAGAGCGCACTGATCAGATATGCATGCATTTGGCTACCATTTACTGTACCTTTCTCACAGGAAATAAAGTGACGGCAGTTAACAACATTCTAGAAGCTGTAATGGCATCGTTGAACGGTCGTAATGATGGGCTGGCACTGTGATGAGTGGACTGCAGAGACTCACTGCCAGCACACAGTCAAAAGAAATACAGCTACGCTGTGCTTGGGCAACATGAATGAACAATAAATATATCACTGAAAAATAAAATAATATAAAGTTAAAACTTGTTTAAGACAAAGGAAACACATGAAAGAATTGTACTGGCTCTTTGAGCAATACTCTGGCACATGACCTGAGCAAAAAAAAAAAAGAAAAAAAAAAAAGAAAAAAGAAATTGAAGTTGAAATTGAATCTTAAATTTAGAAATGGCATATGCAAGTGGTTGCTTTTTTACTCACTGAAATGAAGATTTTGGCAGTGAAATGTGCAAGACGCCGTGGTCAGTTTTTATGTAAATATTCTAATAAGTGGACACGCTTTGATGAGCCGTTGTAATACTGTTTTACAGGCTTCCCATTAACCAACCAATTAACTGGAAACAAAGTGAGGTAGTGTACAACTTCTACTGAGAAACATTTGATTTCAACAAAGGAAAATGCAACAAGGCTTTGGAACGTGTTTAAGCCAGTTAAGTTTACAAATCTGAGTCTATGAAGACTACGCCTTTATAAACTTAACAACCAGTGACTGAAAGTGCTCCACGAGAGCTGGTGATGAAATGTGGGGCTGAATGAACATGCTTGGCCTGTAAGAGCTCTGCTTATGATTCCATCATATAAATATACAAAACTCAAGCGAAAAGAAGAGGAGAGTGCGGTCAAACCCTTATGGTACGATAAATAGCTAAAAATCATAGATATGTGATTCTGTCAATTTGGGCTTTGCAGTGTTAAGAATCTGTCCAGTTAAATCACTTCAAGGGAATGGATGTTTTGTTCACTTGGCAACAATAAAACCTATATAGCTCTCTTTCTCTAGCTCATTCACTTTCTCTCAAAGTCACTCGACCACTCGCTGGTGCAACACATCCAAACCAGTGGTAAAGTACCTGCCTTCTGAAACAGGGGGCAGCAGTGGAGCCCCTTCAGTCGGGGGAGCTGATCTTTGTGCTTCAGAGTAACTGCTGCACTTCAGGTTCAACCAAGCAGCGTCGACTCGGCTGCACTGCTGTTTCAGTCTTCATTGCACGGGGGGAGATACTGATGAAACTTACTAAGTGCCTTTAGTGTGGAAGAGCATGGATTCATTGAAGCACGCAGTACTTCTTATAGTCTGACTCAAAGTCTTCGTCCATGCTAGTAGTGTCTGCCATCTTTTTGCCATCAGTCTTTGGCAGAAACTGAGAGTAGTCCACTCCTTGCTGCTCGTAGAAGAGAATGTAAGCTGAATCTGTGTCAATTTCTTCTGAGTGAACCTCCTAGAGATAGGACAGAGGTCAGCAATGCCTTTTAGCATAGGTGAATAGAGGAAAAAAAACAGTTTTGGTAAGTTACAGTGTGGAAGAACACATCTGGTCAGCAGTGGCGTTACCTTGCAGCTGCTGTCGTTGTAACAGTACCACTTCTCATTGGGGTTTTTAGCATACGTCACATAGTGGCCCCCTCCCATTATTCCTGAATGGCACTGTAGAGAAAACACAATTACTTGACTCAACGTATCGCAGTGTCAGGACACAAGTAGCGTATGTAAGAAGAGATACATAGAAATACAAGCAAATTCAAATAAAGGAAATGTTTCATGTTTCATATTTTCTTACTACTGGGGACCAGGGCGGTACTTAAAAGTGGATAAGGCTCTTTTGCCAACTGCAGAGCTGTCATTCCTGACATGGTGAGGGACACAGCAAGAATATATAAGATTGGAGCTAATTCATAAATGCCCTCCTTCTTTTTTAGCTTCGGTTTGATTGTGCAGCCTGGTGCCTTTACAGCTGGAGGTTAGACACAGCTTTCAGAAGACACTTTCTTTACACCTCTGCATATTGTAGCCCATCTCATCCAACCTTTCCTTGAGCTTGCTTGGTTGGGGTAGCAAGTAGTCTACACAAGCTACTGATAACTCAGGAGTCAACAGGGAGCTCCCTCTCATCCTCGCTCTGCTGACTCGCTCCACTCGAACGACATTTGAAGTTCGGAGCACAGGTGGACTTGATCTCTCCTTGTCCTGAATATCTCCAGCTGTGGGTGCGACCCGTGAGACCGTCTGAGACTGAAATCTGTTTACTCCTGAACAATTTTGAACAGGCAAGCTCAGTCCACTCAAGCTTTGTACACTGGAAGATGGAAGGCCTGGTGAGCAAATCTGCATATTGATTCTTACACTACAGAGTCAGTTCTGTCTATTCAGGAGATCAAGAAGTCTCCCTCGGTGAGTAATGTTTACATAGCCACTTTGGCCAGCTGCTTATCTGTAGAAGGGGGCTCCTCTTTGGGCCGTCATAAGCTGACTGATGTCTTCTTGAGAGGGAAAAAGTGGCTATATACGCCCCAAGCACTTAAATCGGCAAACTAGGATCTTTAACTGGTGTCGCTGTTTCTTTGGGGTCTTCACATTGTACCAACAGACAAAGCCAACCTTAGATGGTTGTGCTCAAAAACTGCACTGCTGCTCATGGTGTATCCTTCATGCTCTTTCTGTTCACTCCCTTTGTCTCCCTTGGGGATTGCATGATTCTTCTGTGACACAGAGGTATAACCCAGCCTTCCTGCCCAAGGTGCTGTCTCCTGAGTTTATCCATCAGCCTATCGATCTTATGGCACATACTGTGATATAGTTGGTGTTTGAGGGCTGAGATGCTATGTTCCCATCAATGCGGAGAAGCCTAAGACTGATCAACTGAGGCGAGGCTAGTCCTGCTGCTTTCAAAGCAACGGCTCTCACACTGGTCAGCCGGCTGGCCTATGAAGGTGTCAACTGTCCCATGCCTGCACCGACCACAGGTCACTCTTGAGAATACTGTAACGTCCTGCCCTGCTATTTCCATGTGCTGCATCTACTGGCCTGGCACCAGCCGTCCTCTCCATTCTGTCTATGTGCTGCAACACCCCTCATGACTCTGTGGCATGTCAGTACCGCACTGGGGGTCAGCTTGTTATGAATGCACTTAATGTAAACCACTAATTGGTCTTTAGAATTCTTGGTCCGAAGTCAGCACAGCAGAGCATTACCAACTTTTAAGTACCACCCGGGCGTTCATCCACTACTCATATAACCGCAGTTACATTCATGACTCGCATTAAAATGCCCATCAGTACGTTAAAGTCATCAATAAATTGTTTTCCAAACAAACCCAAGACAATAACTTTATCAGTGGAATTATTTTGGCTCAGGACCCGCATTACCGTGCATCACGAGTGGATAGTGAAGACTTACTGAGATTGCATATAAGTCGTATAGGGGCTCCAGGCAGATAGCGTCTCTTTGGTGAGGGGTGCTGTCCAGTTCTGTGCTGGTCTCCGAGTGACCGTTGCTTTGGCTGCTGTCCTGGCCCAGCCCATTCACCATGATGACGTCGCAGTCACCGCTGGAGGCATCCGCTGACCAGGAGTCCTGTGTGTTGGAATCTGTAGGTGCCCCTGGGCCCAGAGGCTCTACCTCAGTCACTGTGCTGGGTTCTGTGCCGCTGTCTTTACAGCTGCTGTTGCTGCTGCTGCTGTCAAGGTTCTCTTTACTATTGGAGAGCCGGTGCCTACTGCCCAGCTGGGGCAGACGCAGCCGGCCCTGCTTGCGGCTTGTGCTCTTAGGACTGTTGCTGGGGCTGCCGCTTCTGCTCAGAGGGCTGCCCATCCGCCTAATCGAACATGGAGTGCCTGGAAGGACAAATGTTGGCATGTTACAGTCTACTAAAGGCAAAGGTTCTGACATGGCAGAAAATATCTGTTATGGGTGAGGAGGCATTTCGATTTGGCAACAGGGTTGGGAAAGGCAATTCAATTTGTTGGCCTTTAGTCTACGTGAATATTTAAGTTTGGATCATTAACTGTCTATTTACCTTTCTAATAGTCTACTCTCTACTTATCACAGACTGGGTCTGGGACAAGTAACAGCATATTAAACACCAGAACCATAGCTAGTGGCATAGTTAACAGGCAGATGACAGCTTGAGTGTGTCACAGTGACGTTTTCATTTTTAGATGAAAAAAGGCCTGCGTGTTTCATTTTGAAACTTGGTATGGGTTATTTTAAGGTCCTTATAATCACAGGGTAAATTATTTTGCACAACAGTGCCACAAACAGAGCCTTTCCTTAGAAAGATGACTCACGTCAGTAAATCCGAGGTGTACCTATTAGTGTGACCTGTCCCGATTCTTAGCAGCTGGAACACACTCTCTTTGTATGTTATTCTCTGCTGGAAGGTGTTGGTGGTTGCTCCAGATTCCCCACCCCCCTCACCTATCAGAATGACAAGACTTCTCCTTTTTCAACACAAACTTTGACTCTGATTGCAGCCTTTACTATATGTATTATATATTTCAGGACATTTTGACTGTTGTACTGCAAGGATTTGGGGTACTTTCTCATGTTTATGAATGAGGTGTTAATCTAACCTTGGTTAATCTAACTGTGTGTACCAAAGCAGAAAGTGTGTGTGTACGCTGAGACGTGATTCATTGCTTAACCTACTTCAGTACACCATGGTGCTGCATCATCTTCTCCCACCTGTCTTGTTATTGTAAATATTACTATTATATAATATTGCCAGGAGATAAACTACATGTTTTTCAGCTTGTCTCATTAATAAGTTGCCCAAGAGAAGGTCCAGGCCTCCAGTAGTATTAGTAGATTAGCCTGTAGGGCCCCATTACCCACTCTGGTAAAACATAAAGAACTAATAGTCGAAAACTGAAGGGCAAACTTTTATCAGCAGGTTAATTTAATATAGCATCCACCCCTCCCCTCTTTTTTCCTTTACTGATCAACATGGTGTCTGAAATCTAATGGGGCGTTCTGATTTGTCAGTGGAACAGGAGGTTGTTGGATGTAAGTGGAGTCACATGGCAACACCAGGACCAGCCGAAGGAAACCAGTCATAGCAACGGAAAACTTGAATCTTTAAAAATGTTTCAGAAAAACATTTATGTTCAAATAAGGGATGCACTCACCTCCCAGGACGTATTCTGATGTCTGGCCATTATTGATCAGAGGAATATGATAAGGCATTTTTTTAAAGTACCAAAGTAATGTTATATACAGTTACTTAGACACTGTACTGTCTAATGAAACACACGAGCTAGAAGGTAGGCAACATTGGTTTTGCTCACTACATGAGCAAAACTCAGATAGCAATGCAGAGGACAGCAGGTTCATTAACATTTCCCTCTGCACTGAATATTTTCAGTATTTCCTATGTCCAATTTAGGCCTCCCTGCATTACAATACAACCATTAGAGGGTGAAGCCTATCACATGCTCCCTGAGACATGTGAAGCCAGCCATGATATCATTTAAAAATGCTGCCAACACATCACAGGACAGCTCATTGCTCAACACACTTGGAGCATCTGTTGCTGACAGATGCCCATGATAGGAGAGTGGAAAGGCCATCCTACCCACACAGGGAAATTGAGGCCAATAATGCTCACTTGGGCTTCCAGCCATGGATGACAGTGGCATCACCGGGGATTCTGTGATTTCTCAATGATCAGGCCAATATTTAGACAGCTGCACCACTCAGGAGCCCCCCAGTGAATATTTTTAAATTACATGACATTATTGTGCAAATTTTAGACTGTTGTTCTACATGTTTTACTGTAGAATGGCTAGTCTTAAAGTTTTTAAGAATTGGACGTTAAATAAGGTTAATATCCGTGGTGCTATTAATCTAGTGTATCACACTGGTGCATCAACAGCATATATCATTTGATGCCTTAAACTGAGCTAAACTATTATGAGAACTGGATATGTGTTTTCTGACATGGAATGACATACAATAGTTTTTTTAATTAAATTGTGTGATGGCAAAGAAAGACACATATGGATGTATCCAACATACAAGAAAAAGAGAGTAAGAGAGACAGACCTCTGCCAGAAACGGGTGGGCTGGTGACAGTAGTGGTAGAGATGGAAGACAGAGAGGAGTCTCCTCTGTCCAGCCTCTGGAGCTCCTCCTCCAGGCCCTCACTCTGGCTCTGCAGGCTCCACATGCTCTGGGCTGCTTCACGTGGAGCCAGAAATGCACTGGGGTCAAAGGCCTTCCGCGGAAACTTTACTATCTTCTGAGACTTGATCCAACGACCATTCACAAACTGGAAGCGTTTCAGGTGAACAATCTAGATAATAACGGAAGAACAATACTGTTCCATCACTCATCAGGGGAATAAGCCATGCAGCAACATCATGAGAGCATCTTGGTGTTCTTTACCAGTATGGGCGGCAGCCTCCAGAGGTCCAGTTTCTTGGTGGCCAGGCGGTGGGTTTTACACTTGGAGCAGTAGTAGAGCTCATCCTCGCCCAGCTCCTCCTCACTGGTGAAGGCCTTCAGACAGCTGTCCAGACTGATGGGCTCAGCCTGGGCACGCCGACTTTGCTCCACACTGGTATGCTCCTCCACTATCTGCACAAGACACAAAAACTAAGCATTTAATCTGGCATACATCAGACATTATGTGCAACCTCATATCACCCATATCACCAAGTTCGGAGCTCAAACAGCCCAGGCCTAACAACATCAGGTCTGGACTGGACCCACATCATCAAGTTTTGAGCCTCAAACTGACCAAAGCCCGACACAATTCAGTCATAAAGCAGCCCATCACCCAAAAATAGGAATACTGACATTTCTAATAACAGTGCTGGTTAAATTACTATGTAGTGACATCCCAAAGTTCAGTCTGGATAAACTTCCCATTACATGCTCCTCTCACAGTGTGCAGTACTAACAAAGGAACCTACTGCCCTGAATCGATTCTCTGTAAATCCATTTTCTCACAAGTACTGGCCTTTTGGATCTGGTTTCTAAATTCCAGCATGTCGCATATAAAACTGTATAGTGCTCCTCTTAAAAAAAATTGAGTAGCCTGTTTAAAAAAAATTGAGTAGCCTGTTTTTAAAAAATTGCAGTAGCCTGTTTAAAATAGTTTTGGAGGTTGGGAACTAGTATGCAGAGTGTAGGAAAGGAATAGAATTAGAAGGTACTTGTTTAAATGATCCTCTATGACTACATTAAAATTTTACAATTACATGTTTAATCAGACCAGAAAACTTTAATATACACTGAATAATATTGTGCAGCTCCCTCTTGTGCCACCAGAACAACTCTGATCTGATGCGACATGGACCCCACAAGACCTCTAAAGACTTTAGGAGCAGGTTCTTTAACTCCATGGATCAGACAAGTTTGTCCATTACATCCCACAGATGATTGATCAGAATCATATTTAGGAAATCTGGAGACAGTCAACACCTTGTTCTCTTAGTCATGTTCCTCTGATCTTTCCTGAACAACTTTTGCTGTGTGGAACATTGCGTTATTTTGCCGAAAGAATCTGCTGCCTTTAGAGAACACCGCTGCCATGAAGGAGTGTGTCATAATAACATACACATGAATGCCAAGACCCATTCATTAGACTAGGGGACACTGTTCCTTTACTCCATGGACCAGTTCTAATACTCACATGCCCACTGCAGATGTTTCCAACAGGGACAGTGGTCTTCATGAACATCGTGACTGGCCTGCAAGCTGTGATACGCTATGTGTTCTGACACCTTTTTGTCATAGCCAGCATGTACCTGGATGAACCAGTCTTTGCTCCTCATGTGTTTCACTGTTCACTTGTTAACTAATATATCCCAATATATCCCCTTTGACAGCTGCCACCGTAATGAGATAATCAATATTATTCACCTGTCAGTAGTTTTAATGTTGTGGCTGATCAGCGGAAAAAAGGAATGATTTCTGGGCTAAACAGGGGAACATGTCTAATGCATAACATATATTGTCTAACACCCAGAGCATAACAGGAAGATTTGAAAGAAAAATGAAAAAAGGAAGCATTAAAATACAAAAACCACAACACACACTGCTCAAAATCACTGCACACCAGGTATGTCGCACCAAACTGAAAGGAGAGAAAGTGCCACTTGACCTAAATTTAGATTCTGACTGAATAGCGCTGTGGGACTGAAAATAGTACTGCCCTAAATACATCCACCTTAAGCTGCATTCACAGGTATACCTTGAATTACAACAAGGTCATCTTTACTTCTTCCGACAGCTCGCAGTAAATGCTAGCTATTTTTTCTTACAATAAAAATAAAATCTAGTTATATACACATAGATGCAAAAATACATACGTCTTTATACATCTGAACATAAATTTCTTATCTGACCTCAGAATTCCACAAAGAAAAGTAGATGCAAATAACTGACAGAGCCTATCCTGGATATTGCTCTGACTTTCACAAGCAGGCAACATCAGACTCACATTCCAAGACGTGATAAGATTCTAACAACACTGCAGGATGGCATAATAATAGGTTGAAGGTCATTGTTTATCTGGGTTTAGGTTAGTTATGTAATTCCGTTTGTGCCTTTTGGCATTGAGTAGAGGGAATCGCATGCAAATGAGGAAGGAGCTCTAAATATGGGTATATTTAATTTACTAAAGGTAAATGACTGACTAAAACAGGCCCTGCATTCCAAAACAGGTGGGCTGATTCCAGGTTATATAGCAGTAAGAGCTGGTAATTACACTGCCAAGGGATTTCTCACATCTGGCATGAGAAACAAGAAATCTGTAAAACATAGAGGGCAACAGCTAATCTTTCTATCTGAGAAGAACGTCATGTTTCCCAGGGATGAGCCAGGACAACCAGTACATTAAAAAAAAGTATGTTCACAAAACAGACCTCATTTACAACTGATCATCTGATAGGACCATAGGACTAGTATCTGTGGTGCAGCCTGATAAGTATTCACACTTGGTGGTCAAACGTGTCTCCGGTTAGTCAGAGTGAAATTAGATTGCTATGTGATGCATAATATGAAAATCAGTTCATACACATCACCCGACTAAACAAGTAGTTCCTTGTTTTCGCTGTTCTGTTCAAAAGTAAAACACAGTTTTACATGGCATTGTACAGATGACGGTTTAGATCAATTACTTTCTTGTATTAGTCATTGCTGCCATGTGTGTTAAAACATTTTGTACTGTGAAAAAGGAAGAGGCAAAATTAAATTCAACCAATCTGGGGCTTTGTAAGCTTAGCAAAATACAGGATTGCATGCAAAAATACACAAGTCATATCAGGAGAGAAACTCAAGAGGCAATAATGTCTGCCAAGTGGCAGCATTGAAAGGGGGGACCCTTCCCCTTAAGCAGAACAGCAGGGAGAACTGCCATCACATTACTGGGAGGGGGTTTGATGGTCAAACATGGCTTTGAGAAATGGCTGCACTTACACCCGTGTAACAGCTGCCTAAAAGACATTTTTTGCATGCATTCCTGGAGTGGCGTAAGAAATAGAACTTCTGGAAATCTGTTTTAAAAGGATCAATATTTGTTTGGGTCAATTTGGCCACTCCAAAAGGTTTTGAAAAATCCAGTCAAACAAATCAACAATGGGAAATTATTAGGAAAAACTCCTTTAAAGGTAAGAGAACACTAACACCAAAATATGGATCTAAATTTTAGATAGTTTTATTTTTTAAATCAAAACTTGAGTACTGATTTCAGCATAGCCCGATTAGTTACACATGTATATAATGACTCTCACCCTTTCCTGGGAGGTCTGGTAGCGAAGGTGGAGAGCGGTGGGATCCCAGTCCACAGCGATGTAGGCATTCCCTAGAGCTGCCCTGTCCTCGTTACACTCCACGGTGCAGCCTCTGCAGAACCTGGCAAAGACAAGACAGCCGTCATCAGTCCCTGCTGGCCATATGGGACAGTCAAACACACAGGCACACACACACTGTGATAAATTACTTACCTGTACCACGGGCACCAAGCACAGGAGTTGCCGTCTTTCTGCACGACCCGCAGGGTGAAAGGGTACTGGTAACCCATGCTATCATCACTGCAGGACAATTAGAGGTAAGCCATTTGAACCTTGCAGATAAACATTAATTCATGTCCTAGGGTTTTTCTGCATTATTAATTTAGGCAATTCATAGTGTAGAAAAACACTAGGACAGGGCAGACCGAGAACTATTTCAAAGCAAAGACTGAAAGCAACCAAGCCTGTTACTCAGTTTCAGAATTCTGGACCCAACATGGTCAAGAACATGTGAACGCGCGCTCACATTGCCATTCTTCTGCATTTAACCTTTATCTGATGATATGTGCAGTTGTAGTGACACTATGTATAATGAAAATCTGTGTCTAAGAAATCTATCTCTGCTATTTCAGATGTAAAGCAGACTCTGACCAGTCTTGGGCGTGATTGCTGGCCTCCTGAGGCGGCAGAGGGCTGGCCAGACGGGACACCTGGATCCACACAGCATCATACAGGTCCTTTTTACTGGTGTGCACTGTGCAAGGCACGATGAGTGGCATGCCAAATAGACTGGGCCGGTTCTTCTGAGACGACAGGAAGTACAGCTCTGTGCGCATCTGAAGGAACAGAGCAGTGGCATGCATAAGCTCTCTGGCAAACTCCATAATACATAAAAAAGGGTAAAAACTAACAGGCTCTTTAGTGCTGATGGCACAGACAAAACAGATAAATAAATAAACAAAAATTGAATGCAACAGTTACCATTTTCCTGTGCATGGCGATGATGTAGCCAGTGAAGGGGCTGTCCAGAACTGGTGTGAAGTGCCCATTGGGGATGCCATTGGTGATGCTTCTGTCTGAGGCAGAAGGCGCCACTGTGCTTGACATGCCGTTGACCAGGGTTTTCTCAGAGCCACTGAGCACGGGCGTACAGGCTGTGCCGTTTGGAATAAGGCCAGGTTTATCAGCATGGCTGTTCTTAGCAGTACCATTAGCCATCAATTTAGTGTCTGTGCAGAACACCAGGAGAACAGAATGAGATATAAAAAGGCCCGAATCAGGTAAGAGGAACAGAAAGCCAAGCCGTGTCTCTCACCAGTTGCTGTCGGAGAGGTGACAGAGGTGGGAGAACCAGGCACAGGAATCTCAAATGCACACAGGAATCCGTTCACCGACAGACGCACCTTCTGGTTGTCCTGAGGAAAATTCTAAATACACAAAATATCCACTTATATGTCTACCGCTGAAGGTCTTTATGTATTTGTTGTTCCAAAGATGAGAGCTGGTGTGTTCTATATCATGATACTGGGAGATTATACTCAATTCATTTAGGTCTGTAGGTAATCAAGTAACAATTCTGTACCAGATACTGCTGGATACAACACACCACTACCGTGATGGTGTCACTGCCATGATGAGATCAATCTACATACCAAATAATATCTGGTGGTGGTTCTATTGTGGCCCCTTTTCAGTGATGGATAAATTGTGCAGCAACAAATACACAAAATGCAATTTCAATGTTTAAAGCAAAGAGGCTCCTCATGTGTGAACACACCACAGCACATTGTGAACTGTGTGAAATTCTTTCTCTGCATTTCACCCATTCACCAAGTAAAGCAGTGGGCTATAGACAGTGATTGTATGCTGACAAATTGCACATGTAGAGTAGGAGTACCAGATGAAAAGGAAAATAAAGCATTTCATGTAGTGTTAGTTATTTTGTGTGGCACCAGTACAGCATGTAAAATTTTTGCATAGATCCCCAGATTACAGTGTATGGTCGGTTCACCTTAATGTTGGATGAGTGGACCTCAGCCAGAAGTATCTGTTCTGGCTTCAGGCCGCACAGTTCACTCAGCTGCTTTTTCAGGCCTGTATACTTCTCGTCCATGTTCAGACGAAGACCATAGCGCACAGGAGTGGAGCCATCCAGTTTAATGACTGCAAAACACACAGGCAGATATGTGAGATTCAAGTAAATGGAAGCGTCCCGAGGTGCATTTTTGCTCTGCTTCTAATCACCTGTGATCTCCAAGTGCATAGAGCTGTCCATGGGAAGCGGCAAGGACAGGAAGTTAAAGGGGTCAAAGCGGGCGCTGATGTGGCCGCACGTCTTGCACTTGACTTGGGACTTGAGTTGGCCATGGAACAGGTCTACCACAATGGAACGGTTCCTTCTCAAATGGTTCTCCCAGGCCTAAACACACAGACACCCCAGATTCATCAGACACTGCAGATTCAGTTAATCCCATTTTAATGTCCACAGGGTACAGCACTTGTAGGCAGTCCCTACGGGCACCTTTCTTTCTTTTCATTAGAGCACCATCAATATGTGCACATTAAGGCTCACTTCCCGCTTAAGAAGTGCTTAGCAAATGAGTGATTTACCCAGAGCAGCTTAATTCATACAGTCAGGACCTCTGTGGGCATGAGTCACGTCTGGGCACTGGGAGATAGCAGCCCCTGAAAACACTAATAGCCCAGCATTCACCTCATTGGCCACTTCTGCGTCTGGCCGTCCATCGCTGTCTTTCAGCTCCACATAGGGCTTCTCATGGACCCGATTCAAGTCCTCATGAAGTCCATCCAACAAGAATGCCAGAAGTTCCTGAGAATCCTGTTGCTGGAAGCCATTGAATCTTGGCGCATACTTTGCTATTGTCCACTAAATAAAGGATAAAAAAACTCAGTATTTGCACTAAAAAAGCAGTCAAATACAAAGATTACTACTTGTTTCTAAACCAGAAATTAATCTCCATGTTTTAGGATCCCCACCCTGAGCTTCAGAGGTGCAACATTCTTTTGTGTTCCACTCCAGAGCTCCTGTACCAAATCCCCATAACATTTGGCCATATGGCCTCGCATTCCAATGGGATTTGTTCTGTTGAGATAAAAGTAACAGTCTGCCATTCAACAAACTTTACAGCTTCATCAACAAAGTACCCCAAATGAGTTTCCTTTGTTAAATAAAGCATTGCTTCTTATTCTTACCTGTTGAGCTCATAAAGATGTCTTCCTGAGATGAAATAGTCAGTGAGGGGCTTGGTGTTGCTCACACACTGGATACTGGAGTTCATAAAGCACGTGTTCCCCAAGTTGCTCAGGCCTGTAGCACCCTTCTCTGTAGGGACTGCAGGAGGCAGTGTACACCAGTTTACTTTCAAACTTTAGCTGAATATAGTTAATAATTGAGAAAATACCCAAACACAAATATTGACTGAAACTGAGAAGGGCCCTTTGGGTTATGCATCTTTAGACCTGGATAACTGGCACTGATCCATATGGCTGCAAAAAGTAAACACTAATTGTCCTACAGATATATAACCTCTCATCAGTGTCACATTGCTTTGCTGTGGAAAACACTGTGTGGTTAATAATTTACTTTAAAAAGGCAATTATTATGCAACTGTGTTACAGTGAAGAATGTATAAAACCAAGCTCAGATGAAAATCAATAATCTTCCATGACCTGTGTCCATTACCTTTGTGTCTGTCGATTTTACTGCTGTTCGCGATGAAAGACATTTCCTCCGGCCAGCTCATGTCTTTATTTCTAACTGTCAAAATGAAAAAGGATGAGAATTTTTTTTTTTTTACTTCAGCCTATCTTATTCGTCTACGCATACTTGGCAATTTTATCCGTATTGCAGGGCATATGTAAAGGGAGATGAAACTTTAATTAAGAGGTTGGATATCCTCAAAGTCAGATACATACCCTCAATCACCAAATGCTGTTCATCTTGAATTTTCAGACTTTCTAATGTATGATCTTCATCATCAAGAAGAGTGAGGTAATTCTGAGGAGTGTGGTTAAGAAAAAGGACAAAGTTAATAGCTATACCTTGCACATATGTTAAACACACAGTGCTTAAAATGACACACAGACCTCTTTTCACACCAATAATCCATCCATCAATAAAAGTAATTTTTTATGTGGTGTGTCCAGTTAAAGGGGACATATCATGCAAAACTCACTTTAGTTATAACATGTTCATGAAGTCCTTTGCACAAAATCACTCTCACATAAAGAGATCTCACCAGCTCTATTCCTGACAGTTTCCGTTCCTTTCCGTTTAAGGGCTCTGTCACTTTTATGCAAATAAGCTGTCGCTGGCCACGGCCCACCCATCCCATGCTTACGCTGCGCGTTTACCACACGTGAAAATGGCAGAAAACAGAGGCGCTATCAGCCCTATATCTAGGACCCCGAGTCGGACCCAGAGCAAGATGAACGCAACACTTCATGAGTGACTTGCCTTTGCCTGTAGCTGAAGCGCTCGGCGTCTTATGCGTGCTCGTAAAACCAGCAGACAAAGATGGCGGATCTTCAACTAATCTAGTGGGTGGGGCTCGACGGATGAGGGGTGGTTCTATGTTAATTTCCCTATTCTGATGCCACAATAGGGGAGTGTCCAAACGGCTCGTAGAAACACATGATGCCTGACACCAAAATCTTTCAACTGACTCACAGAAAACACATGGATGGTTTTTTTTCACGCTTGGAGTGTTTATAGGAGCAGTAGAGACAAAAATGGAAATACAAAAGGAATTTTCATACATTACTGATGTACAGCAAGAGACATATGAGTTAAATTGCATAGGGCTGCAGAGGGTCTAACCTCACTGTTGTAGAGCCAGAGACGCATGTCCTCCTCTTTGATCCGTAACCTCTGGGATAGATACTCGTGGATGTCCTTAATGGTGCTCATTCGGCTGAAACACCCTGTGTAGGCCAGTACACGCTTCAGAGGGGCATTCGGAGATGGCACATTGCCTTTGGGGGAAACAGAAAACCAAACCTAACCTTCAGCACTCAAGACAGAACAGCATTCAATAAAACAGACATTCCGAGAATGCTTGAGACATCACTACACTCTCATACTGTTCATATAGTATTCAGAGACTACATGTCAATTCACTAGAGTCATTAAAAAGAAACATCAGGAACGTGTGAATATGCTGTGTAAAGGAAGTGCGAAATTAGAGCCTGCTCTTAATTCAACAGCTGCTAGGGTGGTTAGTCAACAGCTATCAACTTCCTGAAATGTGAATAGTAAAAAGTTAATAGAAAATCCAGAGAACTTAACAGTAATGTTCTGTCACAAAGAGTCCATATACATTCACAAGAGTCACAAGTGTGAGGATTAATTGTAAGGTAGCAGCAAGAAAGGGCAAAGATGATTTTAAAAGTACCAATCAACCATTAGTCTGGGTGATCAAGAGAAATGTAAACAAAGACATGGAAAAAAACAAAACCAAACAGCCAAAATAGGTCAAAAATAAAGAGAGAAATGTTGATTAGTGATTTCGTAAATTAAAAGCCTTTGAATAACACAGCGAGATCATTAGAGGTAATTAACTAAGGAGGAGCACCCATTTGCACTCATAATGCAGATTGCAAACTGACTGAAGCAGCACTGTGACCAAAACAAAACATCTAACTAGACCCCCTGATTAATGGATCTCTTATGTTCAACAACACACTGCCTCAGCAAGTTGTTCTGTGCTGTGCATCATTTTACTACTTACTGATTTTCAGGAAACCTGATAGCAGGCTCCATAAACCAAATGTGCCCCTGTACCAGTATGACGTTAAACAAACAAGCAGAGCTCACTGGCAGGCTTGGCCAGCACAGGCAGAGTTGGGTGCTAGGATCAATCAGGATTTGGACATTTTAGTGTTGTGAGCCAGGAATGCGCAGTGTTTGTCGTGCTGAATCCCTGCTTAGTGCATTTTAAGAGATTAGGTTGCCCAGGATGGTGGAGGGAGCCTCTCTCTTGCTGCAGGCTTACGTTACCTCGGGGAAACTGTGGAGGGAACATTCGCAGGCTGGTCATACCCATGTTAACCCAAATGTTGGACTGGGGTGTGCGTGTGGCTGGTTGCTGCCGTAAGAAAAGCAGGTAACGAGGGAAGAGCTCCAGCTCTGCCTGGTCTGTGACAACAGACTTGATCACCTTTAGGCGGGTAAACAGAGAGAAAGTGATGGGGTAAACAAAGCAATGATGATGAAACGATCAGTATGGTGTTAAATTGTTTACTGTGGTAAAGAGCAGCACACATACTGGTCTTGGTAGGCTGAGGTTGGCGCCGTACCAGTGGTAGAGTGCCCTCCACACCGGCTCTGGTACCGTCTCAAAGTCTCGGCCAGCCATCAAGTGCAAAGATCTTTTTAGTCTCCCACCCTCCATTGTTAACGTGGGTGCCTGTATTTAAAAAATATCTATTAATAAAATGACCCACATGATGCATAGACAGCTTCTTCTATGGCAAAAGGGTGAGGTGGAGGCTGACACATTTAAAAAAACTTATTACTTGTGACTGGGTTGTTGAATAGCTGTGTATACTCTGGCCTGACAGCACGAGAGATTCAGTATCAAGGACAACGTGTTATTTCAGAACAGACTGAAAAACTGGTTACAAACAATAACTCCATGAAACTCATTCAGCCAAATCCATGTTCCTGAAAATCAAGTCATACTGATTCAATGCACTATGACTTTTTTAGCTTGCTGCCTCAAACAATCATGTATTTCTGACAATATATTTAGGTCGTGTTATTTTTTTTTTACAGCAGCAATAAAAACATACCACTTTCCAGTCATAGACTAACCGCATCAAATTCATATAAAACAGAAGATAAGCTGCCCTGCACATTGTAGCATGTCCTCTGCTCTCACTCACCCACTTTCGGCCTAGGAAAGGCTTGTTAAGTAGTTGGTTATATTAGGTGGACAGGGAGCATGGAAAATCTCTGAACTGTGCAAATCAGGGGCCACCATGATTAAGGCTGGAAACCACTGATACACATTTGGGGGCGATTCCCTGGACAGAGATTAAGCATAGCCCTGGACTACAAAGCCTTTTCAATTGAGATTTTCCATCGAATGGAAAATATAGTTTGACTGAGCTAATTCCTTATCTGGGAAACCTGCCCATAATTTCATGCTTCAGTGTTTTTTTTTAAGTTGTTTGATATTGTGTACATGTTGGGATGCTGCCATAATTAGTGTTTTTTGCAGTGGAATGGGTTATGCTGAACAGAAATATGGTGTTTTGATGTGCTGCTGACTTTTCCCAGTGCTGTTGTCTTGACAGCTGAGACCCCCCTCACTTGTCCAGGCCTCCTAAACTGTCAAAATGAACTGACACACCCACATATTAACTCTTACCTTCATAGGCTCGGTAGTGACTAAGGGTTGGTTGTCGATGGCGCCTGGTCTCTGTGCAGTCAGGTGGTTGGGCAGGTGGCCATTGGCAGAAGAGAAACACTGGTTATTGTTGTCCAAAACACTGTGCTGCCGAGCAAAACAGATGTCCGTGGCAGAGGAGCTCACATGTGGCATTTGACCTGAGAAAGTGAAATCACAAACCAGATGAAAAATCAAACAGCTTATGGTGGCACTGGGCCAAAGCACACATACGCACATTTGTTTTTAGTTCAGAAGGTCTAAAATTATTGTTTACAGCTCAGTCTCCCTTCCGTAGTGCTGCTGACTGTACATGGCGGCCACTACGCACCTCAAAAGTTCCCGTTTTTCTGAATCACCCTGTACATGCTTTTAAAAAACCTAAACGAACATAATCTGTTGTTGCTGCTGGCCTTTTGAGTCCTCGCTGTTAATGACGAGTGCCAGACTATTAAAAGTGCTACAGTTAGAGCAATAGCGAGGTGGGTCATGGAAAAGCTGAAGCTGAAAAATGAACCCCACCAAATGTTGAGAAATGTCCATACTGACCCCACCCAATGTAAACAGACAACTTCCACGTACAGACAAACATTATTAGGTCTGCTTACTATTAGTGGTGCTTTCCGACGTCTCCCAGGTTCTGTCTGGGGAGTTTTCTCCAGGGGAACTGAGGGAGCGAGCCACTGCTCCAGCTTTGGCCACTGCTGAGTCAGCAGCTGTGGCAGACTGTGGACTCCTCCGGCCATTACCCTGAAGACCAGGCTGCTCCACGACGATAGACTTATTGTCCTTTAAAGACAAAAATAATGAAGCCACACAACTTTTATGGTACCGAAATAGCCCACAGTCAAAACTGCAGTCAAAATCTAGATGTAACCTTCACTTACATATTTAACATAGTCCTTCCACAGCTGCCACCACTGCATGGAGATGAGGAACCAGTTCTGACCCGGCTGCAGACCATGCCTGCTCTCTCTTTCCAACCATCCCCTACAGACACACACAAACACAATCAAGGCTTCAGGCACATTTAGCCAAACAACTCCAATGCACTGTGCTGAAAGTGCAATCATTTTCTCCATTCATTACAACACATTTATCTATGTTCGACACAATGAAGTGCAAATGGAAAATAAGAGCCACCAAATTAACAGCAGCGGTTACACTATAATAGGAAAACATTAAATATTAAATATACCAATGCTGATAACTTTGAAACCGCAGCTTCTTCATGTTATCACCATAACACACTGTACTACGCTATTGTGATCTCTACATCAGAACCATTCTAAGCTAGACACAGTGCCTTGGAGAACTAGGCAAATTTCTTGAGAGGTGTATACAATCAGAGTAATTTTCTTTCATCAACATTATGACCACTAGGAGGGGCTGAAACGGGTAATGCAAGTCAAAAAACAATTTCAACTTCTAATTCTAAGTCCGCCGAGATTTCAGATATTAGTGAGCACAGAGTGGTAAATTTTGAGCTTTCACTGGTCTGGACTTACCGGATGATCTGGCCCTCCTCCTCTGGAGTAGCGGGCCGTAAGCCCAGCACAATGTGGCACACCTAGTCAGAGAGACAACAGGCTTGAAAGCAGCAATAAGGAAAATTGAGAATTGGGGGAAAAGTGCATGAACATTAAGGTTACCTGAAAAAGCAGGTTGAGGAACTCATTGGCGAGGGCGCTCTTCACACTCCATATCTGGTAGTCCTCCAGAGTTAGGTGACCCTCCTGTGTGGTGGGAGAGACAATGAGATTACCATGCAAAGAAAAAAATGCTTCTAAAGGGGCAAAGATTTGATGCATATTTCTTAAAATCAACTAAACAAATGTCAATTACTTTTGTAGTGTCATGCATCTTCAGGATATCTTCTACAATGTCATTCACATCGCAATCTAATTCCTGAAAAGGGGCAAGAGGTTGAAAAACAGTGATAAACAAATTAAGACCACCCAAGAAAAACAGTAGCTCTGTGTTACATTCCTAAGGCATTTGAGGACAAACCAGCAGGATTTATTAAACACTGAGTCACCAAGCTAATTAAGAACAGTATAGCTTGTCTAGCAACCACACCCAAACACTGTCGTCACTTCAGTGACTGAAACACAAAAGAAACTAAAAAGATTTACAGATGTCTTACAGTATAGATTTTTTTTTTTGCCATTCTGTAGCTAGAAAGCGTAAAGTGCCACAGTGGAGATGCCAAGTCATCTGTGGTCAACTATTCCTGCCAAACCAGATTTGTTTTAGCAACAAAAAGCTCACTGCAGCTCTAACCCAATCACGTGCTTTCTGGAGTTCTGAATGCCTAAAGCTGGTAAGGTGTTCAGAGCTCACTTACGGACAGTGTGTCCGTGCGGTTGTCCTTCCACACTTCCAGCAAGGCCACCACCATCTCATGCACTTCATCTCGAGACAAAACTCCATCCCGATCTACGTCAAACACTTTAAAACAAACTGAAAAAAAAAACAACAACAAAGAAGGGAGTGCTTTAGCAGCAAATATGTAACAAATGATAACCATCTTCAATTTTGCTGAATCAACTCTCAATTAGAACATCAGAGGTCACTAAAATCAAAGGACACTTTCATCAATTAAAACTAATTACAAGACATGCTGCATAGATGGCAGGTTCCTCACAAAAGGCAAAAAAGGGGAAGGAATTCAGGTATTGCAATTTTCCAGAAAAAATGGTCATTAAAAAAGCGCCTTTTAGCGGGGAAAAAAAAGTCTACTTTGTTGAATTGATTTTTTTAATGTTAGAAAGAAATGTAATGGCTTACATTTCTGCCTTTCAGCCACGGGGCCTCGGCAGCAAGCTGAGAGTCCACATGATATCTCCTTAAAGTCAATGTGATTGTCCCGATTCTCATCAAAGGCATGAAACAGGCCTGCAAGATGGGAGAAATGTCAGTGCTCAGATTAATAACTGGATTGTTCAGGGTGTTGTACATCTACAGATGACCCAATATGTTTCAAAAGCAAACATCATCTACTGAAGTAATAGCTCCATTACTGAAGCATGAAATTTCCCAATATTGTAAGAGCTGTACTGAATAGGAGTAGCAGGTGTGTCTGGGTGTGCATTAGGAGCCTAATGCACACATGAGTGCATGTGTGTCTGGATAAGAGCCCGGTGGGGTCCCCTTAAAACCCAGACTCATGAATATTGCATTACCTTCACTTAGTGATGCATGAATAGGAGGTGAGACCAGGGGGACAAAGGTTTCCAAGTCAAAGCGGCCGGTCCTTGACTGGGCTTTCAGAAGCCAGTAGCGCTTCTCCAAGTCAATAATGTCCGATTCTTCTACTGCACAAGACAAGATCACAGGAATCATCATCTAAACCTTTGTAGGAAACGGTTACTTTTACAGGTTACAAGTCAACCTAAATCAGTGGTGATCAATAGAGCTGCACGATTAATCATACTCTTATTCTTACTGGGACATGAATGTCTGTGAAACATACTGTTGAGGATCAAATTGCAAATACACACAAACAAGACTAATGAAAGTAGATTGTGGCGTAATCATTATGGAACGTTTATAATTGGGGGAAATAAAACAAAATACAGAATATTAACATATAGAGCAAATAATAGTCGCAAGGTGAAATTTGCAGCTACATGAGGTCTAAGTTTATTCACTGTAGAGGTGTGTAATCTTTCAGTTTTAAATACTAGGTGGTCTTACTTTTGCATTCAACTGTGAAATATACATTTGGCATTTTGCTATTAAAGAGTATAGGGCCATCATGAACAGAAATTGCTTTATCAGCTATATAAAAAATGAAATAACCTGATCCAGTCCTGTAATGGCACACATCAACATTGTGCTGTGTCATGTTGCTGGCTTGTTGGGCAGTGGAGATTTTGCGTATGTCTAGCGTTATATGTTCATCTTAAGTGCAATGCTGCAATTAAACAAAGGTAATAGTAAAGCCCTTCAGTTTTAAGAAAAAAAACTGGTATACTCTTGATACTCAAAGTGTTCCCAATATTGGTCAACAAGTGCACGTCTCTAATGTATACTGCATATTAATTTGTGTAGGCCAGTACAGACAGGCTGTTGTTGTAAACAGCCTTTCAAGTGCACCACAAATGTGCTTTCAATTGGATACAAGTTGCTGTTAGTACAATACTGAATGGTCCTGTCCTCTGCTGAACTTAGCTAGATTTCTTCTAAAAGCTTACTAACAAAATCTGGAATAAATTTTAATGTGTTGCTTGTTATATAGTCACTGCAATATCCAACAACTGTAACAACATTTTTTTTATTTATACTGTGTAGCCTTTGTAGCTAATTCAAAATGATTAAATATGTCCCAGCCACAATATTAATCAAATACAGGCCGTGACCGTGATGCACTGCATACAGCTAATGGGAGCTTGTTTCATGCAGTTTCGAGGGAACGTTACATAAGAGCCCAGTCTTCACTGCTAGGCGAAAGCATGACTCACCCACATTGACAGAGACAGAGACAGGGCTATACAGTATATTGGTTAAGAGGCCCTAGGATGACCCCCTTTTCATCAGCATAATCTCCATCTTAGGCTAATAGGATTGAGCTATCCATGTCACTGGCCCATCTAAAACTAGAAAGTCATCCATAAGGCACAGGTGTCAAAACTGCACCGCACAAATCACATCTCTCTGCCAAACATCGTGCTCCTTTCAAACCTCTCATCCACTGAAAATTTTAAAATGTTCTATAATTAACAACATATAGCAACAATGGAGAATAAACAGCAGTGCTCTCTGAGGCCTAGTCAGCCAGATCAGCAGTGAAAGCAGCTCTGGGTTGTCCTATAGTTAGAATCTCATGCACAAATACACACACACATGAATAGTCAACTTGTGAATAGTGCTGGGCAGTACCGATAAAAATGTACAGTTTTTACGGATGTTATGATATCAGATGATATTTGCGTTAATAATGTTAATGAACCCATGCTTCAGAGTTGATGCCGAATCCTGATATTTTACATGTCTAACTTCAAAGTCAGAACATTTACATACATAAAAGGTAGAAACTACCTCTAATAGCATCACAGAGAAATAGTGCATCTACTTATGGAGGCTTATACTTTCATCAAAATGAATGTAATGCAAACAGCTATACCATCATATTCTGGTCTTCTGGAGTACAATAAATTAATCAAATATTGGTTTGAAATATGAGTCAAACATCAGCCTGGTGACACTTTTTTTTTTTTTTTAAGTTATTGTCTACCAATACTGAAATAATTCCTGCATCCCTTGTGTTGCACTAAAAGAATGTTTTACAAATCCTGATACAGCTTGTTTTCATAAATAAGTTTCATTATATGGTATATTTCTACCAGCAGTTTAGTGCTTTTGCTATTGTATGGAATAAAAATGTTACTGATATAATGCTAATTGTGTATAACATTGATAAACCTAAAAGTCAGTGTAGTTGAACGGCAGTACACCAGTATAGACTGCCAGACACCATTGGTGAAACATTAATCTTACAGGGCGGATTGAACAGCAACCAAATACAATGACTACCCAAAGCATAGATTTATTCCACATATATCCAAACAATTAATGAAGATATTATTTGAAACCATGTGGCCAAGTATAATAAGGAGGATTAATAATTGAGGAGAACAGGACTGTGGAGTAGGTGAAGGGCCATTAGCATAAAATATCTTCCAGAGGTCCAACAACAAAGCTCTGAATATTTTACCAGAGCTAGAAGTTATAACTGTCTGGTAAATTAGTAAACGTAGTTAGCAATAGTCAATGTTATTAAGTGCTTGGCATGCACAATGATTACTTCAGCAGTAAAGTGTATCTGGAGGGAGTAAGCACCTGGTTGAGCATTATGCATGGCCACTGCATTGAGCAGCGACTGTTAATCTATAAAACCCATTACGCATTGTATGGATCAGCAAAGGGCCATCTTTCATCCTCCATTCTGCAGTTCCTCATCTGCCCATGAGCAGTCCATTTCATTTCATGCACTACTAATGTCAGCTAGTAAGGCCGCACCAGCTTTTCAAGCCACAGAAGAGCTGAAGAATAGTTTCAGTCTTCGGCCCGAAGCCACCGGCCCATCATGCTGTTAATGCCCGTTTTTGCAAATTAGTTCTGCTACATTTCCATAGCTCTTCTTGTTTTCTACAAAAAGTGTCAAACTGAGCAGACAGCCCCTGACTGAGCACAAATAACAGGGTTGGCACTGAGCAGTTCACGTCGGCTTTTGAGATCAGAGCCATTAACTTTCTACTGTTTCCATTACACTAAAGGGCAAAACAAAAGGGACTTTTACAAGAAATGGTGTTAAATTAGAAAAACATTAAGTGAAAATAATTAACTGATCATTTCCATTTAAACGCGACAAAGCATTCAATTTCCATTAGGTGTAGGTCAAAAAACAACAACCACCACCACAACAACATCAACAGATACTCATTCTGGAACGTTCTGTTTAGAGAGGCAGTACCCACCTAGAGGTGCAACTCTGTCAGAGTGGCAACAGAAGAACCATACCATATTCCACCACACATATCACGGCCTGAGTTGCTGGAGGTGCTGGAGGTGCTGTGGACCATAGTAAATTCCACACAGGCTGGCGTCATGTCAGGAAAAAACACAAACGTGCCATTGGCGTGTTGCACCTGAACCTGCGCTTCCCTTTGAATTTCTACATTATGCTAGCTAGCCAGCCATTGCCCTGAACACAGCCTGGCACGGCAAGGAGACACATTCGGAAAGATGCATGGAGACGCACACGTACAGATCACAACTGGTTCACACCAAACAGACATACACACACGCCTTGCTTGGTTAAGAGGATAATCTGGAGCAGGCAACAGATTACTGCATGGCTCTCAGGTTCCCCTCTCTGATTGGTTTTGGACACAAACGAAGCGCCTGATCTTTCGAGCTCTATCCTTGATTAAGAAAACAAACCCATTCTAAATTTACCTGGCCATTCGCATAAGCCAATTGTTTTTGTGTTACATCTTGCACTTGGTGTTGCTAAAAAGACAATGGAGAAGGCCCTATGATGTAATGTGGAGGTGAGGTATCTTTGCATAGTGAAGCCAAAAGCTTGTGACACCAAGTTGAAAAATGTAGGCAGTTTAACAAATATAAGGACATACATTAGGGCAAAGTGTTTTTCTGAACATACATTAATGTTTTTTAGTACTTAAGCAACACTTACCAAAAGCATGTTTCAGTACAAAGTTAGTACATAATTAGTCCTTTTTTATCTGGAATTAGCATAGCACAAGAAAGGTGACATGTCAAGTAAAAATAATTCTACAAGGTGTTTTCACATGTGGCACTACTAGTGTTTATGTGCATCAACAAATTGTGATACGTGTTGTAAAAATGTCTAATTATGTGAAAATATTTTTCCATACAGCCCACCCCTAACTGGACACATGACAAATTAATTCTACTTATAAAATTAGATACCTTGATGACAACTTTCTCTTATAATATTTTCAGTTAAGTCCCTTTGCATCAGTTACGCATCAAACAGAGAAAGCAAGAAAAAGTCCAAAATGCTACAGTGAAAATTATCATACAGGAATAGCATTAGACAGCTGTACTTCCTTCTCTTCTGTCACACACACTAATTTGCAAGTGAAAGCTCAAGCTGTAGAGTTCTCCAAAATTTTTATATACTTAAGCATTTTTTAAATTCACATTAAAAGACTGGCTGCAAAGGGAGCACTACAATATAAATAGACCTCATCTAAAGTGTTGGCTCCGTTGCACTTGAACATTTAAAATTCAGACCTCTCTATAGCGATCAGAACCCAATCAAGACTTAATGAACACTATTGATTAACTGGCTTTGTGTAACAGTTAATCACCAAATAATGATTTCCTCTTAGCATAAACAATCTATACTGTTTTAAATCACAAATCCACACTGCCAAGCCAGATCTATAATATGCTGCAAATGTAGTAAAAAATCAGCAGGTCTGCGGATGGAAAGCTCGCCTAATATTCCCCAAATATCTTGTAGGCCTCGGACATTACTATTTCATGACAGCAAAAGCACCGAGCAACCACACGGGTAAAACGTATTTGACCACTAAACACATCATCACTGATGTCGAGAAATCCAGGGCAGTTTGGCTGTGCTGAAGGGGGGCCGTCTGAGGGAGGACGGGCCGGGGAACGAATGCAGTCATTTCATGTGGCGCGTCAGGCAGTGGGTAATAGCTTGGTGGCATTGACAGCTGCACAGTTGTGGAGTATTGTCCCCTTCCTCACAACAGGGCCGTGAATGTGTGCGCATGTGTGTGTGTGCATGTTCACAGAGTGGGAAGTGGAGCCTGTCACTTGCTATCATCACACTCTGATGCCTCTCTCCCTGCAGAGGAGAGGGCTTCCGCTGACGCCTGCCATGGACTGGGGGAGAAGGCAGCAGGCTCCTCACACAGACAGCTGCAACACAGGCTTTCTATCGTTGGGGGGGGTAGGGTTGGGTGAAAGACAGCTTACACATCATTGACCTCAGAAACAAAAAGCCTCATTGATAAACTCTGTCCAACTAAGCTCAGGAAAGTTTACAGACTTTCCAAGAATAACATTTCAGCCACTTTGTCAACACAGCTCCGAACACATGTGCACAGCCATGGAAAACACTGCAGCCTTTTTATAACCCCTGGAGATTTGTCTACTGCAAGTAAGGCGCTGGTTAGTGAAGTGTTAAAGCGCTCCCCTTTCTGCCTGGGCAGTACTGGGCAGTACCACTTACAGTGTGTGACTCCAGCCAGGGTCTGGTAGAAAGTGGGCGTGTCGCTGTCATCGGTCAGGGTGACGCACACTCCGCTCGAGAGCAACCAGCGGGAGAACGTGAACGCCTCTTTGTTCTGCAGGAGCCAGCTCTTAAATTTCTCATAATTTACCTTCTCACCCTGTCAGAAAACCATACAAAATACTATGAGAATCAATATGAGCATACAGCACACATTTACATACATTGTTAGCTTTCAATGAACAACACTGGAGTAAGTGACTGGGCTACTATGTGTACCTTAAATGGCGCATTCTGGGAGACGAAAAGCATTAAATAGAAAATACAATTCACATGAAAAATAATCATGTTATTTGATTTATTATTTGAATTCAAATGTGTTGTTTATTTTTTTATGTAAATTTGTTTATTACTTGTTTTTATGTTTTGGCAATTTAAGAGCTAAACCATATATACAAATATCCCAAATATATCCAAAATGGTTAAACCAGAAAATGGCATGAATAATACAATTGTTTTGTGCATACAGTATGAAAGTAGTGTACAGTATAATGATAGAGTGTAATGATAGATGGAAAAAACTCATCAACTGACTTCTAAATGCATAAAATTGCACATTTTTTGTTTATGAAAAAAGACTGAAAGCATTGTTCACTTTATTACTGTCACTGGTAAAAACCTGAATAGAAGCTTACAGCAGGCTGAACTGAAGCACACACAAAAACTGACACTGATAACTACTGCTAAAGAAACAGAGGAGAAAGTAAAAAGTGAGAGAGAGAGGGAGACAGAGAGAGGGAGACAGAGAGAGGGAGACAGAGAGAGACAGACAGAGAGACAGACAGAGAGGCAGAGAGACAGAGAGAGACAGACAGAGAGAGGCAGAGAGACAGAGAGAGGCAGAGAGAGACAGACAGAGAGAGAGGCAGAGAGACAGAGAGAGAGGCAGAGAGACAGAGAGAGAGGCAGAGAGACAGAGAGAGAGGCAGAGAGACAGAGAGAGAGCGAGACAGAGAGAGAGCGAGACAGAGAGAGAGCGAGACAGAGAGAGAGCGAGACAGAGGGCGCATTTAGTGACCTCGTTGGCTACCAACGATAAAGCGGGTAAACATTTGCACTATCACCTTCTAAGCTGGATTTTAGAGAATTGGTGTCACTTCTCAAAGGCTCTTGACAGAGCAGAGAGGCTAAACAGTCCAGACAGCTGTACAGTTATACTATATCTATAGTTACACATTCAATAGGAGATGAAAAAAATACAGCAGGCAGAGGCTGGATTTAAAATTTCAGCAAGTTCTTTATAATCCAGTTATCACCAAGCAGAGACCAAACTGGGTCACATACTTCAGCTAAATCAACTCTCTCTATGCAAGCCACTTTGTCTTGAAGAATGCACAATGAAGAAACGCTCAAATTGTGTTGCTGTCTCAGAACAAGTTTTGGGTTACCCTGGCTACAGCTTGATTTCTTTTAGTTTCTTACACTTTCTGCCTTCCATCACAGCCTCTGCCTGATTTCCTGCCTGGTGTTGATTCAGAAAGCATGATTTCTGTCTAGGAGCCTTTGCGGCCGTTGAGCCTGACAGGCGGCCTGTGGAGGCGGTATTGACTGGCAGGGGAGAGTTAAGGCCCTGTCTGTGGGAGGTAAATCAGAGAGACTTGGTAGTGCGTCACACAGAGATGGTAATCCAGCCTGACAGGCGCCCGCCACTGACCTCCAAGAAACATTTCTTTAGTGAGGGCGGCACTTCCCCATCCACCGAGCGGAGCATGTTCTCCACCTCCTCTCGCACCACGTAGCTCCCCGAGTCATTGGCAAACAGACTGAAGATGTCTGAGGAAAAAAAAACAAAAAAAACATGGTGAATATCTGTTCTCACATTCTCTTTGTTTTGCTCTCACGTTCCCTTTGTCTTCCTTCCTCTAACTCTCCCAGAAATATAAATACATAAATACTAGGGATAAATTTAAATGATTTTTTTGGACCGAAACCGAAAACCGAAAGAAATTATTATTAAATTACTAAAAGAATAAATCTGTTACAAAACTATGAAAATAGTTATTTAGCATTCAGACAATGCACAATATAAAATAATGAATAGGCTAAAAAGCAAGATAGCTGAAATATTATACAATTAAATATCTTCTCTCATAAAACTAGTGAATTCAAGTGCATTTTAAT
>JBBPCX010000001.1:23072902-23100650 GCA_037974365.1 Hydrocynus forskahlii
TGTTGGGAGGAGGATGCTGAGGAGAGACTGAGTGTGTTGGGAGGAGGATGTTGAGGAGAGACTGAATGTGTTGGGAGAAGGATGCTGAGGAGAAACTGAGTGTGTTGGGAGGAGAATGCTGAGGATGGAGCGGCAGGGAAGAAGAGAAGAGAAAGGCGTAATTTATGGACATGATGAGGACATGCAGGCAGTTGGTGTGAGAGAGAAAGACGCAGAGGAGAGAAGGAAATGGAGACGGTCGATACGCTGTTGTGACCCCTAATCGGGAGCAGCCGAAAGTACTTAAAAGATACTGTGGCGATTTTTTTTTTTTGAGGGAACCTTTGTTTTTAAGACTGAGTATGATTATATGAATACGCAGATAATGAATGTCTTGTGTTGTCCCAACAAGTATTTTAACTGTAGCAGACAAATACATTTTCATGTTCTGTAGTGTGCGTAGTGTTTGTGCTGATGAGTTGGAAAAAGGAAAAATGGGCAAACAACAATCTGAGCGACTTTCTCTAAAGCAGTGTGTGTGCAGTGGTTAGTACCTCGTGAAGTGGTTCAAGGAAGGACAGCTGCTGAACCAGTGACTGGGTCATGGATCCCCAGGCTCTTTGATAAAGCTCTGGTTCAGCCCCACAGAAGAGCTACCGTTGCACATAATGCTGAAAAAGTTCATTCTGGCAATAATAGAAAGGTGTCAGAACACAACATGCATCACTGCTGCAAATAGGCCTGCGTAGTTGCTGACCGGTCAGAAGGTGTGTGTCGCGTACCTGGGGAGAGATGACACCAGGAGACAAGCCAGCGGGGGCAGTGTGATGCTCTGGGCTGTGTTCTGCTGGGAAACCTTGGCATCCATGTGGACATTATTTTGACGTAAACCACAAATGTAAATACTGTGGCAAGAGTGTCCCCTAATGGCAGTGGCCTCTTTCAGGAGGATGATGTGCCCTGCCATGCAATTGTTCAGGAATGGTTTGGGGACCAGGACAAAGAGTTTGAGGGGTTGGATTGGTCGTCAGATTCCCCAGATCTCAATCCAACTAAACTACAAACTGCTCTGATCCATTGAGGCCCCACATCACAGCTTACAGGACATGAAGGATCTGCTGATAATGTCTTGGTACCAGATGCCACAGTACACCTTCAGAGGTCTTGTGGAGTCCGTGCCTCAACAAGTCAGCATTGGTTTGGCACCACAAGGGGATCCTATGCAATATGAAGCAGGAGGTTTAATGTTATGGCTGATCAGTGCTGTTCATGGTCTAATGTTTTAACATATCTGTTGATAAATAGGGACGAACAGGCAGACAAGCAAGGGGTAATTATTATTATGATTTTTTTTTTTTATAGTTGTTATTTTTTACATATCTTCTAAGACCTTCCATTGCTCAATAGATTAAAAACAGTCTTGGGTTGAAATCCTGATGTGAGTGGATTTTTGGGGCAGCTGGTGGCCTGGTGGTTCGAATCAGATGGTTGTGGGTTCGAATCCCAGAACTGCCAAGACTGAGGTACCCTTGAGTAAGGTGCTCCCAGAGCACTGCATCGCTGGCTGCTCACTGCTTCACTTGGTAAACAGGTTAAATGCAGAGAAATAATTTCACACTGCTCACACTGTGTGCTGTGCTGTGCTGTGTTCCCGACTATAAGGGGCCACTTTAGTTTAATTTATCTGTAGTGAACTCTCTCCATATTACAGTTATCCTTATTTTAAAATGTTGCATTATTTGGGCATTACATTACAAAAATGCTAAGTCAAAATAATAAGTGAACCCTTTTAAATAACTAAACAAATAGTTCTTTGCCACAGACGTTCTTTTGGCGCCCTCTTGTGGACAAATCTTCCAATAGTAAATTTCCGATTGACCTGAGCAGAGCACCTGTGTGCAGGTTTGTGTGTCCAGCAGGGGACAGTAACATTGTGAGAGGCTTTTAAAATCCGGGAGACGCTGTGAGAATAATATACACTGTATGGACAAAAGTATTGGGACACTATTTTTCAGGGTTTGGGCTAGGCCCCTTACTTTC
This sequence comes from Hydrocynus forskahlii, assembly GCA_037974365.1. Taxonomy (NCBI): domain Eukaryota; kingdom Metazoa; phylum Chordata; class Actinopteri; order Characiformes; family Alestidae; genus Hydrocynus; species Hydrocynus forskahlii. The sequence goes on from JBBPCX010000001.1 coordinate 23,074,922, forward strand.
AGTGAAGGACAGTCTTAATGCTTCAGCAGACCAAGACAGTTTGGACAACGCCATCCATCCAACTTTGTAGACACAGTCTGGGGAAGAATATATCTAAATCCATGCATTTGTATTTCTCTAATCAAAAATAATTACAAGATATAATGTGTGTATGTATGTATATATATATATATATATATACACACACACACACACACATATATACATAGGCTTACATATACATATAATCAAGATGTTTTACCACAAAAACCATTGGAAATTTAATCTTGAACCTTGACCAGAACTGGATTTATCACAGTGAGTATTTTTTTGTTTCTCACGAAGCAGCTTGATCAAATGCCCAGTGTGGGCAAAAGTGTATCATAACAGTGGAGGCCTACTGTGAGGAATCTAAAATCAAAGAGTGGGCCCGTAAATAGAATTAAAATATGCTCACTTGATATAATGTGAAGAGAAGTCAACAACAAATGAATTATATCTGCAGATTTCAAAACCCGTCTGGGTGTGTTGGCGGTAGCAGGTCTGCGGGGTTTGCTGGGATGGCTGCATGGTTTTCAGTGTTCTCTCACAGCGGCCACGCGTCCCACCCTAACGGCAAACCCTCAGCCTCCTTCTGCTGGCTGCAGGCCCACTGCTGTCTTACTGTTAAGGCAATCATTTCTACCCTTTCACTTACAAACACAAATCAATTAAAAGTTCATCTGTATTTTCGTTGTATTAATCTACAAATGATAAAGAAAAATGGAAGAAATGGTTCAAACTGTTTATGCTATGGGGGCTCTGGGAGGGTTAAATGGATGGAGTTTCATTTTTTCTGCCCACTCCTGTTGAGCAGTTTGTGCACACCTCATAGATTTGCAAAAATATTTTTGTGTCATATGTCTGTTTTCATCAGTGTGTTTTTGCAGGTCTGGTGCATATTGGCTCATATCAAGTACTCGAATGAAGAACATAGAGTATGAGGAGACACTGAAACCTGGGAACAGCAGTGATTTGAGGACGCGCACCCCTTGTCAGCAAAATGACCAAAACATCCAGTTTGTTAATTTACCGTCACAGAATGATGGTAGTTGGTGGTGTGGGGGCAGGGGTTTCTCCCACTGGACCACCCCTTTAAAAAAAACCAAACTATCATCTACTAGGCAAAATGTAACATGGGGTACAATGCAACACAGACTTTTTTCAACATTGAGAGGAAATCTTGTATTTCAGTAGCATCACCAAAAACCCACAGAAAGATCAAGCCATGCTACAGTATAGCCTCCATACAGCTTGTTAGTTTTAAGCTTCTCATAAGAATGAACTGGCACAAACACCCACAGAATCTCCAGACTCTTGTGGAAAGCCTTCCAAGAGTGGAAGCCGTTATAGCTGTAACGGGAGGGACCACGCCCATATCATTAAAGTCCCAGTACTTTTGTCCATAGTGTATGAATATGCAGAAAGTGCTGTTTATATATTTAGATAATTCATTTTTGTAAGGTCTCCTCTGGTGACACTGCACTGCACTCTGGTGATACACACTAGAGACACAGAGATCCATCAAACACATTTGCGAATGAACGCAATTATGAGAGGACAAAAATATTTTAATATTGCTCTTCTCAGTGTGTCAGAAAGGAAGTTATAGCCTACACGGTCTACATCTGCTCTCTATTATTTCTCCCCGGTTAGAAGTAGTTACATGTGTTCACAATTTGTGGATACAAATGAGTTTAATATGATTTGATGGTTACAGATGTACAATGTACAGCAGACCCTACAGAGTCAGAAATAATCTTAGTTACACACGCCACACATCAGATGACCGAACCCAAGGTGAAAATGTCTCTGAGCAAAGGCTCACTGTGGCACAGGTAACGAACACCTTTTTCCAGACACATTTATCAGTCTGTCTTTATGTTAATGAGCAAGCGTTTGTCCCCCCCAGCTTGTCAGCTGATTTTTTTTTTTAAAGGGTGTGCTTTGTCCCATGAATGGAGTTAAATTAAAGAGTGACAAAACAAATTCAAAACACAAATTCAGAACTCTCAAAGTTGATTAAATAAACGAAAGAACAGTTTCGTTTGTGTGTATATACGTCTCTTTTTGACAAAGGAAACGGTCCTTCCTGCTAAATGCTTAAGCGCCACCACAATGCAAAAAAAATAAAAAATAAGCTTAAGTAAAAAGAAATAGCACTTTGGCTCAGTGTTGGGGAAGCTACTTCAAATATACTATGCCAATAGCCACTCTTAAAGGGTAGCTGGTGTCATCGCGCGCAGTTTTGACATTACAAATACGAACAGATCCTAAGTATTGTGAAGCTACTTCATGATGAGCATGAATCAACCTTCGAAATCCATGAAATGGATGGCAATTAAACAGTGACTGCCAGAATGTAATGGGTAGCTTTGATGTGGCTACTTGGTTCTTGATTAAAAAAACAAAAAACAAAAAAACAATTCCTAACAGTTAAACTACTACAAACATAGCTTAACAAAGGAAGTAGCTAAACCTAGCTAGACTAGTAGCATAGTAACAGAGCTTGTCCCCAACACTGCTTAGGCTGAAGCCTGTATGCGGCAGTTTGTACACCTTGCAAGAACGAATGACAAAGAATTTCATGAAGACACCCAATCAGCGTAATTCAGAAAGGCCACTTTCCTTTCCTGTGGATGGACACAGTAACATGTGCCATCGTGTCACGTGTGGAGTGCTGTCTTTCCCCCAGCACAGTCCCCATACACAGCTCCACAAAGTCTATAACAAAGACTATTTCAGAGTCTTAGCAGTCCTCTTGACAAATTATTTACATTTCAAATTTGGACAGGTCGACAAACTCGCCAGCCTTATGTACAGTTAAAGTATCTTTTTTAACACAATAAATCAACTCCGCATTCAAATCTCTGTCCACCAAAATGCTCTTTTTGGTCATCAAAAGCCATTCATTCAGTGTGTTAACCTTTTTCAGAGGCACAAATTTCACTTTACAATTTCGACTACAGGGATATTAGATTCCTGTTAGTGTAACAGTAGATGGTTCTCTTTCCGTGTGTGATTATGAACTCTCCGGGACTACAACCATATTCATCTACATCTATGTACAAGTAATTACTCAAACATGCAACAAGATTATTACAAGGTGTTCCCCTAAAAAAACAAATTATAGAATCGACACAGAAGCACCTTTGTTTTTTGGGAACTACTTTTTAGCCCCACTAAAAACGAGACAAGAAATCCCTTTGGATGTTTCAGTCTCAGAAACTCCGTCGCTCTTCACTGTTACACCACGCCACAGAATACCACTTAAGGTTCACAAATGAGCCCTTAACATTCATAAGAAAGCATTTAGAGCTACATGTTCTCAAATGAGGAGCATCATTTAAAAGAGAAGGTACTGCTCAAGAGGAGACAGGTTCACCCCAATACGTCAATCTCTCCTCTCAGCTTTGTGTATGAACTAATACAGCAACCAACGTCACAAAGGTGAGGGCCGCGGAACACACTTCAAAATTACATCCACAGTTTGATACACCAGTTTCACTTTCGTTTTCTGTCACAAATGTCTGATATGACTTGAGTACAATTCAGCCTCATTACTACAATTTTTTTTTTTTCAGATCACAGCTTGTTTTCTTTGCTAGGTTCCAAGATTTCACTCTTCCTCCATCCTGATTCCCTTTATGTCACCTGTGTGGAGTGGTCAGGAAACATTTGTATTCAAGACTTAACATTAAGAAGATATCCCAGGAGTGAGGCCGACCTCGGTTCTCTCACGCTGGGTCAGGTGACCGTGGCTATGTGTGCTGGTAGTTAGTGTTGTAGTTGAACTGTTTTGTAATTTGAAGATGGGAATTGGTTCAAAGCAAGCTATTGCAAAAGGCTGACTGAGTAGAGTGCCACCAGCTGAGCGTCCTTTAAGGCTAAGGCTAGGACTTGAGCGAGAGCTGGGGCCATGGGGTTCCAACAGGGGCAGCAGGCGCTGCTACATGACAGCACCCACACATTCTTTACCACTGCGACCACTGACCGAAGAAAGGCTCAGCTTCTGCTATTATGTGTCATGTCTATACACACCTACACACAGGTGTGAGCATATGAAAGTACTGACTTTACAACAGGGTCACTTTGGGGAAACATTAAGTCAAACAATCGTCCTGTAGACGAAATTGTGTTTAAATATGGGAACTGTGTTTAAATACTGCCCAAGTCTTCAAAGTAACATGCTTCCATGTAAATGAGTGGATTTTTTAATGTCTGGAGAGAGGCCGTCAGTAAGGTGAAAGTGTCTGACTCAACAGTCAAAGAGTAGCATGGCAGGAGATCGCACCCACCAGCTACACTACAGAGCAGGCTATACTTAGAAGCATGTCTGCCACCATGACAATGCTCTGAACCACACACATAACCACACGCCCCTGACACAATTGGTCCCTCTGTACTGGTGCCTCCTCACAAAGCCAGGTGCAGTGATCAGCTTTTTTCTATGGACCCGCGACAGCTGGTAAAGGGCCAACGGTCTTGATCAATGCATGTCTGGATAGAGCTCTGAAAGGATAATGATGACGACCAATGAGAGCTGACCACTTGATTGTCTGTGTCATGGGCATGTTTCACTGAGCCACGGTCAGTGTGTCAGAGCCTCTCCTCTCGCCCTCTATTCACTCAGAAATGACAGCCGTGGTCTCGCTCCTGTTTTAAAAAGAAGTCATTTTGGCTCATCCACTTGCAATGATACACCTACAGGTAATAGCACACTTTGCATATAAATTATTGGCATTTTAAATTAAGCTAAATCAGTACTAATATGTAAGAATACAAAAACAAGGAAGCCAGAAAGCAAATTTTGCATCTACAGCAAAAAGGAAATCCACTGTCCATAGAATCCACTGATCATCATGGCATGATGGCATGAGACTAAGGAAAAAAACAAAAAAAAAAAAAACAAAAAAACAAAAAAACAAAAAACAAAACACCAAAATGGTTGAGTAAGTAACTCAGTGCTCCACGTACTTGCCAAAATAGCTGACACAGGCAATCCGTAATGCACGGGGGAAAAGTGGGTGAGCTTCATTAGAACGGAAACACAAGCACACACGTTTGTCCTTCACTAATCTGGTGTAAAAAGGAAGAATATTACTGTCCACTGGGTGATGCTCTCTGTCCCAGCCTTATAGACAGAGAATTCTGAGGGTGTGGATGGGTGGAGCAATGCCTCAGACACAAAAAAAAAAAACCAAACAAAAAAAACCCCAACAACCAAACAGCGGGCATTTTACATTTTAATGAGCAAAACTATTAGGCTGCCCAATTTTTTTAAAAACCTATTTTCATCTTTTCTTTAGTCGGATAAATAGTCAGATTCTCTGAAGTCTGAAAATCCTCTGTAGAAAAAAGAGCCTAATGCTGACAGGAGGCTGGTTTTTTTTTTCTCCCCGCAGGCTGAGTGTTGAGTGTGTTGGGAGAAATGCTCTGTATTTTCTTGAGTGTGAACACGGCTGAGGGACTTGTTGACACAGGTGACCTCGCAGCACAGGATCTCTTCCTTCTTCCTGCCACATGTGGTTAGATGTAATTAATCCAAGTGAGTGAGAAGGTAGATGGACGTGTGTTTGTGTGTGAATGTGGAGTAAAGAGTGCACGTTTTCTGTCACTAGCCCATACACGAGCGTCCCGCAGCATGACTGTGTGAGAGCAGGAAGGACTGCACCACCTCATCTGTGGCCTGGGGGCTGGTGTTGACATCCTCTAGTGCGTCCGCCACGGCAAACTGCCTGTCCCTCAAACGGTTCCAGTTGGATAAGATGTTGTGGTACTCAAAAACCTTCTCATAGTTACCGACTGAGTTGTAAAGCTTGATCAGGCCTCTGTAATCATATTCCAGTCCACTGTAACCTTCCCCAAACAGCTTTTTACCTAAGGGGCACAAACAAGTCACATGTTAAATGGCTGAAGGCTATGGCGTGAGAACAGGTTTGTGTGTTTACGGGGAAACCTGAGGCTTTACTCACCGATGGCTATGGAGCGCAGGTAGAGGCGCTCAGCATCATCATACTGGTTCATGTCGTAGTTATACAGAGAGGCCAGGTGTCCCACAGAAAGTGCAACTTCATAGTCTTCCTGTCCCAGCAGCTGCTCTTTGATCTGGATAGCCTTAATGTGCATTTCTTCAGCCTCCTGCAATACAATGCATCACAGGTGTCAAATTTACTCCATTCAAGACAGGTAGGAGCCAAACAATATGTAAGAGAAGACAATAGTGTGATTAAATTGTATATTCTTGATGAATTATCTGATTACATTGCAGCTTTAAATGTTAAAGAGCAGACCTGCAGGTCATTATAAAGCCATATTATGCACATTCTTAACAAAGAGAAATAATTATTATACAAATGCCTTTAAATTTTATTTCTTTGTCATCATTTGCCGCGTAAAAAAAACACTGGTTGGTTTAGAGATTAATCAAATTCTAACCTTGAACTTGATGCAGGTCATTACAGAGTCATATTAAGCAGTCTGAACATACTCCACAAAGGGGAGTAATTAGTGTACAAATGTGTTTTTTTTTTAAGGTTTCACTAAAAAAAAAAAGGAACTCACATGGGTTAGCTCATCATTTGCCAGGTAAAAACACCTTGGTTTAGAGATTAATCAAATTCTAACCTTGAACTTGCGCATGGACTGGTAAAGGCGGCCTAGGTTGCCGTAGTGTTTTGCTGTCTGGACGTTGAACTCGCCAAACGCTTTTTTGGCCAGCTGGAGGGAGGAGAGGTGCAGGTCATGGGCCTCCTGTAGGAGGCGCTCTTCCGTCTCTTTGTTATGGCAGTCAATGGCAATCTCCTCTAGTATCAGGGCTGGGGGAGAGGAGTGGAATAGAATGAAATTAGTGTTCTGTTCTTTCTCTGAACGAAGCCAACACCCCAGGGAGATCCGTGATACCATGAGGACAAAGCTACTCTGAACTACCAAGGGGTGTCTCCATGTCGATGTTACAGAGATACAGCTGTGAATAAGGAGAGTTATGAAAGCTGTTGCGAGTGTGACTCACCTTTCACCCTCTTGGAGGAGGCCAGCAGCAGATGGTCCTCTGGGAGAATGTGAGTTATGATGTCTATGGCACGTTCTGCGTGAAATCTACACACAACATCACAAGTCTTGGGTAAGAGCACTGAGCTACTTTACTCATGAAATAGGCACATTTTATTCTGCCTGAATAAACATTTCCATGAATAGAAATAAAAGCATCCCTTCTGATGGAACACTAACTAGGTTAAAGGGTAAGACAGCAAGCAGGAGTCTGTGTAACAGGTTCACATTCCTGATAATCAAAAACACTTAAAAGCTGTTGGTTCAAAAAAGCCCAAGGGAACTGTCCCATGTCTTAAAAGATGATGCCAAATAGTGCTTTTCCTTGAAGGAGTAGCATGCCATTTTGTGAGAAGCAATCCTTGGCAACGAAACAGTTTATGCTGATATTGGTACTTCCCCTGATTTTAAGAACACTGAAATTTGTTTTGCAGGCCTGTTTTTGTGCAGGAACATCCTTCCAACTTTGCCTCTGACCTACCAAATATTTATCAGAACGTTCTAGCAATTGACAAATAAGAGAACATAAATGTCACACTGTCTCATTTTCAAAGGCTTGTTAAATGTGATTTTACAGTCAAACTCATGTCTACCTCTAGCAAAACAACCAATTAGTATCTCCAAGAATAGAGCAAGTTACTCACAGCGCATTGTCGAATTTACCAGAGCTGTACTGGTGCACATATGAGGAGTACGCCAAGTCCTCATGCGCTGTGGCCACATGGATATTCTTCCCTCCAAACACAGACTGCCGGATATCAAGTGCAGTCTGACGACAGATTATACCGACATGATTAATGACTAAAGAGCTTCCTCAAAAGGTGTGAATGGTTTGAAAAAGTTACTCTGAACCCACCTGATATATGGCAACAGACTGACAGATATTATCCACATTTAGTAGATAAAATCCATAATCTAGCAGTGTATCTGAGTACTTTGGGTGCTTGTGTCCAAAATGTTCACTGAAAAATAAATGTCCACACCAGTAAAGAAATGTCCTTCAGTGCAACAAAGAAACAAAGACAAAATACGTGTAAGAGGTAGCTCACCGTGCTAGAAATACTGCATGTTTTATCAGCTGTTCAGCTTTTCTGAACTCTCGTTTAACAACACATGCCTACAGGAGTAATAACAACAATAATAATGAGAGGATAATCACTACACAGTCAAAGTCCACATTTCTTTACTATAGTGTGTTTAAAGATCTCTTTCTTTGTATCATGTGCCTATGAAACAAGTCCATAAAAAAAATATTTAAAAATTATAAAAGCCCCTCATCTATTTACATGTACTAGGGCTGCCATGATTGCTCTATTTAAAACAAATCAAATGAATCGGCTTGGTGATCATATTGCAATTTGAATGATAAACCTGGTATCCACAGGTCTGAGTAGAAGACTCAACACAAGGGGAAGCTATTAGCATTTATAAATTTTTTTTATCCTCATTAAAAGAGAGGTCACCTACACTGCCAGGATCTAATAAATGTGCTATATTTATAGTTACAAATTTCATGAGGTAAAAATAAATATTACTAATCAGAAAAACCACTAGACTACCCAGTTACTAACAGTCTATAGTGACTGCCCTAAAACACAAAAACATATCCCACAATGCTAAAGGAATACCTTAGAAGCTTGTCTGAGGACATCAACCACCACTTTCACAGGCAAGCCAACAGTGATCTCCTTCATGGCCTCTATGCACCACCGGTATGCCTACAACACCAAAAAGTACCCAGTACAGTTTCACTCAACCCCCTAAACTCCCAAAACAGAACCTTATCATGACTAGGGGCTCTCCTTACCTCATCATAGTGGCTTTTGGCGAAGAGCAGAGCGCACAGTTCTCCATAAAGGGCAGCCTTGTTAGCATGGTGGCCGTGTTTGGCTAGCTTATCCATGTAAGACTGGGCCAGTTTAAAGGTCTCCTCTCCCAGGTGATATTTGCAGTTGCCATTACGTACATGAAGCAACCTGACAATCCAAACAGAAACAGCAATAAGAATCAACCCTTTGGCTAGTTTTTACAGATGCCATCCTATTTGTTAAATAGAAAGCTGTCTAATTCAGGCCTCATGGCTTTACTTGAGAGCTCCAAAGCCATGGTCACATGAGAACATTTGCAGTTCACATCTCAAAGTGGAACGGGCATGACAAAGGTGGAGATTTTTGAGGTGGAAGATTGACAATAAAATAACATTTTGGCAGAGCGGAGACTTACAAATTGGAAAGTAAACTGAAGAATCTGCAGAAAAATAAGTACAGAGTCATATTAGCATACCTCTATAAGTATGTTTGTAATAATTTATAGTCAAGTCTGAAATTCATTATATGCCTCGTCTAAACCGATTTGAGAACCAGTTCCAAACTGTCTGATCTATTGGTACTATATGCATACTTGCATCTGAGGTTATCAGTTCCTTTTACTGATGCCAGCATGCTTTCTGACAGTTGTGCACTGTAAAAATAATGCAACATGATGTCGAATCCTGCGTCTATGCTGCTGTATACTTTCAACAAGGAGTCATGGTGGCAAAAAGCAGTCCAAAACCTGGCTTCATTTCAGAAGGGAACATGACAACAGTGCTACTCTCAGTGTCTGTAATATGATCATTTCAGATAAAAAGGGCAACAGCAGCAATACACTGAAAAATCTTTCAGTGCAGCAGTGCCTAAAATTCCAGGAAAATTTAATGCACAAGTGTTGCTGTATCCCAACTGGGCAACATGTCTCTTACTGAAGGTAAATATCCTGTTATAATATCATTAGAGCCACACAGACAGGCTTAGCAGATTTTTTATTTGACTATAAGAAAGCCTAAAGGAAAATGAAGGTTGTACAAATATACTCTCATTTCATTCATTTTAGATGATTTGAGACTGTTCCTACAGCTCTGAGGCTACTGGACTGGCCCACAAATATTTTAGTCAGTTTTATATTTTAGGATTTAGTCTGCAAAAAACAATAAAGGCCAATCTTAAAATAAAAGAAAAAAAAAAGAAAAAAACAAAATTGACCATCACAGGTTGTTCTTTACACACAGCACATTTTGAATACTTTTTGTAACAACAGCTGTTAATGCCCATTGTTTACATTTTACACCTGAAAACGCATATGCCAGTGCAGTTCTTGAAAATGATAAATTCGTTCAGCAAGTCAGTGTGCAATATTCAGGTCAGGTCACACTACATGGCTGTGACTTTGTTCAGCCAGAGATGTGCAATTTCAGTGTAAATTTGGCTCCAAGTCATCTCTAAATGACGTTGCTGAAACACATCACTACGCTCTCATCCACTGCTTGTAAATGCAACTCAGAAAGTCTACACTGTCAACAGTTCTTTTACTTTACCAAAAATATCTAACTGCAAATTGACTGATTATTACCTGGAAAGCACAATTAAAACCATTAAAACCTGTGAAAAACATCATATGTTTTAGCAAACAAACACTTCGTTTGTTTTTCTAATCATTACCTTCAAGGAAAAGGAGCACTGTAATGAATTTTTTTTGCTATTAGGCAGACATTCCAATTCAGACTTATCCAGAGATGATAAAGCAGCTGTGTTGAAAATCTGTGTGGAACTTTTATTCCCCAACACAGAAAAATTGTCAAGAGTCGATAAAGAATAAAACCAATAAGCAGAATCAATAACTGGACTGGAAACATATAAAATTTTATCAATTCCTATTCGCAGAAACATGGGGCAGTTGGTCATGCCTATTTTTAATTTTGGCGTCAGTAAGATAGAGAGACTGGCCTTTAATATAAGCAACAACAAAACTCTTACTGTAAGAGATGGCAATTCCAGACTCTGTCTAAATCAAGTCTATTCCACTCAATATTTTCCTTTCTTTTTTCCCCAGTGTACAGCTTGAGTAAGTCCCACTTCAGAACGTTTAGACCCACCTTACACAGCACTCCACTGCACGATACCAGTGCAGAACCTCATCATGTAACGTACATAACTGTAGACATGAGAGAAAGACTTTCTCTGCATCACCATACCACCCAGCATCTGACAGGAAACCACCTGACAGGAAGACAAGCACACATTACTGCCAATGCCAATGAACCTACACACCAAATACCACTCATGATGAAGTACAGCTGCTGACCTAATACAAAGCCAAACTGGATGGCTTTCTCTTTAACATGAGCATCTGACTCTGCGATGTACGAACATCTACGGCTGAAAGAGTTCGCCAAGATTGAAGCTACTTTCACACCGTGGTCCATCAGTGCTTGGAAACAGTGATGCAGTAGGTGTCTGGGGGGAAAAGGAGAAGTGAAAACTCATAGGCTGCAAAGAAAGGACAAAACTGACAAGAACAAAAACTCAGTGATACAGAAAAAAAAGACTTTAAACATTCATCATGCTGTTTTGTTTGATTTATTTTTATCCTTCACTGAAGGCTCTAAAACAAGATCAACAACGTCATTTAAGATTCTGTGGTTTTTCAACTCAAACATCTGAGATACAGATACTACAAGGAGCTTATCCAACTAAATTCATTTTATGCAGGGGTGCTCTGGAAGGCCAATGTCTAGCACAGTTTGTTAACTTCCCTGCCCCAACACACCTGGTTCAGCTCACCTGTTAATACAGGTTTACTGAATGTATTTGAGGAGGTAAACCAGCAGCCTGTGCCGAGTTGGGAAGCCCTGATTTAATGCAATCAAACAAAACATATAAAATCTCTTCATGTAAACAGAATCAAGATGGTGAATTTGACCACAGCCAGCAATAATCATGAAATAGGCTTAACACAAACGTTTCCCAATGTTCCTAGTAACAATTTTTATTGTTACCACATGATCAGATTGTTCAAGCAGACACATTTAATATTTAGCCACCAGTCGCAAAAAGTGACTCCAGTGTAACAATGAAATATGCCTATACTGTATACCCTGCAAAAAAGGCAAACACAGCACAGCTGGGGTCCATTGTCAAATACCTTTTGTCTGAGGCTCGGAGGACTTTGGCAAAGACCTCAAGCTCACAGAACTCCCCTCCCAGCTGGCAAAGCCGGCCTTGCTGGTAAAGCTGGAAAACAGGGAGAAATGTGAGATTGATAACACTTATTGTTCATCTGACACAGCAGACAACTGAGCCTTTCCCCCTGGGAAAGAAACAGAGCCAGACATGGGCATGAGGGACACAAATAGGACACTAAGAAACAGAGAAACAGAGTCAGAATAAAGTGGTTGCGCAAGACCACAACTCTGGTCAACCCTCTTGATTTTATATTATGCAGCTATGTCAACATCCTCTTGCCTGTATTCTGTTCTTAAACTAGTTGGCAGACTGACTGACAAGAAAAATTTGCAGATGCAAACACTCTTGCTTTGTAATGGTATACTATTAATAACCTCTTAGCCACCCACCAATAAAAAAATTAGATGCAAAATGAAATATTGTATAAATAAATGCACAGTCCATGTAACTGGGGAGGAATTTAAAGGGGGAGTTTGATTAGCTTAGGCTGGGAAGCTTTTGAAAAAGCAGGACAAAGAAATCACAAGCGAGATGTCTTCCGATACTCACAAATAATGCACTAAATGAGGAGTTTGCACTAAAATCTTCACGTATGTGCCGTCAATCATCAGTAAAAGAGGTTGTGACTCTTGCCTGACATCATACTCATTCAAATATTCACATAAATATTATGCTAATGGGGCTCGAAAATGAGCTAACTAGCTAAAGTTTTTTTTCTTGCTTAATAACTAAACCGAACCGAACCGAACCTATAGAAACTGTGATATGTCCAAGACTTTCTGGTCCATTAGAGTGGAATATCCTTCTAATTAGGTGTGAGTCCAGTCAGCTAAAAAGTGAACTAGTTTACACTAGCTAGCCAAGTCAACTTACTTAGTTAGCTGCTCATTTTTAAAGAAGACACTCTGTAGGCAAGAACCGTATGTCACTGCTTCTTTTTATAATTATACTGTTTTTCAAACCATGTTCTAGCACTACCTTTACCTCAATCACCTAATATTAAAGCCAAATTTCTTCGAGACCTATTAATTATGCTTAGCTAAGGTTAGCTAATCTACCTAGCAGAGTTAACGTTAGCCTTCTAGCTAAACGGAGGTATTTCTGAGTAAATAAGGGACTCCCAAGCACCCGTGGTTACCTTGTAGTAGACATCAAACTGTATATTTTCAGGTAGAGAGCGTATGTCCCTCCTGGACCGGCTGTAGTTGTCCACCACAGCTGAAATAGCCGTGTTGTACAGCGTCTCAGGGATCCACTCGAGCTCCACAGCAGCCATGTTGTTTTTCCTGCTCCAAAAATCCAGCTGCCTCCTCCTGCTCTCACCTTCCCAGCCACCTGATCAAGGAAAAACTCTTCTCGCCTGCTCTCCTCATACACCTCGCCACCGAAACACCAACTCTCATCGACTGTCTATCGGGTTATGAACGAGAAACCCGTTATAATCTCATCTTTAAATCTCTCTCTCTCTCTCCCCCTCTCGCTCTGTCTCTCTCTCTCCCTCTCCCTCTCTCTCTCTCTCTCTCTCAGCCCGACGCAGTGACGTGCAGGCGCAGGCGTGAGAAACGCGACACCTGCTGGTCACACTGAGCACTTTCAGCTCTGCAGCTCTTGGACAAGAGAAGAAACGGGAATTCCTTTTAGTTTCAGTTCAGCTCTAACTTTAGATAATGGATATTACTTTAGATAATAACTGAATTAATTCCCCTATTTAAAGGAAAAATAGGGCTCAAATTCAAGTTTATTTATATAGCACATCATTATACACAACAGGCCATTCAATGTGCTTTACAGAACCATAAAATTAAATAGAATAAAATATAATAAGATAATGAAAGAGCTCAAATAAATAAAATAATTCATAAAAGAAAATTGAAAGAGCAACAGAACAAGGTGTTTCGGGTGAAGTGGTTTTATTGAATCAGACTCAGAAAACCTTAACTGATCCCAGAGGAAATTACTTACGTTATGACTGCACAGACACACAGAGACAGCAATATTAAATATAAAGTCTAAGTAAGTCCAATAAAAATGAAAGTCCAATAAAAAGAAAATCTGTGGAAAAAATTATGAAATACACTGTGCTATATGCACAAACACTGGGGTTTAAATACCATACATATGTACCTTAGTTAAGTGAATTTTGACGACACAGATGGTAGTTAGTAGTCCGTTATTGCTGTAATAGAGATCAGTAGTAGATCGGTAATATTGACATAAGTGATCTACTTATGATGTTCACACAGTAAGACTACTGCACATAAGATATTGCTCCCATTCAGCTCCCATTTACAGATATATATATATGTATATATATATATATATATGCATGCATAATTCTTTTACAGAGTTTGCGGTGAAGTGGTTATATTGAATCAGAAAACTTTGAAGTAACGCGGTCCCTTATAGTCACACATGAACACACTAGCACTTATGGGTAATTCCATCTATGGATAGGAATCCATGTGTAGTCTCAAAACTGTCAAAATCAGGTAAAGTATTTGTAATTATTTCCTATGACAATTTTTTGTGTTGTAGCTTTTAGTTGGATGAAATATTGAATGGATGTCTGGTTCCTATCACCACCATGGTGAACAATTTGTCTCCCTTCACATCAAACCTGAATGACCTAATGTTGGTACAAGAATATTGAAATAAAGTATGATATGCTCAGTTGTTATCTGTCAACAATAACTCTCTAGAAATGGAAAGTTTAACAAAAGAGTGCACTAATAAAAGGTTTTGCAAATAGACAAATATTTTCCCTGGCTACCTTGGATTCTCTTCTATGTGTTGTTATTCCTCTGATTATTCATATCCTGCAGCAGCAATGCTTGTTTGTATATGTACTATTACCAGTACACAATAATAATAATATTACTTAATATTACATTAATATCTGTGACTTAATACTGTTACTATTGTCTTGGCTGTTGATCCTATATTACATTAAGAGTTTTAGAGTTTTAATCCAGTGTTATTTCTTTTAATTTACACTACAAAAAAGTATTGGGAAAAATAGATGATTAATTATTGAATTCAGGTTTTTCAAGCAAACCCATTGCGACAGGTTTATAAAACTGAGCATGCCAAGACAAGACATGCTTCCAACTTTGTGGACACGGTTTTGGGGAAGAACCTTTTCTATTCCATCATGACTGTACCCCAGTGCACAAAGAAAAGTCCATAAAGACATGGCTGGATGAGTTGAGTGTGGAAGAACTCAACATCTTTGGAATGAACTTGAACAAAGATTGTGAGCCAGGCCTTCTTGTCCAACTTCAGTGCCTGACCTTACAAATGCTCTTCAGAGTGAAGGGGCACAAATTGCCACAGAAACTCCAAAATCTGTAAAGGGGGGGACCAACCCCATATTAAAGTCTGTGCATTAGAATGCAATGTAATCAAAGTCCCTGTTGGTGGAATGGTCAGGCGTCCCAATACTTCTGTCCATGTAGTGTGCTCCAGATATTTTCAGAACACACCCTGAAGTTACACAATGCCACCAGCAGGGTCCGCTATTTCGCAGCTTTTAGGATGAAACACGAGGCGAGCAGCCAGTCTTTATCACATCCAGCTTTTTAATGCTGCGGCTGCACCCACTGGAGTCACACCGAGCGAACACACACACACACACACACACACACACACTCACTCTCTCTCCCCCCCCCTCTCTCTCTGTCTCACACGCATACAGCCCCGTGGTCCGCACAATACACTCTTTGGATGACGGTGAGTCCAGTGCACCTTTATGCACAATCTTGTGTTTACTCCTGTTGCTCCAGGGGAAGTTTTGGGGTAATGAATCCGCCGTTGGGTGATGTTTTCCCGGACCAGCAGCAGTCCTCCTCCCGCTACTGCTGCTGCGGCGCTATTGTCGAGGCAGAGACAGGACAGTCTATCTGCTTAGTCGGCTTTAGCTTCTCTACTAACTGCAGCGAAATAAGAAAGCCCCTTTTCTGATAAATAGCTGTCTGTTTGTGATTTTATAGCGACGTTACATAATGTCGTTTGAGTAACAGCGCTGCCCGTTTCATGGCTCCGACTCTGGCTCTGTGTTCTAACACGCCGCTGCTCTGGATTGTCGTGTTTATTCCGTTTTTTTGTATTTTTCCTTTCGGTTTATTCAGATATCCAGATGAATGTAAACGTATTTGGCCACAGATGAACGTTTGGAAGGCCTTTCTGAATGCAGCCCTGCCTCTTTCTCATTCAGGCTCCTTTCTTTGTCATGTGTCCTGTTTCACACAGGCGTGTTGAATAGTAAGGATAGAAATAATTAATAATTAACACTGGAAATTCAGTTAGATCAACAAGGTTATGCTTTTCTGCGCCTATTTATTTGGAAATGCCAGGTTTGTAGGGCCTGTGAGGACTTGAGTCGGATAGAGTCCCAACAAGACGAGGCTTGCTGTCAATGAGGATGGTATTGATCCTGCACGTGTCCTGGTGAATGATGTGTATTCGTGTTCAAAAAGGATCTCTTCTGTTCATCGCGCTGGAATAGTGTACATGTTCTGTGTGTTTTCTATAGGTAAAATAAAACCTATCTGGTAATGTTCCCTGGAACTCCCAGCCCTGGTGCATGGCAGCTGGTAGCCTAGTAGCTAGGGAGTTGCCCATGCGATCAAAATGGTGTGGGTCCGAATCCAATGACTGCCAGTGACACCACTGAGGTACCCTTGAGCAAGGTAGTGTCCTTACACCTTCTCCCGGGCACTGTGTTCCAGGCTGTCCACTGCTTCACTTGGTTTACAGCTTCGTGCTTGTCTAAACCGGGCCACTGGACTCGAGGCATGTGTTGTCTTGCATCTGGAGCTCACAGTCAAGTCAGGTTTATTTATGTAGGACATTATCATGCAGAAATGACATTCAGTGTGAATTATTCAATAGAATAGAACCATCAATGAATCAAGGACCACATAAATAATATGAAGCTCAAGAAATACAAGAATGTACAGAAATCATTAAAAGAAGATTGAGTGCAATGAAAGTGCATATATTTAAAAGGAGGCGGAGGAGAATAGTGCAGTAGTGTTGAAAAGTGTGTTGCTTCAGACTTCCCCTTTATCACATAGTACAAAGTTAATGGACTTATTGATCTGCATGTGCTTAAAAGGCTGCTAGACTGTTCTTGCTTTAGACTTAAAGTGAGCTTATTAAGTCGAAGTAAACTTTGTCATCTCAGATGTATACATGCGTAAAGTGAGTTGAGATGGCGTGGCTCTAAATTTTACAAAAAGACTCACAGAATACACATATGTATAAGCAAAATACAGAAATCAACTGTAAACTAGTAGTTAGAAATGTGCAGTTTAGGACAAAGGGTCATTTTCACATGGAGAACAAACATAATAATGGAATGTAATTGTGTGCTTTATATGTGCAAATGATGAGCGGCAGTTCAGTATAAATATGCAGTCAATCTATGAAAATATAGTGATTCTGAAACTATTCAGTGGATGTGTTTTATGCATGTAGCTGCATGTGCATAATAGAAATGTGGTTTGTAAAGTGCAAAGGTGGAAAGTTTACAGGTGCTGCAATTGTGGAGATACTGTAATTTGAAGTCGCTCTAAACAAATGTGGTGGCTTAGATTTAAGGACATTAACATTTAGCATAAAAGCTGCCTTTGCTCGGTGAAGAACGGCCTCCTGTCTTTTTGAAGAGGAATTTGTTCATGGAACTTGTTTGGATGTTGGGGTCTCCCGCTGGTGGGAAACTGGGAAAGTTAAAGCTGGTATTTAGAGGCCTGTGGCTTTCATAAGTCCCCCATTAAGCCTTTATGCATGAACCCCTGATCTTATTATTAGCATGTTATTATTGTTCTAAATAATTACATAAAAATGCAGCTCACAGACTTTTGGCTGCTGGCACCCCTGTTTAAATTGCTTGTATAAATGTTTATATACATAATCAAAACACATTATTTCAGATGATCTGACTTTGTTGTTTTTTTTCTCTCTCAGGCTTTGTTAATTAATCCTGCTTGGACTTAACATCAGCCACCCCGTCTCTGTATGGAAAAATCCCTTCTATTTGCACATATCGGGGCCACAACAGTGGGACGTGCTGTCCTAAGAGACAAACCATGTTCAACTTGATCAAAAAGGACAAAGAAAAAGATGTGGGGAGGAAGGAGAAGAAGGATAAGAAAGATAAGAGGGAGAGGATGTCTGCGGCAGAGCTTCGCAGCCTTGATGAGATGAGCATGAGAAGGGGCTTCTTCAACCTGAACCGCAGCTCCAAGCGGGACTCCAGGAACAAGCTGGAGATTTCCAACCCCATCCCCATTAAAGTAGCCAGCAGCACCGAGCTCAGCCTGACTGATATAGAATCTGATGGCCTTAGTAACCGCAGCAGCATGGTCCTGGACGCCGATCAGCTCAGCGCGGCCAGCTCCAGCGATGACCTGAAGGGGGATTACGGCCAGGACGGCCACCGCGCTTCTGTTAAAGAACGGGCGGCTAGGTTTGGATCTCTAGCCATGCAGAACTCGCAGATGGGCCAGATTATGAAGCGCTTTTCTTTTTCCCAGAGGAGTAAAGAAGAAAGTCTTTCAGAAGGTTCTACACCATCTGGGCAGAATTCGGCCGCCCCCTCCCCTCAGGTGGAGGTCAAACTCCTGGACTTGGCGCAGCGGAAGCAGAGTCTCCAGCAGCAGCAGCCAGTTCTTGCAAAAAAGGTCCACATCCCGGAGGTTGTGGAGAAGACGTTTCCAGCAGACCTGCGGCTGCCTGCTGTTGTGCCTCCATCAAAACCTGAGGTGAGGGAGCTGGAGCTCCAGAGGCGCAATACCGGCGACTTTGGCTTCTCCCTGCGCCGAACAACCATGCTGGACCGCGGGACAGACGGAGGAGTGTACAGACGTGTGGTGCACTTTGCCGAGCCTGGGGCCGGTACCAAGGACCTGGCCTTGGGGCTGGTGCCTGGAGACCGGCTGGTGGAAATCAACGGCCGCAACGTGGAGAACAAGAACAGGGATGAGATTGTGGAGATGATCCGGCAGTCTGGCGACACGGTGCGGCTGAAGGTGCAACCTATCCTGGAGCTGAGCGAGCTGAGCCGCTGCTGGCTGAGGAATACAGAGGGGCTGCGGCGTGAAGCCTTCGATGTAAGTCTTCTTTTTTGTCTGTCTTTATACTTGCTGGTAGTGCAAAGCACTCCCAAATGCAGGCACAACCTACCTGGGTTTCATGCTTGTAGAGCAAACTGGTCCTTCTCTGAGTGAAGCCTCATTTATATCAGTGGTTGCGAGATCCTGGTCCTGGAGATGTACCAGAATGTAATTTCTTTGTTGTTACTGAAGTCTTGACCAGTGACAGCATTTTCCTCTGTAATTATGTTCCAGATGAGTGTTTTAAAATCATTACATTCTCCTAGGCCTGTATCACACATCATGAAATTTAGCTGAATGGGCTGTTGTCTTTATTTTCTTTAGCGCTCAACTATTAAAGCACAAGCCTTAGTTGTCCAAATTGGATAATCTTGTTTTACTCACCACTGACCGCAAAACATGCTGCAACTTTGGTTGTTTTAGTGAAACTCGTGTTGTGTGTCAAAAAATTATTTTTATCTGCTTTAAAAAAATTGTCATCTTACATAATTACAATCATTTTTGACACATTTGTCATAATTTTTTTAATCCACCAAGCATATATAGATCAAGAAATACAATTGTGCCACGCAAGCTCAAGCTGATCTTCAGTCCTGCATTGGCTGATCATCAGTTGTTGAGTTAGGGGAACGTTATTTCAGACATTCTAGTAGATCTTCAGGAGAACAGTTGGTTGACCACTAAGATGTTAATGTAGATGTTAATGTGAACCGAAACGAGCACTTTTTCAGGGTGGAACATCTGCAGTTGTCGATGGTGTGCAGTATAATGTCTCCTCTCCTCACCTCAGATCTCTTTACCGGCAGCAGCCCAGGAGTAATGGATCTTAATGGCACTTAATGATGAATTTATGCTTTCAATTATTATTTGTTTCTTTTTCCTGCATAATGAGTATTATGAAATCTATCAAGTTCTTTTATTGCTCAACTAAACACAGTTTAACTAAGTGTTGTGTTTAAAGAGGATCTTCTCTCCAGCGTCCCATCCACCCAGTCCTACATGAATTAGATCAGGTGTGTCTGCACTGCTCAGCCAGGCTGTACTGGGTGAGAGGAGGTGCTGGTGGAGCGGTTACTTTGAAGGTTACAGCTCAAAAGAACCACACTCAGTGTTGTAGTGGTGCACTACAAGTGGTGTGCTTTTGTTGTGTAAGGAAGCAGTTGAAGCTTATGTTCTGTATTAATATGCCTGTAATAGATCTGAGCTCGACTAACCTCTAGTGTTTTTATTTATTCCTTTGTGTGTGTGTGCGCATGTTTGTGAGCATTTCTGAATGCTTTTTTGTGTAACACTTTTGAGTAATTACATTCACACGATTTCTCTCTCTGTTCTTTCCTATTATGTGCATTAAAATAGCAAAAAGTAATTCAGTTACACTCGAGGAGCCTTCATGCCACTTTTAGCTTTGTGCTGTCTTGTGATCTGGTGAAAGAGGGAAAGGTAGAATGGAGTGGTACCTTTTTGGCTGTGGACTAGCGACAACAACAGAGAAAGAATGAACATTCATTATATTTGGGCATGTATTATATTATTCAGTATTATTATTATTCAGTGTTTGTTGATGTAGATCTAATTAATACACCTAATATCTCCATCTCTCTCAGTTTTCTGTCTCTTCTTCTCTGTATAAATCATGATCTCCATGCATACTTGAGGCAGCTGCACTCCTGCAAGTGAAGTGTGTCTGCATGCCGCTGACAGCACAGACAGAGCGATGTCACTCCCCTTCGTCGTAACCTTTGAGCGACAGTAAACAATGTGTGTGCCCTGGTTCAAGTAGAGGAACCTCTGCACTGTGTCCATGATTAATAGAAACTTGAGCGCAAGTGTCAGGCTAAGGGCAGTAAAGAGGAGCAAAATGTAACTCCAAGTTTAAGGCTGCCAGAGAACTGTTGTAAGACACAGCCCAGCCTGCACTGATGAATCCAGAACTTTGCTTTTCTTCTGTTTGCCCTTTCCGTCCCCAGCCTGAGAACAGTCTTCTTTCACAGGAATTCTCAATCGCAAAAAAAAAAAGAAAAAAAAAGATTGCAGGCATGGAAAGTCCTGACATGTGAACACAGTCTTCACATGATCTCATATTTGCAGAAAGGGAACCTCTGAAGGCTTGAGACATAAACCATGTGGAGAATGTGACTTTAAAACACGGGGGACAAATCGCAACGCAGAATGTGCTTTTCTTGCAAATTGGTGAAAGGCAAGCGCCAGCAGCCCCTCTCATTCCAGAGCTGCTCCATTGTTCTATTTTGGGTTTTACCAACAAACAAAGAGGAACTTGCTTGGCTGCACAGCTTTAGACCAACCTCCCTCTTTACTTATTTTGGCTCAAAGCTTTGCTTTGGAGTGGTGGGGGGCTCCCTGTGACACTGTCAGTCGTAAGAGGAAACCTTCAGATATCACCTGAATCTGAATGGATTTTATTGGTCTGTATTTGGTCCCAGCAGTTTGATGAAAATACCCATTATTCCCCTGCTAATATTATCAGCCTAGCTGGTAGGGAGGATTCATGTGGGTATTGTCAGTCTTATGTTTAGAAATTCTATTTCAGTTCAGTTTCTCTTACAGGATCAGGACACTTCTGTCCTGTAGCACCCTGTTCTGTTTTTGTCTATTCTACTACACTGGACACTGGACTCTGGCTTTTAGGGATTCGAGTTGGGCATCCCTGGTCTCTCCATTTCTTTCTTATTTCTGTGGGTGTTTCAGAATCCATGCTACATAAAATAACTTCTGTGATATACAGTACCGTGCAAAAGTCATAGGCACTTATGCAAATTGTTTGAAGCCATTTATGTCAGCAGGTGTTTTCTTATTTGCCAGTAAATCAGACCTGAACACTAAATGCAAACGAACAAGAAAGCAGTGAAACGTATCAAGATTTCTTTACTAAAATGATAAAGTTCGGTAAGCAGCACTTCTGATTTAATCTAATGTAGTAAAATGAGCCAACCCAAGTATTTGGTGGTTGCTACAAGTTATACTGGGTTTCCATGAGAAGAGGTCTTGGAATGATTTTGAGCACTTTGCCAACATATTAATGTTATTTGTATTTATTGGAATATTACTGTTTCAACAATAACTGAACACCACTGCCCAGTAGTGAACAGTTTCTAAGTATAATTTTCTTCGGTGCCTAAGACTTACATATGGTTCTGTACATTTCAAAATATGTATATAAAAAAAGAGATTGCACTATTTATTTGTGTCCTCATGCGCATCTGTAAGATACCAAACTTATTTTTTTGGTCAGAACACTGGTTTAGGCCTCCTTAGGTCAAAGCACTATAATGAAAGGCAATCTGATACCGCAGCGATCACATACATCTGTGGAGCTTTACGCCGCCACATGTTGTCCTGTGGCATTTGGGAATAACTCTGGATGAGAAAGTCCTCACCCAGGAGTGGGTTTCCTGGAATATCTTAGGCAAGTCACAGTGAGTAAGAATACATTTGGAGCAGAGTGGAGCGTGCAAACAGGAACTGGAGCTGGGCTTTTGTTTGGGTGTGTACGTGATGCTGGGCGAGCACGAGCCTGTTGGAAGCCTGTGTTTTCCGGCATGATGCTGGCAGCGCAGGCCTGATATGTGAACCTCGCTAAAGCAGCAGGAGATGTCCTCGGCCTCTTTTGTCTTGAAAGACAAACAGCAGCGACATGGCCATCGCTTAAATAGCGTAGGAGCTCTGGCGGTCAACTCCTAATTACCAAACAATGGGCAAACTAGCTTTAGTCAGCAGCCACACGTTAAAGAAACGGGTTCAACTGGGGCCTCCTGCTCCACCTCTCTAACTGACCACATACTGGTGGTTTTGTTTGCTGATTTTCAGTAGACTAGACTGCTTTCATTGCCAGTTTGGTTGTGTATGATTATCTTTTATATATATATACACGTTATTCAGGTACACTGCTGTGCCTAAAACCTGCGCCGTTCGCACCAGCTGGCATGCCACTACCGTGGTGGTGTCTCTGATGGCCTAAGGTTTGCCTTTTTAGTAAGATGAGAATCTTGTGTGAAACAAATGGAGACAAAAGAGATGTCCTTTATGTCAGAACTTCGGAGTCGTTGCTCAGATTTCCTAGAAGCTAGAAGGAAATGCTAATTGGGCAACCTCTCGTTTGGAAAGGAGGAGACATTACACTGTGTGTGGGGCTGAGATTTGAGGGTATAGATGTGCTATATTTGGGTCCTGAGAGCATTGAATGATTGTTCTTGGCAGGAAATGGTGTTTAGGGATGCCTCCTTTGTAGCTGAGGAATGCTTGTGAGGCGGAGGGGGTGAGGAACAGGCTGTAGGCCCCTTCTCCCTCTTTTCTCATTAAGGCCTAGCTCACAGAGTTCAGCCCACTAGCACAGGAAGACCACCATTCTTCCAGCCTCTGACTAATGTGGCCGGGATGTCCTGTGATGAACTTCAGGAAGCCTAGAGTAGAGACAATGTGGCTCTTACTTAAAAGAAACAGGTAAATAATGTCTATTTTCAGTGTACAGACTACGCTCAGTCTGGCCGAGCTGTCTCCACTGAGACTAAAGTGAGGTGCATATCTGTTTTTTTTTTTTTTCTTAATTGCTAATGATGCCATCACAGGCAGTCACCACTACAGGTTAGTTCAGGTTACAGTGAGTCACTTCTGACTGATCACCAAACCTCAGTCCCTCCCTAGACCTGAATGTGAAATATGCTCTTAAACTGTTACACTAGCAAAGGTACCACAGAGGGGTTTTTGAAGTGCTGCGGTATAGGAACCTCTTCTGGTTCCCTAAATCACCTTTAAATTGATCGTTCTTTCAGAACATCATTCTGTAAACGAGGTATTCAAATGCAAAGAACATTTTTGCAGTTTAACAAACCACCTCATTAAGTTTGGTACCACTTAAAAGTTATTTCCCTAGAACTCCTCATCCAAGCCAAGAGCCATTAAGGTACCATTATTTTCAAAAATGTAGTCCCTCGTGTCTGCTTTTAACTTTTGGCAAGACGAGCAGAAATGGATATTTCTATTTATTACTCACACCGACCAGCCACAGATTGAGATTAAATGATGTCAAATAATGTAGTGAAGTCTACTTAGTCTGCTTAAATGATCGCTGCAGTGAGGAATGCGTAACTAAAACTATTCCATGTTATGTGGCTGGTCGACTGGGGAATGTTTTGTATCAGCTGTATGTAAGAGAATGCTGTGGGAGGCTCCTGGAGTGTCCTGAATGTGCTGGCGTCAACATGCAGAGTGTCTTGTAAGGCAGGCATACTCACAGTGACTCTGTCTCTGAAGGAGTTGCCCACAGCTGCGTGCCAGATGCCATTATCCTAACAGACAAATGTACACGCACACTCCAGACGATGCAGATACGCACAGACATTTAACTCTTGGGGGTGAGCCTGCTGTTTTATAGGTGTAGTGAAACCCTGGCTGAATGGTTAATGTAGCTCAAGCGCCCAACAAATGGTGGGTATGTTACCAATCTTTCAATAGTAGTCACATATAAATGTCACACCACAGTTTCTTAACTGCTCATTTTGGAGAATCTTTGTTTTACTAACATGTTGTAACTGGAATTTGTAGGCAGACTGCATATATGTGTCATTTATCAATGTAATTACCATTATGAATCAAAACAGGATGTAGTTACCTTGGAGGTTTAGAGTTATTAATGTGTATCTGCACATACAAAAAAGAAAAACAAATTATATATTTATAATCAGCACTGAATGTAGCGCATTTTGTGTGTGTATGTATGTGTAGAAATGTATATGTATCCTCTATACAGGTGTTCTGATAATGGTGTTACATCACACAGTAATATTGATTGCTTTAGCAGAACTGATGGATGATGCCATAATTGTAATATATGCTATTTACTGCATGCTGTTTTGAAACAGAAATGCATGAAATTAGTCCAGTCAAATAAATTGAATACCAAAACCTTTCATCTCATACTGTGACACCCTGCTGTATTTAGAAGCACATTTTATTAACACAGGGTTTACATAATTACATAGTTTGTTACATTGAATTAAACAACAAAGTACATATCCATTTGAATCACATTCTGCAGCATTAGGTTTGGGTCTTGCTGGTCTTTACATTTGTTTATTTTATGGGTGTCAAAATAAGACAGCATGCACAATATTTAAATGCTCGTAAAATATTAGCTACCTTCAAACATAGATGAATGTTTATAAGCTACGCTTCCGGCAGGATTTCCCTGCTTATTTCACAGAATGAAAGGGGACATATTATGCAAAACTCACTTTTTGCATCCTTTTGCATTTCCATTTGTCTCTACTGCTCCTATAAACACTCCAAAAAAAAAAAAGATTTTGGTGTCAGGAATCATGTGCTTCTATGAGCCGTTTGGACGGCTCTCTCATTTTGATGTCAGGATGAGGAAATTTGCATAGAACCGCCCCTCACCTGCCGAGCCCCACCCACTAGATTGGTTGAAGATCCGCCATTTTTGTTGGCTGGTTTGACATAAGACGCCGAGCACTATGGCTACAGGCAAAGGCAAGTCACTCATGAAGTGTTGTGTTCATCTCGCTCTGGGTC
>JBBPCX010000001.1:23118387-23147889 GCA_037974365.1 Hydrocynus forskahlii
CATTGTATTATAGTATAATGAATTAATAGCGTAATGTATATCATGTATATTTAATACAGTATATGATTTGTATGTAAAAAGTGTGTTTATGAAGCATTTATTTGTTCTACTTGAACTCACCACAGCACGAAATTCTTCTCTGGCTTTAACCCATTCACCAAGTGAAGCAGCAGTGTGTGGGTACAGTAACTTGCTCAAGGGAACCTCAGAGGTGCCACTAGCAGTCCTGGGATATATGATATATAATGTATAATATATATAGTTATTTATTTATCTTTTCATATAGGAGGCGTTGCACATTGCATCTCATTGTACTGTCCACAGTGACTGTAAAATAATAAGGTACTAATAAGGTATTCACTTATTGTGGATAAACGGATGGATGGGTCTCAGCCAAAGGTAATGGGTGTCTGCACCATTAAGCAGCTGGCTAGTAAGATTGATTTAGGCATGAACGGGTACAGCTATATTAGCTTATTGAAGCTCATATTCCTCATTAACTGCACCTGTGGTCAAGCTTGGCTTGGCTTGGCTTGCCTAGTCTCGTCTCAGCTGCACATCAGTGATCGGGTTCTAAAGGTGTGGTTAAAGGCTTGGTGTTTGCTGCTGTGAGAAATCTGTTAGGTTTCTTTTTTTGTTATAACAAATGATGATGATGTTTATATTCCCCAGAAATTTTAATGTTGCTCGGTAGTCGACTTCAGCACTAATTGCATTGCCACAAATTCTTTACAGTCCTGTAACGTTAATGAAGCATTAAGACTGCATGTTTCTTCCATCAAGTACTGCTGCAGGAGCAGAGGCTCCACAGTAGTTTTCCCTAGACATGTGAGGCTGGTGGTTTTCGCCTCCTCATTGGCGGTCTTACTGTTGCTGGCTTTTAAATGAAATTATTTGTGCTCTGCAAAGCACATTAGGAGTTTCAGTGTAAGAGATCTTCAAGGGCAACAAAAGACATGAGAATTGCATTAATTTTTTTCTGATGTTTCCGGTAGCGCTCGTTGTAGCAGCAGGTGTCTAAACCAGATCAAATTGACAGTTTTGCACGGGAGAGCGGGTGGGAGGGGAAGGAAATGAAGATAAATCTATTTGCTGCATTTTTTTGTTTCCTTAGTGTTCCCTAATATTAATGTTAAATTGGGGGTGTTACTATTGATTACGTTAGTAATTTAATTATCTACTGAATTTATTTGAACTGTTTTATTTTGTTTAACCCTTTAGACCCCAACAGAATTCTAGAGCTGTGTTTTGGTATTTCCAATACTTGTCATGTTTGAAGGCTTATTGATTATTGTTTTACACTTCTGCCTCTTTAATGTGAAAACAGAATCAAGGAATAGAAATCTATGAGCACACAGCTGAAGGGAACATTGGTATCGAAATTGTAATAGGGATTGTAATTACAAGGTAGAAAACAAGAATTCCTATTAACTCCTACTAATGATGTTTAACATAATTTCATAGCAAAAGGTGAAAAAATCACTGTACGTAGCTAAAAGGTTCCACTTTTAACCTGTCGTCAGACAGCCACTTTTTTGCAGGCCTACTCATTTTTTGAAGGAAGTGGTATCAGCCAGTGGACCCAAAGGGAACAGAAAAATAAATGTTTGACTGTAATTTTCACGTTAGTTTGTCTGTGTTATTATACTCAGATATCATTGACAGGCCAAAAATGGCCTTTATGTTATTTTCCGAGTACATTATGGGCAACATCAGTAATTCTAGAACTCAGATAAAAGGATGACAGAAATACGCCAGTTGTAAACAATGTATAGTAAGATGTAGGTGATTGGACGAGAGTCTATTAAATGATTTAACCATTTCTAAATATTGTTTTTCTTAGCCCTTTTTAGTGCTGTTTTATTGTATTTTGTCCATTCCAACTTGTTTGCAAACCCTAGGAACAATAAATATTGTTATATTAATATTATACATTAGTGCTGGGTGATATGACATTTCATCATGACAGTTTTTTTTTAGTACACAACATGCTGTATCCCAAAAATAAGCACACTGTGGATACCATCAGTAGTTGACGAACACTGGCCATCTGCATATTTCATTATAAAGTGATATGATTGGTCCTGTTTAACTAGATATAGTGCAGCACATGTATGTGATATGCAGAATAGATAAGTAAGTGAATAATAAGTTTGTGATAGTAGTTAGCACATTTTGCCTGTCAGAATATTGTAATATGTGTCATGCATAATGAAAATATCTTTAATATAATTGTCATATTTTTTTTCTATATTGCGCACTGGTATTGTGAAAAAGGGTTGTGGTGTTATGTTTTTGCCACTTTGCCCATTTTTATTTGAAGGTTTCATTTGTGTATGGTCATGTACAGTTAATTAGGCATAATCTGTAGATCTGTGGTCCTCTCTCCCTGAGCAGAGATGCTATCACGCATCCCCCGCACTGTACTCTCTGCTCAGCAAATCCTCTCCGTACTAAGAATAGACACTCCCTGAGGCGGAGGGCCCTCAGTGCAGAATGGAGGGCTGAGAATGAGGGGGGTGTGTGTGTGTTTCCTCTACTGCTCTTTCTCGAGCCCTCCTCTGTCTGTAATGACCCCATCCAGCAGTAATTGGTCTGTGGGATGGATGACTATGATGAATTAACCTGATCTTGGCAATAGGTCTGATTGCATTCAGCCAATGCTGTGTCAGAACTGAGCTGGCCACTGCTTCCATGGCTTATCAGTGGCAGATCTGGAGACATTTTGCCCAGCCCACTGTGGGACTGTGTATGTGTGTGTCCCATCTTTTAGCTGGATGTCCTTTGGCTCTCCATTGTCTGTGCAAATCAGCACTCACATTCAGATCTCCTTGCTTCATGCTCCATCTCTGCGCAGCCCTTAGAGTGGTGCTACATGAGGTATGGTTTATTTTTCTCACCCTAAAGTATCTCCCACCTTAAGATACCATCATGACTCCTCAGGATCCCTCTATTTGTTCTCCTCGTCTTCCCTGTTTTTCCTTGTTGTGTGAATCAGCTGGAAGCTAAAACTGAGGTACTGTATAAGTGATCCATGATTCAAACAAAATCTCTCGTGACCATTATTTGGCCTGAAACTCACCTGAGGTTGTTCAGACATCTCAGACTGACATACAGGCTCATCGTTTTTTTGTTTGTCACTAGCATCAAGATGAGCACTGGATCTAAACTGTTTTCCCTTTTCATTCAAAACATGTGCATTTTGACCCCACCTTAAATTTTCTACTAAATATCACTGTAATTGGAATTGCAAGGTCATGTAGTCGAAATAGGAGTGTTGCATCACCCATGCTACATGCAAACTAGCTCTCCCGCTCAGAGAATTGAGATCATAAAACCGGCAAGCAAGACTGGTAGTCAGACTTTTGAATAGTTTGAATAGTTCAGTTTGGATAGCTGGTGCTGAATGGAACTGAAAATGGAACTGAAACATTATAACAACCTTACTTTGACTGTATCAAAAGCTCAGCAGTGTTAGCTTGCTTGTACCATGCATGTGGCAAAATTAGTATTTCTGCTATTTAAAACCATGTAATTTAGACTGAGAATGACAATGGAGGTAAAAAGAACAGAAGTCAAAAATGTATTGACTTTGGAATATTTTTGTTGCCTTTAATTATTTTTCCTGTTCTTAGAAATGCCTTAGATTTTTATATGTGGGCAGATTGCTTATCTTTTCTGTATGCTCACGGTTTGTTTAGGCTCTGGAGTGCATTTGGGCTGCTGTGGTGTGACTCAGGTTGAGGTCACTGTCTCTGACACCCTTCTAGGCTTCACAGTGCCACTCCCACAAACACCCAACCCCCCCTTTTACCCCCCCGTATGTTTTACATTGTTGTTTTTGACCTGCAAATCTTTGTTTCAGAGGAGTTTGTAGTTGTGTGTTGAGTTTGTAAAAGTTTATCTGTGAACGTTATCTGTATTTTAAGTAACTGGAGGACGGTTTGCATCCTTTGTCTGGGAGTGGTGGTTGTTTTGCATGGCTGTATGAAAGAAAGAAAGCGAGAGACAGAGCACGAGCGAGCACTGGCCATTTTGGCTCCAGTTCTGACCAGTAGCATTGTGGTAACTGTGGGCTTAACCGCAGCTCAGTGGATTTAGTTCCCATGACTCCTCCGGTCTTCCCAGCAATAAAAACACAGCAAGCTTGTTGTAGTCATGCATTAATAAATGTGATTAATAGATTGAAGAGGTGGATTAGTCATTTTTCCCACCAATATGCTTGTTTTTTTCCACATCAATTTCACCAATATGCTTTTTTTCCCCTTTACAGCTGTTGTTCCCTTCAGACTCTTCCTTCGAATGACCGTATTTATATCTGGTAATTGTTTTACACGATTTAGTCATATGGGTGTAATAAATATCAAAATAATTTCCTGAACTAATGTACATCATGTAATGTGTAATTATGTGTCATATATAATTTTGACACATCCAAGGCAGTAGGCCATGTGTGATGTGATACACCATCCCTGAAACAGAGACACCACCCTGTGTTAGTCTGACTCAAGCCTTGTGAAATAAAATGTAATGCAAGTAATGATACACACGTTTTCTTGCGACGCGTAATTTCAAAACGTGCACTCGGTGTTTTGGGAAGTTTGTCCCGTGCCGAGCTGTCAGTGTAACCTACGATGGCACATAATTCTCGGAGAACATTACTAAATACGGCCCTAATTGGGGCAAAGTTCTGCCAGTAACGTGAGTAACTGAGGTTTAGTTAAAAGTGCAGAAGCGGTGCTTTAAGGGATCTAAATTTGCCCTCTTGTCTGATTGTACACTGCTGGTTTGTCTGTTTGGCCAAGCAAAGTCCAGCCCAGCAGATTAGCATTTGAAACGGAATTACAGATGGTCAGATTTTCATGAATTATCTGGTGATGTGTTTATGTGCCATATGGCTTAAGCATGACTGTTAAATCCTTGTAGTGATTTATTAAGTGAATGAGATAGTCTTTTTAAACAGATGGATTGAGATAGCATATGATGCCTTTCTGTTAACAAGAAGAGGCCTGTGGTGGAAAAAGAAAAAGCTGGATGTTTCAGTGTACCGGGAAGGTGTTTGCTAATATCAAACACTGAAATGGTAACAGTGGGCACAGATTGACTGTGGTGCCTTTGAATCTGTACAGAAGATGTGTGCTGAAACAGTAAACATGTAGATGTTTGGTAGTGCTAATGGAGAGTAGTAAGGTTATTACTGTCCTTGTTTAGAAGACTGTGCTCGTGTATAGCATGCTTAATTCACCTTTGGGTGTATGAGTGGCCTATTTTGCCTTAAACTGTATACACCCAGAGTACATGTAGTAGAGTTTAGCTGTTGCTTCTGTATCCTTATGTAAGATGATAGTGAGCCTCAGGTGAATTTAGCTCTGAGTGGCGCGCCCAGTGTTAATATGGGGTTTGCGCAAGAGAGACCGGCGTGCCATTTAACACCACACTGCTAGAATCAACAGAGCTGTTTGACTACTGCCTTCGAGGAAAGCCATGTCTCTAATTATGCTGTTGACTTTTTCTTTGGCATATAATTGGTCCTGCAAGCAACATGTCTAAGTTACTCACTGCTCGGCCACCAGCCAGTCACTATAAGAGCGTCATTTTACATGCCGCAAAGTTGGTCACCCCTTTTTATTGTTCTATTGGAATGTTTTTATCGAATTACATGTCAATGTGTGTCGTGAATTACATTTATATTCGATTTACATTCTGTTGGCATGGTCTTAGAACATCTTCAAGCCTAGTTTGATGTGAAGAAAGGACAAGTGTGACAAAAATGGAATGCATGTTTCTTTTTTCTTTCTGTATAACAGGACCAAATGGTAATAAAACTACCGTTACTTCAGCACAGATATGATCACTAATTGATAAATCCTCACTTTTGACAGAACTATACAGGAACTGTGAGTGAGAAGTAATTTTTACATTACACTTCTTTTGTTATCACCTGCTACAACCACTACTTCTAGAGGTCACAGATCAGTCTCTAATGGTTTGAGCGCTTGAGGCCTGGGTGGTGCTGGGATGTCGCTTGAGTGTTAATACGCCAGCGGTGAGTGTGATAGGCTGATGTGTGTGTGAGAGTGTGTGTAGTGCTCTGGGCAGGGGTGAGGTGATCTGAGGGATGAAGACATGAGGATGGGTGAGAGGGGCTTTGGGTTGTTTCTGGCCGCTCCAGGCTGCATACTCTTCTCATTATCCCTGCCTGACTGTCTCATAGCTCACATTCCTCCTCAATCCAAACCCCTTTCTCTGTTTCTCTCTCTTTCTCTGTCCCTGTTTCTCTCTCTGTCTCTTTCTCCTCATATGCTCACATCAAACAAAGGCTGAAATATGAATTGTTTTTAAATTGAAAATGCAAGGTTCTAATTGCAGGAGCTGCAATATTAATTAAAAGCAACATTTTCCCACATTGAATGAACTTTTAATTGAGAAAATAAAAAAATTAAAAAGAAATTCTAGAAATTTAACCCACTAATTCAGTTAATGAACTGGCAGTCTGGCATGCTTCATTCATCAATCAAGCCTGATGGCTGGAAAAATGTTAATGGCAATAGTTTATTGTAAACTGCAATGTTAAAAATGCTTAACTTGTGCTACTTGTGAGGAAAGTGATCTCCTTTTGTACTAAGTGTTAATTTAATTGTTTTTATTGTTACCTCTGTTTCCACTGCTTATTATTTTAGACAAAAAGTCAATTAAAAAAGGAAGGATAGGGCCTGGCAAGCTTCATATACAGCACAGCCGGATGTTTTAGGTACTGAGAGATTCCACCAGTCAGAACTTTCTGCACACTACAGGTTTACACCACTTTTATTGCATAAACTGCAGATTTTTAAACTTGTTAAACATTGATTGGATTGAGTTGTTGAATGAACAGCTATAAATTAAAATACGGAAAATAAGTTCAGTTTATAACATTTAAAAGAATGTGTAACAGTGCATGGCTGACATCCTATTGACTTTAAATGCACTCGTTAACTGTTTATCCCATTGGCTGCCACTTAATAGCTTGTTAAATATCAAACAGTTCTCTGGTGATCCACATGATAATTATAATTATATATTATTTTCTGGCTAATAAAGACAAAAATGGTGAACGTTCTGTACATCTGTTAGCAAAGAATATCACTTTTATTTTTAGTAAATGTTAAGAGCGTATCATTCAGTAACATGTAGAAAATCTCAGTGTGTGCAAGAACTTTTGGCTGGTAGTGTAAAAAAAAAAATCACCTGCTTTTTGACCTTTTGACCACCTGATTTCACATTTGACTGCAGATCTGAATCTCCCTTGCACCCATAGGTGTAGTATCTCACCATATGCTTTAGTCAGCAGTTACACACTCGCAGACATACACACACACACATGCACAAACACACACATACACACACGCGTCCACTGATTAACTGTGTTTGACCAGCAGAACAAAAGGAGAGCTAAAAGCAAACACACAGCTCTTTGAGAAATTGATCCTGTCCGTCAGAGCCAGGTTTGGCACTGTGACTCGAAATGAGTTTTACCCAGGCTTATAGCGCCCTCTAGTGACTGGAACACTGAACTGATAGTCACTAAAGAAGGCGCATGAAGCTCTGTCCCCTGGTGGTCAGTTGAGACAGTGCTACTTCATTAGGAGGACCCTTACTCAGGAAGAATTATTAATTACCTGACTCAGCATAACGTTATGGCTCCCTGTGTTAGTTTCTTGTGTTTTCTTGTATTATCCTTCCATGATTTTTAAAAAATATATTTACAGTGGTTATAGTACTGAGTGGGTATGAATATAAATATCACTCAACATAGGAGTACTTGTTCAGTTTGTTCATTTTAAACGTTCTGGTTTTGACTAATGTGGAGTCGTCCTATGCTGCTCATTTCTCTCTTTGAGGTGAGGAAGGTGGATGTAGGGCGAGAGGCAGAGTGTTTTCATTGCTCTGCAGTTTAGAAACCGCTTATAGGAAGTACCAAGCCTTTCATCATTTCCTCTGCCTCCACCTCGCAGCGCTTCAGCGCCTCTGCTTCTTTCCTCTGCTGCGCCCTGACACACTGCAGCCCACCGATTCTGCCAGCATCCAAAGCAAATGCTTTCTTGCCCACCCAAACTTTCAGGGCTGGCTTTATTCAGTAGCGACAGGTGAGTTGGACTTTCAGCTTCTGTGGATGAGAAGAAGGAGCAGCTGTTGCTGAGAGGGGAGAGCAGAGGAACGTTATCACTGGCCAACCTGCCACTTTGCATTCTTGGGGGTTGGAGGGAAGAGAGGTCAGCACTAGCAGTGGTGCTAGTCAGGGGCTATATTTAGCCTGGCTTGAACCCCCCCATCCCACGACAGCTGTCCCTCCTTCGTCAGGAATAGTGGTGGCTAGCCGGCCTGTGGGTGAGTGACGTGAGCTCACTGGCTCTCTCTGCAACTCAGATGCACTCCCTGACTACTTCAGGCCCAAGCCACACTCTGTCCTGCCCTTTGTTGGATAACAGAGCCACTCTAGCATTGAGGAGCCAGCATAGAACGGCTGAGGTAAGGAAACATACACCTACTTTTAAGGTTTTGGAGGCACAGATTCAGGCAGAGGTGTTGGAACAATGGGTTCGGTGTGCTGGTTCAGGCTGGGGCCCGTACGGCTCTGCTGGACTATTTTTAGGGCTGTGCGCGATGGGCCAAGTGGGTGAAGAGACCAGACCAGCTTGTGCTGCCGCTATCTTAGGCTTCTGTAGCTATTCAGTCAAACGTGAAACTGTAACTGTGCTGGCTTTCGTCTGGAGCTTTAGAGAGTTTTGAGTTCTTGTATTAATGAGTGGGAGTTTGACGAGAGGAACTGAGGAGTTGGTTGGATAAAGGTTTTCGTCTGTGTGTTTCCTCCTCCGAAAAAGGTGTGTTGGGTTTTTATTTTTCGTTTTTTCTGTGTTGGGTTTGTTTTTTTGCCATGTCTGGTTTCCTTGGTTTCAATTTATGATTGGGTTTGTGGGGAGTGTGGTCAGTTATTTCAGTCATAATTTCATTTAGATGAGTCATTTCAATAGCTCGCATTATTTTGCGCTCTTGTGGTGTTTTACATGTGCCAGCCTAAAGAAGACTGAAAAGTTTTCCAGTTCTTTCCAAGGTGCTTATGTTCTTTCCTGTATGCTGCTTCCTGTATTCCTGTTTGAGGCGATGGAAAGACAGATCTGTTCATTTGTTCCATTATCACTTTCTGTGCTCGTGGTAATGAAAGTCGTGTAAGAGACTGGTCTACTGTGTGTAAAAGTGCAGGGCGACTCATCTTTGGTAGTGTGAATTGTGGGTTAATGTTGAGGATTTTATTAACTTGTTCGATTGAGCTTAATTCAAATCCTTTATTTAGCTGCGTGTACTCCTCTGACAATGAGGAGGTTGTTGATGTAGCATAATTAGAGCTTTGAGTGGAGGTGTTGATTTAGGATTGTTTACTACTCACTTTGTTCACTGCTGTTTTTATTTCTGTTTTGTTAGTAGGAATAAAACTGTGGTGGCACATCTAGTAACAGTTGTTAATGGACTGTCTAAAGACTCAATTTGTTTATAATTGGAGTGTCTGCGGATTTATTCAGAGCCTTTGAACAGTGAAATATGCTGCCAGTGTGTCCACTGTTACTAAATTGTTTTACTCTTTTTAAATGAGGACAGGATAAAGCAAAAGTCCTGAGACACCGAAGTATCTGTAAGACCCTTAACTGTAGCCTGATTTCATTGTTACCAATACACTGTGTATTAGATCTTTATGTATTAGACCAATGTATTTGCTGAGATCATTGGTTGACCCATTGGTCTCATAATGGTAAATAGTAATGTGATCAAACATTATGAGTCTAACAGATATTTGGGTTGTTTCTAACTTTTGACTTCAAGTCAAACCTGTGTTTAGTATCATTTCAGTCATTTACACAGTGGAGTGAAACCACCTGGACTGTGGTGCGACACAAGCCCCAAAACAGAACACAACAAAGAACAGAACATAACAAGACTACACACGTATTACGGGACTAAAGAGAAGAACACAACAGTAATTTACAGGAGCAGTAACAATACTAGTGTGAGTGAAAACAGTGGGTCATACTGTGTTGCAGCAGCAGAGTTGTTGTGCCTGCAAAAAAGATTCAAAGGAATGCAAAAATTGAGGTAGACAGCAATAAGAATGCCAAGAAGAAGTGACATAATTCGAAAAAGTACAGTATTTAAATAGGGTATTTACAGTGGGATGCAAGTTTTCTTTGTTCATGGCGGGACAGCTTAGTGTGTGTGCAGTGTGCTTGGGAGAAAGGAAGCACTGTAGTTTGTCATGAGTAACAGAGTCCATTTGATATTTGTGTGTTACTGCTTCCTTTGTTGTATTGTTTACTTAGGGATCATGTTAATGCTCTGTACTAGAGCCATGGTCCTGTTCTAATGTGACTTCCAAAAAATACTGACTGTGCTCTCAGTATCACAGTGCACTGTTTATAGATAAGCACTTCATAGATGCTTTTTTTAGCTACAGTGTTTGTATGTATTGCCTATGAGCTCTGAATGAAAGATGGATCCTGAGGGAGATGCCCTGTTGGTGTTAAGCTGGTATTAGGGTACAGCAGGGCAGGAGTGTGTTTGTGTGTATTGAGGCTAGGGAAGACCGTTACCCTTTCTTTATCCCTGTAGTTGTGCCAGGCTGCTGGAGCAGCTGGAGGAAGCCTGTTTAGCTGATGTGTTTGTGCTGTGTTGTAATGACATAAAAGTAAACAAAAGAATTGGAGCCTTTGCTCCAAACAAGAGACAAAAAAAAGCCCTATCCAGCAGCTAACCAGGCCTCACTGCCGCCTTACACTCACTCCAAAATCTCAAACTTTACAATTGCTTTCACATCCTTGTTTTCAGTGTATATTTACAGTTGCTTTTTAAAGTTAGAGATACTCAGTTAAAACTGCTCTCTTTTCCATTCATAAGGAGACATCCTAGTATAATGACACCTAGCTATCTGAGTATCTAATTATCAGTTTGTCTAGCTGTCTAGTTTTCTAGTAATGTTTTTGTAAGGTGGTTTCTTATAGTGGAGAAAAGTACACTGTTACTGCATTACAGAATATTACAGATGCTGTACGTGTTGATAATTAATTACAGGGTGCAACGTTTTAGCTTGAAATTGTTCATCATAAGAACCCATAGCGATGCACATTAACCCACCTGTGAACATCCCCCTGCCCCCAGAGCTCTATCCTACAGACTCAGAATCCTTTTCTTTCTCCAGAGACTGACTTTCCTGAAACATTTGGTCCAGGACTACCAGCTCCGAGATCAGCTGTCCTCACCGTGCCAGCCTCTTATCTCACGTGACCCTCATCAGCTCACCCCGCCTTTCTTCATCTTTCTCCTTCACCCCTCCCATCTGACCCAGCCCATGACCACAGCGCCACCGCCATGGCGTTCTCCTCACGCTTTTCCTTCTGGGAGCAAAAGGAAAGTGGTGTTCCGTTCTCCATTCTCCATTAACTGCACTGTGTGGCTCTAACTTTGAGTTTTCTGGAAGCTTGTGTGTTCTAATTCACATTCTCTCAGATCTCCAACTACAGCAAAGCATCAGGGTGTCACTTCTCCTCTGAGTGCACTGAGTGCACAGTGTTCAGCGGTGCACATTTTAATGCATGGCCCAGTCTGTGTGTGTGTTCTCGGGCGAACGGAAAACATGATTCACTGTGTGAAGCTGTCCAGTGTATTCTAACACCGCGGCAGACTGTATTCTAGGGAGTTCACCAGTGCTGTGCCAGAGCTCTTTTGGTTTCAGTTTGAAATCCTGCCACTCTCTTGACCACAGCAGTAAACTGATACTGATGCTTTAAATATAACATGATAAATTTAAAAAATAAATGGTACCCATTTATACAGGATCAGTTATACAGTTTAAAAGCCGTATGTTTCATTATTCTAATCTGAATTTAGTATAGCTACTTATACTAGATGCATGAGTTTTGTGTGTGTTTGTGTTTGTGTGTGTGTGTGAGAGTCTAATAATTCCTCTCACAAACCTCTTCAGGTCAAAGAAGAGACCAAGCCAGGCCCCAAGAGCTCAAAAGAGAGTGTAAGTGCAGTGAGAGACCCAGTGTGAAATAGCATCACTCTTTACTAACACAGGAAGCTATTTTCACTAGTTGGTGTGGGACCAAATCTTCATTAACTTCCTCAGATCTGCTTAGTGTTGAGAGAGTTTTAATCACTTTCTATAGACTTCACATTCAGGACCTTTTTCCAAATAGAAATGGATAAAATGGAAAATGTCAGTCCAGAGTAGCTGTAATTCAATATTTTAATTTCAGTAACTGAAATTAGATAAAATTTACTTCATGCAGGACAGTTGCTGTGCTTCTAAATGGCATAATGTCCTCTGATGAGAAGCTTTGCTGATCAACATGCAGACTATTTACTAGGGGAGTCAAATGAAATGAGGTTTAAATGATATATATAGGCTGCTTAGATACATCAGTCAGTTAAACTGTGCTGTGGAGTTTAGCTGTACATAGTACTTGTATTAGCTTGTGTACTGAGATGAGTTTTTCACTGCTCGCATCAGTTTATAAGGGCAAGCTTGGACTATTATGTGAGTGAAGGTTAGCTTATGAGAGAAGTGGAGAAAGCTGCTTCTTGGGAAGGAGTCTGCACACCTCCAGATGTCTTTTATCTCTCACCTCAGACTTTTGCAGTCTACATGAAAAGGACCGTAGACACAAATGTACCTTTCCTTTTACTTTTGATTTAGCCTTTGGTAGTCATACTGGTTTCTTCTTTTTGGTCAAAAAATGTTATTGTGATATATTATCAGAACTGTCTGCAATTACCTTTTGTGTGATAACAGTTGTAATCTTTGCTGTTGGAAGAATAATCAGTAATTTCCCTCCCCTTCTGCTCCCCTGGGCCTTCTGGCTGAGTAGTCAGACAGCAATGGCAGTCTAAGCAGCCGTTCCCAGTCAGTGCCTAGCCTGGAGCCTGGTAAAGCTCTTTTGCGTACCAAGAGCCCACAGCCTACTCGAGACCCTCCTGGCCATGTCCAGTCCCAGCCCCAGCTCCGGGAGCGACTCAGGAGCCCCTCGCCCAACAGGAACAGGTTTTCTATGGTCAACAGTTCAGATCAACCAAAGGTACCAGAGCG
Organism: Hydrocynus forskahlii; assembly: GCA_037974365.1. NCBI lineage: Eukaryota > Metazoa > Chordata > Actinopteri > Characiformes > Alestidae > Hydrocynus > Hydrocynus forskahlii. Next base: position 23,131,505 of record JBBPCX010000001.1, read on the forward strand.
CTTCAGAAGCCCCGAGCCTCCAAAAGCTTCACAGAGTGTTGAACGTGTGACACAGAGTGTGCTGAATGGTGACAGCAAGAACAATGGACCCCTAAACAGCAACATCAAAACTTCAAATGCTAGTCAGCCAGAGCTAGCAGATGATTCACAAGGTATAACCCGCAAGAAAGTGGTGAAAGTAGTGCGCAGGGTGGTGAGGAGAGTATTACCTGCAGAAGAGGATGCTGCAGCCACAACTACAATGCCACCTGTTCCCCAGGCTGCGGTTGAGCAACCAAAACCTCTTGAGACCCCCAAACCCACATCAGCCTTTGTTCCCAAAACCATGAAGATGCCAGTCTTTTCTTTCAAACACGACTCTATTAAGAAGGAGGAGAAGGATGACGTCTCTGCAGGTTTAGCAGGTCTGATGAGCCGAGGCAGGACCAGGGAGCCACGACCTCGCCCGTACAAGGAAGATCACATGGAACTACAAGAGGAGAAGAAGGTGGACAATGCTGAAAAGAAAGTAAGGTCAGAAACAGCAGCAACAAACGTGAAGAAACCTGAAGCTAGTGAGACTGCCCCAAAATCAAAGGAAAACATTTCTGTGTCTTCTCCTCCATCCGGTCCCGCTGTTTCCTCGCCTGTTAGATCTCCTGTCTCTCCACCAGTTGGCTTAGTCTCAGCTTCCAAGATAACAAATCAGTCACAGCCCCCAGGATTCATTCCTCCCCCTAAACCCTCTACATCAGCTCCTCCAGCAAGGGTCACTCCAGCCCCTAAACCTGCTGGATTTGTTCCAGCCCCCAAGCCGCCTCCTCTTTCTTCCCCACCAGGCTTCATACCTGCTTCAAAAACGTCTCCTTTGACTCCTTCTGGATTTATTCCTAAACCTATGGAAGCCCTTAAACCCTCCAGTACCTCTACTGCTCCCGCATCCATTCCAGACCCTAAATCTGTGTCCAGCTCTACTGTGGCCAAATCTACTCCTGTTGCTCCTAAAGCAGCTTCTACTCCTGCCCCAGCCAAACCAACCACCCTCTCTTGTCCTGCACCCAAGCCTGACCCCTTTGCCCCTCCAGCAGGGTTTATACCCACCCCCAAGCAGCAGGCTGCCAAGAGCCAGGAGGTACTGTGTGCATATCTTCTGCATGAATTATAAATGACTTTGCCCTCATGGGACTGTGTGGGAATTGGAAACCGGCAGGTGCTGCATGAGCTTGAGCAAACTGTTTGAGCGGTTAATCCATTCTAATGTGTGTGGTTTGTGCTTTCAAATGCTAACATAATTTACCTAATAATGTGTTTGTAATAGCAGTTGTAGGTAATAAAACAACTGTTTTTTTTTTAAATTGGGGACTATGTTGCTCAGAGCCAGTCCTACTTAGACTCCTGCCCACCCACTGGTCGTCCTGAGCTGTGAGGTACTTGACTCCCCAAGTTGAAGCTTCAGGATGGGACCACAGGTTTTAATATTGTGCCAGTATTAGTGATGTTGGATTAGATAGTCGACTGAAAAACTGAATTAATTTTATCCAGTTTCAAATCTTGCCCAAAAAACCATAGACACACTTTGTAGCGGCGTGTTTGAGGACTTTGAGCACGACAGCCTGCTTTAAGATGTTAATCTTAAGTGTTTAGGGATGTTTAATTGCATCATAACTAATTGTCTTGAATTGTATCTTAGCATATCGCATCATATCGTATTGTTGAATCTTGACTAGCATGTTAGGGACTAGAGCGTAAGTTTAGGGCACAAACCAGTACTCAGGGATGCCCAGACATTCCTTATATTGCTCCGACTCAACTCACAACACACAAGGGAGCTAACTGTGGACCATCAGGGTTTCTGTGAGGACCACTTTGAGAGCCAGTACCATAAAACCCAAGATTTTTTGTATTGATTTCAGAAAATAAAAAGTGACACCTTGCCATTTCTAATGTGAATATATGTGAGTGTGTTTATAAACAATGCAAAGGAGAACAAGAGGATGTGTGGGAGAGTGTAAATTCAGAGGACCAGTCTATGATGTCATATGCTGTCTGCAGACATGGCTCTGTTCACACCAAACTGACATGATGGGCTGGTTGCATATGAAGCTCTCTAGCATTCTTTTACAGTGAAACTTGTTCAGATTAGCACTGCAATCGTAGAAGTTTCCTAAAGAGAATGCTTTGGTTTGGACTTTGGAGTGGCACATTGCATGCTGGAATAATTAAAACGTGGTTATTTGTTTACTGCCTTGATCACAGTTTAATTTCTTGGAGCATGAATATTATCCCAACACAGAACTTGACCATCTGTGTTTTGTGGGTGTTCCTTGTGTATGTGTGTGTGTGTGTGTGTGTGTGTGTGTTTGTGTGTGTGTGTGTATGTGTGTGTTTGTACACCTGATTTGTATAGAAGACAACCTCACGTCTGTCCTCAACACCATTGGGGAAGCCTTTTCCTAGGAGCGTATATAAAGCCCCTGATCCACCTGTAATCCAAAAGGTTTGCGTGTGTGTGCATGTTTATCCCCTGCAGCAGTGTGTGTGTGTGTGTGTGTGTGTGTGTGTGTGTGTGCGCGTGTGCTGGCTGTGCTCTGCAGGGAGGAAATTCATTAGAGTAGGCATGACTAATGCACATCTGCCACCTCGGGAGTAGGTCCTGTTGCACTAATCTACAGAAGTTTTATTCTCACACAGTATAGCAAAGCTTAACACACACTGATGTAGACTCACCTCTTCTTGGTGGTCTGACTTGTAGGACAGTCCCACACTGAGTCCAACTGAAGAAGCTCAGAGACGGCTGGAGCGCATCTTCAGTGCACCTGTAATTTTCATCCTCTTTTTTTCTTTTTTTCATGTATTTCTCTCCTTCTCGCTTTATTATGTCTGTTTCTCCTTTCTTTCATTTCTAATTGTTTCCCCTTTACCCTTCTACGTCTGATATGCTTGTCCTGTATGTCCTGAAAAGAATGGCACAAAACATTATGGGTTGCTCTGCTCCCATGGCTTAAAAATATCAAAATATGTCCCAGGAATTCAAAATGAGTCTTTACTGTTTAAGAATTAAGAAAACTCAGAATGGATAATCATGTCAGTCACAAAAAAGATAAGATTACAGTATTAACTATACATTATTAATTTGTATCTTTGGATAATATTTGTAGGCCCCTAAAACTAGAAGCACTTTTGGCCACAAATTGTTCAAATCAGTAAAGAGGTGAAGCTAATAGCAGTTTAAAGATGCAGCGCAGACAACTCTGCACGAAAACGCCACAAGTGTGAGTCTTTCCATCACATTCAGTTCCCACTTCATATCTTTCATTCCACTAAAATCCCACATACTGTTGCTATAAAATAATGTGTTTATATCACTCCACTTTCATAGTTTGCTTTCTTTCTGTCTTTACAGTCATAAAAAGCAGAAATTATTGTTTGGTTGCAATTCCAAAATATGATTATGATAACATTATATTATAATACTAATCTAATATCTTTGTTATTATTATAATAAAATGTGATTATATTTGCTTGTAATTCTGTCATTCCAAAATTGCTGCAGTTGAATTGACTTCAAGTCGATACATCGTTGCACTGATGCATCGTTACACCCCTGTTCATTATTATTTTACTCTGTCTTGCTTGGCACTGCACTAATGCTGTAACATTACTGCCCGAGAAGGTCCACTGGTCGTCTCACTTCATTGTCCTCATTCATGACTGTTTTCTCATCTGCCCTTCTCTTTTTCACCCACTGCTGTCTTGGCTGTGACTGTTGCTGTCTCTGTCGCTGTTGTGTGACTGTCTGCTGTAGCTGGAATGTGTGTCCAGTGCATCTGCGTCCACGTCCGCTGAGGTACAGGGTTCATCTGGGGACCCTGCGTCCCCTGCCGGCGTTCCCCTCAGCCTGGTCGCAGTGTGTTCTCGAGCAGCCTGCTGCAGTGTAAGCCTCTGCTCCTCTGTTTCCTTACCTTTCCCCTGTCCCGCCATGACTTCTAATTTTTGCCTCATTACTGATGGTGTACTGACTTTTGCCCAAACACGGTTGTGTAGAAAATACTTCAGTGCAACAGTCTTAAGTCTTAAGTCACACATTATTGACTCCACCCCATGGGTTCTGCAAATGCTGTATTTCTGCATTAAATAACGGTGTAAACAAAGTCATTCAGAGTGTTTTAATGCAAAATGTGCCTAGAGAGGGATACCCAACAGAGCAGAGGTGGTTTTAACTACTTTCTGCTTCTCCTTTAAATTTTAAAATCGATGCCCCTGTTCATTACTAAACTTTGACTAATTCTGATGATTTTAGTAAGAAGGTTTCAGGGTATCTCTGTCTCAGTGAATGAATGTAACGAAGGCAGCTTTGCGCTCTGAATGACCAGAGCGCAAAGTGAGTCCAGCTGTTGCTTGGTGGTTCATGACGACTTTCTTCACCATGAATCCAGCTTTGCTGTGTGGATATTGTTGTAAACGCCAGGCTAAATGTCCTGGTTTCTCTACCCATCTTGAGATCGTGGCTGCATGGCATGTGTGTGGGTTTGATTTGTGGCACAGTTTAAGTCTGAATTCCAGCTACTGTAGCTATTTTGCTTCTTTGTGCTTGATTTATGAAGTTAATACCTTTTTAGGCTTTGCCTCACATCACCAAAACAGGGTGTTGCTTAAACAGTTTTCAGGCTCCTTTAGTTTGACCTGGGAAGGTTGTATAACATTAGTAAGAGATTTGACTGACCAGTTTGTCTACGATGATAAAATGTACCCTGTGTGTGACAGACAATCCAGTTAATACATCTGGCAACACATTTTGTGTTTTATAGTAGGTACTGAGAATAAAAGAACCGTGTGAAGTTGTGGTCTAGACACTTGTCATCTGGTCTGGAAGGTGTTGTACTAAAACTACATCTTGTCAGTGATGACTTGAATTCAGCTCGTATCAAGTAACCCATGGTCTAAGGTTGTAAGTTTTAAATACAGGCTGTTAACGGCAGTGTTTGTCTGTTTAAATGAGATGTTAGTGATACTGACTGTGTTTACATTTCCTGTTTTATTAGTGTAATTTGTAGTGAATGTGCAACATGAAGTGTCATTGATACTGTTTGTGTTTACATGGTACTCTGAATATCCATATTGTTTTGATGCAGAAATAGTTGAATGTAATCTAACAAGTGTTTCATTCCATATAGGTGAACCATTGGGCCTTACACTAATGTGCCTTTCCCTGTAAACATTGATATGCAATGCTGGTAATAATGTGAACTGGTCTGAATGTAAAGTTAAAGAGCGTGATGTCTAACGATGCTCTTGCCTCCTCTTGCTGGCGTGCCGAATCACAGGGACAGGTGGAGGAGGATCCAGTGGCCATCCTCCAGGCAGCCCATATTGCTGCCTCCCAGCCAAAGGTCTGGCCTGTGCTGTGCCTGTGTGTATGTGTGTAATTCACCAACCCATGTGATCCTGCCCCTTGACCTTCTGTGTCAAGTGTGCCCTGTGTGCCGTGTTTGGAATGCTGTGATCTCTCACCCCACTAAGCCAACAATGCCACCCCAGATACCACAATGACTCTTTAAAAAATTAATCAGTGATAATTTTTTCTGCTTGTTTTGTGAAACTAAGGGGCCAAACATTTAATCAGTGTTAAACGGTGCTTGTTTTGTGAAACCAAGGGGTTACTAAGAGGAAATATTTGAAAAGATCTGAAATTGATTAACAATGAATGCTACATCATTTTGTTACTGTCCATCTGGGGCTGTGTTGTGTGTCCGTTTGATCTTCCACTGAGTGAAAAATGCATGTCACAGATCGTTAATGATTTAAAGACTAGCATACTCATGGACAGACTGAATCACTTTACAGTGCTGCTTTAATCATGTAAATCAGGGCTTACCTAGTGTAACATAAACCCTATTCAGTATTCAGGAAGTGAACATGAAGGTATGCAGGTAAATAATTTTTCTGGTAGAAATTTGGTTATTACATATAATGGTTGTTTCGATTATGATCTGTTGCTTTCCTGATGGTCAACCCAGACCTTGCTGATTATTGATTATTTTGTTTTCGTATATTCATGAATGGTTTAAACGCTTATCTGGATACTGAAAGGCTGACACATGTTAGCAAATTTATTTGTCCCTGAAATTACAGCCTAACGTCAGTCAGTGTTTATTTAGGTACTGGAAAAGTTGAAGTGGAGGATTTGGGTGGAATATAAGTAAATACAAAGTAATTTATGTTTGGCCACAGATTATTCATTAATTTATTACAACAGTTACTACTTTAGTACCATGTATAACCTGCCAATCATCAAAACTGTCAGTTCATTTGTACCTCTTTATTTTAAAGCACTTTTAACGTGAATACTCATCATACACCATAGCTCAGTGTACAAGTTGACCTACACTGTTCTAAGACCTGGTAGGGAGGTCACGGGTAAATTAAATCCAACAAAACAAGTCTTAGAACAGTAACAGAGATCAACTTCTGTCATCATTCCTGTGATATTATTACATTTCCATGCATGGTTTGATTTTGGGTGGTTTTGATCCTGAGTCTGTAAAAAGGGTCCTGGTTGAAAGTGAGGTGTTTGCTTTTTCCCCACAGGTGAAGACGGAGGAGCAGATAGCTGCAGAGCAGGCATGGTACGGCTCAGAGAAAGTGTGGCTGGTCCACAAAGATGGCTTCTCCCTGGGTGAGTATGATCCCCATTAGTTCACACCTATCTAACAGCATGAAAAGATGGCCTTACCTACCAGTCCAATAATGTAGCCGTAAACGTAGCAATGGTGTCATGAAAGAGATGAAAGAAGTTCATCAAAATCTTCCTGTTAGCTAAATGTACTGTCAAGAGTATCAGCCAAGACAGTTTGTGTCCTAGTGTTGGCTCCTTTGGACACCCTGGACTTCATTAAGAAAAATCATAGCTTCAAAGGTACAACACATAGCTGCAGCAGTAGCAGCCATCTTGAAGCCTACATTTTATCTGTATTTCTGTACAGTATGTCATACAGTGCCAGAAACCACATAAACAGGGGTATTTGACAACTTTAGTTGGTTTAGGCCTAAACTTTGAATGTCAGTGGTGGTATTGGCTTCAATTACTTGTCGGCTATCTCGACTTGTTTGCTTCAATTTTGAAAAAAGACGAAGAGTCATAGTTCAGTGGTCTTGGGGTGCATTTATTCTTTGGTTCACTTGGTCTGGACAAAAGTAGAAAATGACGCTGTTGGGTTTTCTGGTTTGCTTTTCATTCATATTGATTTATTTATTGTCCAACTAAAGACTTTAACAAAAGCTACATGGGTAAAACAAATTATTTTGTGGCATTGATGTGTCTCATCCTTATTTTAAAACCGATACTGTCTATTCCATAATTAGCAATTCAGAAATGTTTTTGACTTGTTAGAAATGTGTCTTTTGCCTGTACCAGGGCTGTTATGAATGCAGGAAATGACATTTGACTCAGATGTTGGTCTATTTGACATCTTTAGTTCGTGTGACATTTATACTTGTAACACATCACAACAGTGCTGGACTCGGACCCTTCAAAAATGTTAATTATTAATGTGATTTTTCTTTGCTTTTAATTTGAAGATCTTTATAGTGGAATTGTGCTAAGTGCAAGGTCCTGGGAGGAAGCTTGATGAAGCTTGATGAAGCTTGATGTTTACGTATAATTTTGTTTATATTTTTGACCTTGTGTGATTGCAGCCACTTTGCTGAAGACGGAGGCGGGCAGCGTTCCAGAGGGCAAGGTTAAGATCAAACTGGAGCATGATGGGACAGTACTGGACGTTGACGAGGATGATGTGGAGAAGGTCTGGCATGGGCAGTTTGTCTTTTTTGGTTCTGTTTAAATGTGATGTGGTAAGAAGGATGTGTGTTGCTCTGTTCGGATTGAGGAATCATCAGGCCATGTGTGTTTCTAATATGACACGCACAGCAAAAAGGGTTTGGGAATTAAGGTACTTAGAGCAGATATGAAAGACGAGCACACACGCTCTTGCGTTCCTCACCACTGACAGAAACTTCAGCAGGCTTTCGAGAGCTTGCTCTGTCTGTCACTGATAGGAGCACATGTGCTGTGAAAGTTGAATTTCCCTAGTGGCCTGGCGCAAAGTTAATTTCTTTTTGCTTGCTGAAGGGTAATTTTCAGCTGACGTGCTTTCATAATGAGGAAGTTGATTTTAAATGCACTGTCTGAACCATCTGTTTGATTAGGGAATTGTAAAGCTGGATTCGAAGTTGAGGTGAACAGCTTTTAATTTCATTAAAACTTGGCATGCGGTGTCAAGGCCGCTGTGACTTCGGAATATTAATTCACATCACTTCGCTCTCAGTTCCTACTGTGTCACACTTTACTTTGGCTTCTAGATCATTAGTTTCAGTCCAGCCTCTACTCAGCACAGAGAATGATGACCACTGACCTCTCTGATCCTAGGCAAACCCACCTTCGTATGACCGCTGCGAGGACTTGGCGACTCTGCTCTACCTCAATGAGTCGAGTGTGATGCACTGTGTGCGGCAGCGCTATGGAGGAAACCTCATCCACACATACGCAGGACCCAGCATGGTGGTCATAAACCCCATCAGTGCCCCTTCCATGTACTCTGAGAAGGTAAAGACAACACGGTGCCTTTTAAAAAAAAATCTACATGGGCATATTGTCTTTTATTACAGAATAAAGACAGTACGCTATTACATATTCTGAACAAAATGAAACGGCAGCTAATGGGACCAGGCACTCTACTGGATTTCATGAAGAACCACGTTGTTTTATAATTGAATTTTAAGTTTAATTACTATCTAAACGCTTTAATATTTCTTCTAGTCATCAGTCCTTATCCCGTTACCCTATTTTATTGATCCAGCTGATTAGCTGATGACGGAAGTATCTGAGCTTTTCTGCGTTATTATGCTGTTAAGTAGAAATGCAAACTCAGTGGCAACATACTTTTCAGATTTGCAGCTTTATTGACTCAGCTGTCTTTCTTGTGGTGTTCTGGGCATATTTTTATTCTTGTCAGTTCTTTGCTGACCAGGTTGTGGAACTGTAATAAAAAGGAACTCTGATGTGATCTAGATTTTTACAGTGGTGAGCTTTTGCTGGTGTAATGACAAAAACAAAAGCATGTCTGCAAAGAGCTGCATTGCAGTGGTGTCTGATTTGGATTACTCTGGTTCTGATCATGTGGTGTGTTTTTTAGTGAAAGTCCACTTGTGCTTTCAGGTGATGCACATGTTTAAGGGCTGTAGGCGGGAGGACACGGCTCCTCATATCTATGCTGTGGCCCAGTCGGCCTACAGGAACCTGCTGACTACGCGGCAGGACCAGTCCATTGTGCTGATAGGCAAGAGCGGCAGTGGCAAGACTACCAACTGTCAGCACCTGGTGCAGTATCTGCTGTCCATCGCTGGCAGCACAGGCAAGATCTTCTCAGGTAAAACAATAACTCTTTAAACTAAGGATGTCACAGTCAGATCCAGGCTACTTTATTAAACTGAATATCGGCTATAAGAAGCCCGGTCCACAGTATAGCTTCTTTTTGGTACAATATTTAATTACAAATGTATGTAATGTGAAACTGTTCACATTATGTAAACATGAAAACATGTAGCGTCTGCAGTGTTTTGCCTGTGTAAATCACATTTAATCTCAGAACAATGAAAAATGTTGGTGTGCAACCAAGTGCGACAAGCCTTAACATACAAAATACACTGCTTTGTGCAGTTTGCACTGTATTATCACAACACTGTAATGATTATTTCACATAAATAGCCTAATGTGTAAATGTATTGCCAAGTTTCTGCTATAGTAAATACTGTCAGACTGTTAAGTGAAGTATATAGTATGAAAATAAGTAATGACAGTATAGATGCATCTATAGGTCTTTAGATTTTAAAGGTTTCAAATGTTAAAACTGCTGTGTAAAAAAACCCCAAAAAAACAAAAAACAAAAACCTGATTTAGTAGATGAACCAGATTTAAAAACAGGGCTGTTTATGTACTTTGTGGGGTCACACAAAGGGTACAGTCCATAACTCTACGTTAGTTTTAGAGCTAGGGTTATTGAACACACACACACACACACACACACATACACACACACACAGGTGATCAATAACCCTCACCTACATACCTCTTAACCTACATACCCTATTAAATATATAAACAAAAATATCTGTTTGTTTGTTCACATGGGCACATTGCTGTATGCTTTTAGCTCCTGAAAGCTAAGACCACACAGACAGTGTGAAAGACGTGAACGGATGGTGGCTGCTGGTTGACCGTTGGTGGCGTTTTGGTGTAGAAGGTGAAGCAGATGATAGATGAGAGCTTTGCTAATGATGCACGCTGGAACACTCTGATAATTAGCCTTGCTCATCAAAAGCTGTTCATTCTGCACTTAGCCTTAATGACCCGATGAAGATTACATTGCTCATTACCAGTAGCATTAAAGAGGGCAAGATGCTATCTGCATCTGAAGGCTGGACCCGGAGACCCTGCTGAGTCAGTCAGGGCATGGGAGCACGCTAGTTAACTTGTAGTGAGTAAACGTGGCTGTGTGTATGTGTGTGTTTCTCTCTCAGCGGAGAAATGGCAGGCGGTCTACACCATCCTGGAGGCCTTTGGGAACTGCGTTACTTCCATGAATTCCAACGCCAGCCGCTTCTCTCAGATTGTCTCTCTGGACTTTGACCAAGCTGGTCAGGTGGCGTCTGCCTCCATTCAGGTACCATTTATCATACATGCTTACGCACATACACTGGTTTGACTATGTTGCAGTAATAATAATGTGATGTTTTACCTTCTCTGCCCTGCTGTCTATTGTCATGTAGACGATGTTGCTGGAAAAGTTAAGGGTGACCAAGCGGCCAGAAACTGAGTCTACTTTTAATGTCTTTTACTACATCATGGCTGGAGCGGACAGCACTCTGAGGTTTGTATGTGAAAATTTAAATGTGCCTGTCTGAACCCTGAGACTATGAGCTTGCTAAATCAGCAGCTACATCCGGCAGTTGGGAAAAGTTTCTATTATCATTGATTTGTCCCTGCTTCACCCGAAAATGCCTTCTTTTGTAGCAGCTGTTAACAATTTGGACAAGCTTCACAAAACTTTGACTAAAGTCCCATTCAGCTTATTGAGAAGCTTTTCTTGCTTGCATTGTTAATTTCAGTTTTTATTTTCTATGTGAGTTATTGCAGTTTTAGTCATAGGTAGGTAGTTTGCATTACATGACTGAGCTAAAGTAAGGATGGTATAAATCAGCCCCATTTTGATTAACTACAACAACATAGATCATCATAGTAGATTAGCATTAGCTGTTGCTTACCTTTGTTATGGTTCTGTAAATATAGCCCAACTATACGACCTTTTTTGCCAGACACATTTGTGGGCAGAGCGTGGATGCGTGAATTCCTCCTTGCAAACCAAATATACAACAGTATAGTTCAGTAGTTTTGAGTTTGCAATGAAAGCAAAAAATATATTTATTTTTATTCTTAATGTGTATCAGTTTTTTTTCTGCGCTCCCCACAGGACCGAGCTGCATTTCAACCACTTTGCTGAGAACAACACATTTGGAATTGCGCCTCAGACGAAGGTAGGACCCTTCTGCAAGCTGGCATAGGACACACAGCTCTAGGACTGTTTTCACTGAAGCCTTTTCCATAATCAACATTTTCGTGTGTGTGTGTGCAGCCGGAGGACAAGCAGAAGGCAGCCCAACAATTCACTAAGCTGCAGGCAGCTATGAAGGTGCTTGGCATCTCTGCTGAAGAACAGAAAGCTCTTTGGCTCATACTGGGGGCCATCTACCACCTGGGAGCAGCAGGGGCCACCAAAGGTACAACTCAGGAGAGGGCTGCACAGTTTATTGGCTGCAGTTTAAATAATCCTGCATTCAGGTGCTTCTCAGATGGTTGTACAGTTCGTATGATCAACTTCTAAATACAACTTTTGAAGTGCGAAGATACAGAAATGGTGGTGCCCTGATTTTTTTGTGCATCTAGTATATTTTTTCCACATTCACTACCAAGTTTGACTTCTTTCACTAATGGAAAAGGTAAAACCTTTTCTCCTAAACTCTGGAATGCTTAGTTTCCCATTTGTAAGTTTGACTTAGTGAAATGTTTTCCATGTTTGTCTCAGGCGTTTCTTAATGGATGCTCTGTGGGTGCTTTTGACCAGTCACGGCATTCACATGATTCATTTTGATCGAAATAAGCAGCCTTAACTCATCAAATTAAGTTTTTTCACCATTACTTTTTGGACTGGTGATAAATGTAGAATAGAAATTCACTATTGCCTTTTGGAGAAATTCACTATTGCCTTTTGTCCATATTGTGTGGCCCAATTCTGTAGAGGTATCCATGGTGGACTTAAATCCAATTCAAGGCACATTGAAATCTATCAGAGAAGGGAGGGCATGAGTTTCTCTGATGTGAAGGAGTGCAGGCTCATGGTGGAGATGAGTTGAAGCCACTCCCTGTGTTTTTCTAGCTCTAATGAAGACAAATGCCTCTGTGTTAAGAAAGCTTATTCATGGCCTTTCATATATTGCCTCTCCTCTTGCAGTCCAGGACGGATGCGGTAATAAGCTCCTTAATCATCGTATTGCACTCGCTGTACTCGTTATCTCACTATTTGTTTTACTGCACTGTCTGGTTTTCATCAGTCTACACCCTTAAAGTGTGTGACTGTTTGTGTTATTTTAGTTTATTCTATCACTGTCTTTTTCTGGACATGTATGGTTCACTCATTCACTGCATACCTTTCATTCTCCTTCACCATTCCCTGAAACATCTGTTGAGAAACCATTCCAAGGAATATTATTACAACTGTATTTTCATGAATCCAGTGTTTATCTAAAGGAGTACTGACATCTCATTTACTTTGTATATAGTGCCAAATTGATAACCATGGATAATTGTTAGAGTTTGCCTGTACTAACAGAACAGAAAAGCGGTTGGCTTGAATAGAAGGCGAATCTGTGTGTAATTGAACCTCATGTTCATTGTTTGACGTTATATGTTCTTGATATAGCAAAAATCAAGACATTTTCTCAGTGAGCTATACACATCACAGTATTGTTGCAAACAGAACAGGGTGTCCTTGAGTTACGCCACAGATCCGTTCCATCGACAATGTAATCCGAATTCGAACCACACCCTAGCCTCAGTCACTTACCGATCCTAACATCGTAAAAGCACAACTAAGCCACAGAAAAAGGAAAAGGAAAACTTCCTAACTCAAACGCAGCATTACTGCATATTCTTACAGCATGCGCAACCAAACTAGTTCACCCACGTAGTCTGTAAGTACGAGGCTAGCAGCGTGAGCCGAGTGTGTGTGGGAGTGAGCGTCGCAAACTCGACGTATGTCGAGACTGTTGTAACTCGAGGACCCCTTGTAATATGTTTAGTCCAGCAGGCAGAAAGAACCCAGAAACAACCAAAAATCCAAAACCAGGATGCAGTTTGACATGCAAACAAATCTGAATTGTTAGGCAGCAGAACTGAATCATGCCGTCCAAGCAGGTGTGGTTAGAAGTATTGCAAACTGAACACACAGGGGTCGACAGAAAAACAGTGGAATCGATAACCAGGACATCAGACAAAAACAGAAACGCTCGATATGCAGGTGTAAGCATAGCTAATGCTGCTCAGACTTGTTGGCTGAGTGTATTTGTACTTTTGTACTGATGAATCTGAGTCTTGTGATTAGAATTGAAGTGTGGGTTCTGGACGGTCTTTGTGGAGATGTGGAAAGTGGTTAATGGAATGGAGGTGGTTTCAGGGAGAGCGAGCGAATCACCAGACTGGAGCCTTATTGTGACAAATATTTAGGTTTTAATAGACACGATAAGGGGGAACAGACAAAAATTATTGCTAAAAACTGCTAAAATAATGTTTTAAATACTGTCAAAACAATGAGTGGAATGAAATTGAAATACTCCATATGCTGCACTAAACTAAAAGTCCAGTTAAACAGGACTGATTTTGCTCTCTTTATAACATGCAGTCAGTCATTACTGCTCATTTTCATAATATACTCAGAAAAGCATACTGTGATGTAACATACTGCAATTTATCAGTATATTCTTGTTGCCCATCACTGGGTCATAGGTGCAAATTCATTCGAAAGGTTGGACAATTAAAAAGACCTGTACTGACCGTTCTTTCACCACGCTCAGCTGTGATTTTTCATCTTTTATTTTCCTGCCTACTGAGTTTCGACTGTGGCTGCTATTCACATGTATATAACTCCAAAACTCTCTGTGCTTTCTTGGTAACTTCCAAGTGCCTGAAACACGCCATACTACAATTGAAAAAGCACACATTACACACAGAGGCTACACTGAGCCTGATTTATAAATTATTTGTTGCATGGGGATCCAAAAGCAGAAGCCAGGACCACCGTAAACACGCTTTCCTGACAGAATGATGATCAGATCAGCACCATTGTTTTGTAGTGGTTTACCTTTAAGTAGACAGACTGAAAACAGTTAGTGAGTCAGCCTGCAGGGGGCAGTGTTACCTTTCCTCGTAGAGGAAGAGACTGGGCATTTACCTGTTCCCTATATAGAACATCAAACAGCAGGAGAGAGAGTAACTGGCTGCATGAAGGTACAGAAGTTCTGCACTGAGTGCTTGTGTTCAGGACTGATCTCAAACACCTTCCCTGCCTGTCCCCCACACAACAGTTTTTCTCCCACCTCCCACGCCCCCAGTCAAGCAGTGAATGCGTGTATTGTTGTGTGTTTGTAAAAACTATTTTTGAAATTAAAACTGTAATGTTTTTGTTCTAACCTACTGTCTTCTATTTGCATTCTGCATGCTGCTAACACAGAGACAGAAGAAGGTAAATAGAAAAAATATAAAACCTCACTTTTCTTTTAACTCCTTGTTTGTGTGTGGTATTTCTTAACGCCTTTATCGCCGCTGCCAGACATTTTCATTTGCATTTTTATTGTTTTCTCTCTTTCTTCTTTGCTTCTCAGTTGGGCTCGCGCTCTTGTCACGCAATAGGCCTGTCTTTGACTGCCTCAGAGCCGAGCTAAAGCTGTAGTGAGGGAGCCGGGGCGTGGGATCATAACTTTGTTGTCTTTCAAGGCTCTGGTGCTCTGATGTCCCCCCATATTGTAGACTTTTCATTTCTGCAGTGCTTTTCTTTTGTTACTGTGTGTTGTTGCTGAAATGAAGGCCTTTCTGGCTCTCCAGCCTTGTTTTATTCAGTGCCATGTTCAGAGTCCATGTCCTTCTCTTCTGCATTTCTGCTGCTTTTGTTTTTTTGTTTTTTTTTATGGGCAGTTTAATTTGAGGGCAAACTTTCACACATAGAAATGTCATTCTTGTAAAGCAGACACATTTTCTGTGAACTGTGAATTTTGGAGAACTGGGTAGAAAATGGTTTGTTTATTCAAAGAGATAAACTGCTTTAGAAACAAACAGAGCAACTGATATTTCACATGCATTTAATATGCATTCATTTTTTTATAATGCAATTGCATGCATTTCATTTTTTCTTGAAATGCTGTATTTTAGATCATTTCTCTAGACCTTTCACAGAACATTTGTCATGCTTTGGGAAATAGCAAAACAACTGAGTGCTGCACCCTGACTCAGGCGCTTTCTGATATTTGCTTCTTTGGCAGCGGGCCGGAAGCAGTTTGCCCGTCATGAGTGGGCTCAGAAAGCAGCGTACCTGCTGGGCTGTACCCTGGAAGAGCTCTCCTCCTCCATCTTCAAACACCAGCCCAAAGGAACCCTGCAGAGATCCACCTCCTTCCGTCAGGGCCCAGACGATTTTGGGGCCGGAGAAAACTCGGGTACATACCTACTTATCTACAGATGCCAGGAGCCTTAGGCATTAAATCTTAAATTTAGTTGTTGTTCATAAGAGAAGTGTGGTGTACCTCACTTTTAATGATTTTTCAAATTGTTTTCTGTTTAAGAGGAGATATTCTGTTGAGGGTTAAATTTAATAAAAGGTTATTTTTGTGTGTGCAGTCTTGTTTTGCAGAAAAATATCCCTCTGTAATTTAACATTGAGAAAATACAGAGGATTTGTAAATATGTTTTGAACGCAAATGTTATTTGTGATATATTCCTTAACAGGGCAGGACAGTGTGGTTCATGTGTTCATCTATAATAATTCGTGATTATCAATCAGGAGAGCCAATATTTGGAGTAAACAGTTGATTAGATAAAAGAAATAAAAGTAAATTGTTGCCACGAGGGTGGGGGGGGCGTGGCCCAAACATAAACAACCAGCATGAGGATGAGGGGGCGTGGCGCACAAGGCCTGGACGTCACTGTCAGCTGTACTCAGAGACGGGAGCTTTGAAAGTAGCCAATCCGAGAACGTTATTTATTTCTCCTTGCTGCTGATTGGCTGCTGCCCTGTGACGCTGCAGTC
>JBBPCX010000001.1:23150004-23162984 GCA_037974365.1 Hydrocynus forskahlii
TACCAAAGAAAACGCGCTGCATGAATTATAGTCCAGTCTATACAGGGGGAACATCGGTATTTACATTCTAGCACTGCAGGAGTACGGATAAGGTAACCTTACCTTTACATTTTATTTTAAGGCTAATGAGTTTAAAATGAAGTTAAAGTGTTTTGGGAGCATATTTGGGGGCATATTTAGGGTTTACACTGTAAAAATAGGCATTTAGGCATTTTTTAACCACATCACAGCAACACAGTTTTTCACTATATGCGGGGGCTCTTGGAACATAGGGGTTACTGTATACGTGTAAAGTTATTTATCTTTATGCTTATTGTCTAGTAACAACCAAAACTGATTAGTACTTCCTCTGAAACTAACATGTAAGTTACGTTGAGGGATGAATAATAGTTTGGGTTCACTAACAGGTCTGCTACGTAGAGTAATGAGAAATGGATCTGAAAGATGTGAAGTTTAAAAGGTTCATTTAATCAGTTTGAGGTGCTTGCTGTACAAAGGGATCAGAATCAGAATCAGAAAACTGTCAGAATCAGAAAACTTTATTGATCCTGGAAGAAATTGCTTATGTAGTGATTGCAACGACACAGAGACAAAAACGACATAAGAAGTAAAGTCTAAACAAAAATGTGTAGGAAAAAACTGATGAAAGTACAATATGCCATATACACAAATGCTGGGCATAAATACTGTAGATAGGTAACAGTGAACACAGTGAAATCTACCGACATAGATGGTAGTTAGTGTGAATTATATATGCAAATGATTTGAGCTATTGTGCGGCTTACTGTGCTCTGAACTGAATGTGGTGTTGATGCTCCAGGTCCGAAGATCACGGCTCTGGAGTGTCTGGAGGCCATGGCTGCTGGACTGTACTCTGAGCTCTTCACTCTTGTCATCTCCCTCGTCAACCGGTCAGCTCCCCTTTCTGTTCTTTACCACAAAATTCAGCATAGCACTGCAGCTCTCACACCCACAGATGAACTTAATGGAGTGTAACTGAAAGCTCTTGCCTTATGTGCATCATGAAAGTGAGAAAACATTTTGTCCTGAAAAGCTTTATGTTGGAACGTTCATTTATTTATTTATTTTTATAAATAAAAGGCTGAAGCTGCGGCTATGCTCAAATCAAGTCAAGTAGGTTTTTATTGTAATGTCTACCATATACACACAGTACATAGTGAAAACAAAACAACTTTCCTCCAAGTCTATGCCCTGTTCACAATATAGTGCAAAGTTGAAGTTCTAACAGAATGCTGTTGTGAAGAAGTGAAGGTAGTAATGTGCATTTCCAGTAAATTTCCAGAGCACTTTTAAAATCCAACACTGCACTGCGGTAGGTTGTGTAAAAACGAACGTAAATCACAAATTCTGTCCTCTGTAACAGTGCGCTCGTGACTTCATAATGTAGAGCACTGCGATCATAAATACCATATTTCTATTCTAAAGCACAGACTGAGGATATAAGTCAGGATCAAATGGGGGTGGGCAATATCCCAATGTTTGAAGACGTTTTCGCAGAAGTATCACAACTTTTAGTTTTTTTCTAAGGTCTGATAAATTACAGTGTACCAGTATCAATGTACTGTGCACAGTGTTTAAAATATACAGTCTAAAACTATGAGCTCAGATTTTGTTTTAGAACATGCTACTTAATCATGGTACTTAATCCACGCCATGCTCACAAAAGCATACTGCGCCAATTTTTAATGAACATAATGAAATAGCAAGTAAATTAAGGTGCTTTCTGTGTGTTTTTCAGAGCCTTGAAGTCCAGTCAGCACTCACTTTGCTCTCTGCTGATTGTGGACACGCCAGGCTTTCAGAACCCTCGGCTGACTAAGCAGGCCCGCGGCGCCACCTTTGAGGAGCTGTGTCACAACTACGCTCAGGAGCGCCTGCAGACCCTCTTCCATGAGCGCACATTTGTACAGGAACTGGAGCGTTACAAGGAGGTACAGCTGCAGAGATCAGAATTAGAGAGAAATCACAAGTGATCATGTTTTGTTTTGATTTGTGTGATTATCAAATCTACTTGCTCTGTGACCAGAACTCCGTGGACCCAGGCTTAAACTGTAGACCTCATAAATGCCTCCATCCCATATCTTAAGAGTAGTCTGTTTGCACAGATTTGCACAGATTTACTGAATAATAAGCTTTGGATTTTATATGGTTATACAGTGAAATTCAAATGGGTCTCATTGGTGGTTTGTTCTCTGTCTTACCTTAAATGAAAAAACGGCTTGAACGGAGTTGACCCAGAAACCAAAAATTTTATAAAAGTTGCATTAGCATGACTCACAGTTTCTGAAGCAGTTTTCATGCTCTGATTCTGTTAAATAAAGCAATGCACTTTAGAGGCTTTGGTCACAGGGAGAAACAAAAATGAACAGTGAAAAAAAAAATCTACTCACAAAACTGTAACTTGAAAATCAATCATGTTCTAATCACTGTGAACTAATGAGCCCTCTGTCCCTATTTAGGAAAACATAGAGCTTGCATTAGATGACATAGAGTCCAGTACATCATTGTCTGTAGCAGCTATAGACCAGGCCTCAGCCCAAGCTCTGGTAAGCATTTCCTTCCTTCCTAGGTTGCCTGCCTGCCTCTCCTGTAATGCGCAGATTAGTATGGTGATGTGTCTCCCATCTGTCTCTGTGGAGCTGTGCCTGCAGGCAGCGTGCTGTACAGATGCAGCAGCTGCCACTTGCATGACTGCACCTATCCTCTTTATGCACATCATGAATGCTGCCGTTCAGAGATCTGTGGTCTTTCACACCGTGGCTGGAGAGGCACTTCTTACCAATTGAATTCATGTCCACTCTGCAAGCTGTTACACCAGGCAAACCTCATTTAAAGTGATTGTTAAAGCAAATGTGCAGGTGGACTGTTTACATCCTCCTCCCGTGTCAGACATAAAAATGAAGTATGACCGTGTACGTTTTTCTTTCATTCTCTCTCGCTGCGCTCTCATCCCTAATGACAGGCACACACTGGTGTGAATGTGCTCTCTTGATGTGAAGTGGACAGGAATGAGGACTCACTGTTGGAACATTATTTCATACATGGGTCACTGTAGGCCTGGCTGGAAATGTGTTGAATAGGAATGACTGTTTTCAGTTTCAGTCTACAATTGACTTGCTGTTTTTTGGAGAGTCCAACAAAGATCGTTGACAGCACAAGAATACTATCAAGAAATACAATCAAAGAAAGACAATTCTTCCAGGGTTCTCAGTGGCTATATAAACAAACGTGTCAACTGAAAGGACCATTTCATTTCTTTACATACATTAGGAACATGATGGATTTTCTCCCAGAGGACCTTTTCATTTACTATAGCTAAGAATGTGTTTTTATTTTGGATCCATATCAATAGATATCTTTGTCTGTGTTAACAAAGCAACTACCTTGTTCCTGGCGTTCAAAAAAACAGTAGTCAGTATGTTCGGTTAATTAGCCAATGTTTTGGCCTGTGAAGTGACGATCTGAGACGTCCTGTCTAAAAATTGTTCCTAAAGCAGCGCAGTGAACCTTAATTTGTAGTTTTAAGAATACAACTTAAAGTTTTGTGTAAGGGGAAAGCCTGGAGCTGACCAACAGCTACTCCCTCACTTGCAGGTAATCCAAGGTATTCCAAGCTCACCTCAACTCTTTCCTTGAGTTCCTTGAGCTTCCTGGCTCTTCCGCTCCTCCAGCAGTTTGGGTGATTTGCCACCCATCTCTTGTGTTCGGAGCTTCCTCTGCTCCTCTTAGACTCTGGTTGTAGTGTAGATGTTCTGGCACTTCCTGGCTCTCCCATCTCCTAGAATTTGGGTGTTCCATCACCCCTTGCACGCCCTCGTTAAGGCACGTTATGAAAAACGCCCACAGCACATTCTCAGATTCTCACATTCTCATGCGCACACACATTTGTTCTTTTTCCATTTCTCTCTGAGTGAACCCTCTCTGTCCACCAGGTCCGGTCAGGCTGTTTTCTCCTGGGTGTTTCACTTTTCTTTTTCCTCTTTTTCCCCTTTTTAAGCTATTTCCCTGAACGAGGCTTTCTTTTTATTCACCGCCCTAACTCAGGCTTGGTGGCTCAGCGGTAATGTGCTCGCCCCAGTGGAGCGAGTTCAAGGTCTGCTGCAAACAGGGTTCAAATTTTCGATGAGAAGTTCCATTCACAGGCACTCAGTGCCCTCTAGTCTCTGCACATGGGTCCTCTCTTAAACCCTGATGAAGCAGGTTACCTTCACCCCAGCTATATTGTTACAGTTTGCTCCTTTTTCATATTGAGACCCACTGCTGATCTTGACCAAGATTACATGCCTGCTGTGGAGTGTCAATGCAGTAATATGAAGTGATGAAAAGAGAGAGGAGCCATGGCAAGCCATTACTGGCTTTAATTGCTTAAGTGGACAGCCAGAGTGCAAAGTTTAAAAATTCCTGCCAGACTGCCCTGGGGCTGTTCTTTTAACACGGGGCTTTAATGAGGAGTCCAAGGCTAATAGCTTGTCTTTTGCCTGCACTGTGTGAAGTTGATTTGGAAGGCCCTTGTGGCTTTTCCTCTTTGTCCTGTTTCATGGAGAGAAGTCCCTGCAAGCCATGCAAAGTACTGAGTATGTTCGTTTATTTGTAAAATTCTCTGTACTGTTGTGTAACTATTGCTGACATAGTCACTGATTAATGCATAACTGGATGATTAATGCATCTGACAAAACGTACACGGTTTATTATGCATTTTTAAATGAATCTATGCGTGTTAGGTGAGGACGCTGGCACGGACAGATGAGGCAAGGGGGCTGTTGTGGCTAATGGAGGAGGAGGCCCTGCAGCCCGGAGGCTCTGAGGAGACTCTGCTAGAGCGCCTCTTCAGCTACTACGGCCCAACAGAGGGAGAGGCCAAAAGTCAGTATCATCTTACACACACACACATCTCCCACACATCTCCCACACAGCATAAACAACTGCCCAGTTCATCCAGAACTCCACGTAAAAACTCTGCAGATTTGCCCCAAGGCCTCTGTCTAACCACACATCCTCTCTCCCAGGCCTCAACTTACTTCTGAAGAGTGAGAAGGCACATCACTTTCTGTTGGGACACAGTCACGGCACAGACTGGGTGGAGTACAACGCTCAGGGCTGGCTGAGCCATGCCAAACATAACCCGGCCTCGCAAAACGCTGCAACTCTGCTGCAGGACTCGCAGAAGTAAGGCAAACCTCATTTACATTTACAGCATTTAGCAGATACTCTTATCCAGAGCGACGTACATCAGTGCTCAATTAGTCCACATCTGTTTCTTAAACCTGTAAAGCTAAACTTAAATCAACGTCCGCTACTCAACCAAGTTATTGCACGCTAGGTACACCAAACTAACACCTGTCAAAGAAAAGTCATAGGTTAAGACAAAAGTAAGGAAGAGATAGGGATAAGAGGGTGCAAAATGAACCACAAGATGAACCACAAGAACACAATCAGTAATATTCACTAGAAAAAAAATAGAAATTGATCCTGAATTCTTTCTCCAGTGCAGTGATGAAACAATAAATGTGTTTGTTTTTTTTCTCCCTCACCCAGGAAAAACATCAGTGGTCTGTTCATGGGACGTTCTGGAGGGGCCACGGTGCTGTCAGGCTCTATTGCTGGACTGGAGGGCGGTTCTCAGCTGGCCTTGCGCCGGGCCACTAGCATGAGGAAAACCTTCACCACTGGCATGGCTGCTGTCAAAAAGAAGTCCCTCTGCATCCAAATCAAGCTACAAGTGGTCTGTACTAAGCTTCTTGCTAGAATGTACTGCTACCCAATACAGGCAAAATACTAATACAGTATCCCCCCACTTTAACACGGATCAGCAGTCGTGGTTTCAGTCCAGCGCGGATTTTTTCTGAGAACCGAACTAATAATTGTTCGCTGAAACACCCGCACTAACGTGGAAACTGCAGATATACTCTGTGTTTTTTTTTTTTTCTTTTGTGATGCCCGGGCCTCGTCCGCCACGCCCCCTCATCTTCCTGCTGGGTTACTAAGCACCGCACCCAAACATAAACCCTGCACAAGGTCGAGGGTAACATAAATATTCATGTAAATTCAGCTTTATTTCCATATAAAAAATAAGTATAAATGTTTTGGTACTGTGGAGAGAAATTCAAAGAAAGGCATCTTGGGATGGTGAAATACCGCTGTACTCAGAGGCCGGAGGTTTGAAAGTAGCCAATCCGAGAACGTTATTTATTTCTTCTTGCTGCTGATTGGCTGCTGACCTTCGACGCAGCTGCAGTCCAGAATTTCCCCTGTGGAGCGTCTCGAGTGTTCTCGTGTTTTTCATTTTGTTCTTCTTAAAGCCCTATATTTTCATTACTGTAAATTAAATTAATTAGTGTATTTACCTGCTTATACCAAAGAAAATGACCACGCACATCAAAGAAAAGACATGTGCATGAATTACAGTACAGTCTATACAGGGGTAACGTCGGTATTTACATTCTAGTACACTGCTGGAGGTCAGTGTAAACTGTACAGTACGGATACGGGTTTACCTTTACATTTTCTTTGAGGCTAATGAGTTTAAAATTAAATTAAAGTGTTTTGGGAGCATATCTGGGGGCATATTTAGGGTTTACACTATAAAAATAGCCATTTTTAGGCATTTTCTTAACGACATCACAACACAGTTTTTCGCTATACGCGGGTGCTCTTGGAACGTAACCTCCATGAAAAGTGGGGGGTTACTGTACTTTAGTAATGTGGCTACAGATTGCAGTTGCAATTTGCCTTTCAGTATGTCAGTGATGTGGTTTGATTTAAATATCTGCGGTATCAGTATTATACAAAGAGCAATTTTTGGCCATTGATTACCGAGCAATATATAATGCTGCCCTACTTAAATTTATCCAGAAATAATCTAGACGCTTTACTAAATCACCCTGATCTTATAGCAAATATATCATTACAGTACTGGTTAGAGCTATGATGAGTGTCATGTGATCATGTTTCGCCCTGCAGGATGCTCTCATAGACACAGTGAGGCGCTCGAGGGTGCATTTTGTGCACTGCCTACTGCCCAAGTCAGAGGCCCTGAGTGGGGAGCCCCGACTGATGGGGGGCCCATCTCCCCGCACTGGGGACAGTGAGGCTCACGGAGAGAGCTGTGAAACAGGCCTCATGCAGCTGGACGTGGGATTGCTTCGCGCTCAGCTACGAGGCTCCAAACTGCTGGATGCTCTGCGCATATACCGACAAGGTAGGACAAGTGTCGGCAAGTCTTATATTTTCATATTTTGTGCAGAGCTTGTTCCCTTCGTTAATGGCAAACAGAGGTCTGACAGCAGTAACAACAACATAGGAAAACATAAAATGTATGTAATTCATCTTGAATGAAAGAAAGCTAGCCCTAGTAACCCTAACCCTAACTGTATGTATTGAATTGGGTGTCCTTGCATTCAGAGACAGTTATGGATTTATTTTATTAAAGAGGAATTTCACTGAAAATGTACAGCTTTGTATATTTATTAAAGTAAAAAGGTTACCAAACTTGTATTGCAAAATACAATAAAAATCCGTTGCTGCAAGCAAGCCGAACATTGGAAGTTCCAGACAGAATTCACTCCCTGCTGATAAAAAAAAATAGATACCGAAAAACATTGTGAACTCGAAGCCATTTGTACTGAAGACAAGCTGTGTCTGCATGCAAGAAGCCCATTGGTGTGATCCAGCATTGTTGCTTATCAAATTCTGGTCTCACTGGAACAGATCAGTTTCTGTGTAGAACATCAGTCTTTGCCACTGTGGTATAGTGCTTGGCAACTAGTTTGATTATAAGAAGCAACAAGACTGAAGAAACAATACATTGTATCAGAGATGTGTCCATGTAATATTAATGCCTTGAGAGCCCTAAGATGTGAACCCAACATCAGTGGTTATATTTAAATGTTTGTAGTCAGCATTTCAGAGATCACAGACTTGACATACTCCTGAGTTTTGTTTCTAAAAATCTCTATTAAAGGTCATGGTGTAGCTGGGAAATTTAGTCATGGTGATGCCAGAAAAACTTTATACTGTTCCAGACTGTATTAGACAAGGGGTCATCCATTCCGGTCCTAGCGGACTAGGGTTCAGAGCTGCCATTTCCCTGCTCCGATACACCTGCCAAACATAATATTTAACTCATCAGATATATGTGAGCTGAAAACACTGCAGTACAGAAATGAATGTATAAGTATGTATATGTATGTATGTGTGTGTGTATATATATATATGTGTATATGTCTTTTTCAGTGGAATGTCAAGGATCACAGTTTATTTAAACCCCCCCTCAAAAAAACAGTACAGCCAAAAAAGCAAGATATGTCAGTCTGTAAAACCCAAACAGTGGAGTTGGCAGGAGTCTGTTTATATGAGCACCTTTGCCCCCTAAAACACATACTGACCACCGGCCCTGTCCATTCGTTGATCTGGCACTCTCACAGTGTTCTAGCCAAACTCGCAAACCTCACTCTAAACAACACGGCCTCTGACTCTCTTCTCCAAGGTTACCCTGATCACATGGTCTTCTCCGAGTTCCGCCGCCGCTTTGACGTATTAGCACCCCACCTGACCAAAAAGCATGGACGCAACTACATCGTGACGGACGAGAAAAGGGTGAGTCAGATTTTGTGTGTGTATTTGTGTGTGTGTGTGTGTGTGTGTGTGTGTCCCACTCCCTGCTCTTCCTCCATTAGCTGCTCTGCTGTGTAATTGATTATGACAGTGCTGGGGGCTCTGATGTGTAGTGTTGAGTAATGGCCTGCACTGCTCATGTCTCTTCCTTCTGTCCCTCCGCTGTCTCAGCAACAGAACAATAAAACAGCTTTAATCAAAGTCTTTATTGGCACCTCTGTCAGTACCATCGAGTCCTCCTTGCCGGCATCTCCTCAGGGGGATGCTCACCGCAGGGCCAAGAGGAGAATGAGGGCAATAATGCTGAGGGACTCAAAATGTTTTGTCATGTTAAGTGGACTCTTGGTTTGTGTTTGCTGAAGAGGGTGAATTCTGTTTATGATACACTGTATGAACGGACTGAATGTGATGAACGTACGAAAAAGATCACAACATTCAATTTTACATGCATTTGTCGTAAATGTAGTCGACCAGTTTTGACAGTTTCATTTTTTCAAGTTACTTTAGATTAGCACTGGAGCTACAAAACTAATGTAGCTAGTAATGGAAGCTTTGCATCCTGCAACCTGCACAATAGTCACATACTTTACTTGACTGCACAGAATTTTGAGTGAATCTTAAATAGCTTTGCTGATGTGATTTTTGACTCACTGTTTTCTGTATTACTTGTGTAATTACGGCTCCAAGATGGCAACTATTGTTTTTATTTATGTAGCATATTTTGGCCGAATTTATACAGTTTTCACAGCGATAATCAATGAGGGCTAAGCATCTCTTACTATATGAGTCTCATGTCTCCTGTGTAAAACTAGATAAACAAACTTCAGATACCAAATGTGTCTTGGCTGGTCGATTACACACAAGGTAAAGAGCACATTCTGTAAAATACCTCTGTTTTTTACCTGCACCACTCTTTTAAAACTGCATGGGCACACATCTTTTCAACGTGTAACTTTATAAATCAATATAAATGCCCCTCTTACTGGCCTGGAGAGAGCATATGACTGTGGCTCAGTTGGTTTTATTTGTGATGGCTGCTAAGCGAATGCCCTCAGAGCTGAGGGTGCTTCCCTCCAATGAGCCTGTTTACACTGAGAAGCACTGAGAGCTCCATGCAGGGGCTATTGCACCGGCACTGCTCCCCATTTGCTCTCTAACACCCATATGTGGGCACTGCCCAGGAGGCAGCGGGCCATCAAGAGACTGGTCATTTCACTGCCATGTAGTTTATTCACATGACATCCTGCCACGTACAGAGCTTTCAAATGTGAAGGTAGTAAAGAGTCAAAAGACAGACGGAGTTATTTATTTCCCCGTATACCCAAGGCGGATGAATGTAGAGGGAGAGCTTTTGTCAGCACACTGTCACTATGGAGACTTGCAGTGCAATGACATGGTGTATTCTTTGTACCCTCAGTCAGACCTTCTATCAACTTTCTGTGCCAATTTAACTGTGTTTATCGTACTTGTTTTTCAGGCTGTGGAGGAACTACTGGATTCTTTGGAACTGGAGAAAAGCAGCTATTATATGGGTCTGAGCAGGGTGAGTAGGGTCTTCTGAAACATGCCGTGAATGGGCCAACCTACACAGGGTTCGATTTTCTTAATACAAATTTTACGTTCAGGTGAGGCCACCAATTAGTAATTTTCAGCCCTAATACATGAAATTGACAAACATGTCATGACAGGTGCCATATGCTGTCATAAATTGTCATGACATACAATATGCATTAATCAGTGCCGGGTTGTCATTACCAGTAATTATCATAACATGACAAATCTGTAATGTGATAAAATTTTATGACAAACATTGCTGGGACTGTAATGGAAATTACTGTTAATGGTAACATGACTTTTAATAATGGACATAATCTGCATATGATGTTTGCCGTAACATGTTTGTTGTAGGATTTTTAGTATTGTAGCAGGGTATAAGTAAGTGTCACCCAAAAAGTTTAGATGTCGATGCTTGTCCTAACTCTACATCAACTCCCTTTCCCTCAATGGGTCAGTGATAAAAACAAACATAATGAAGTGGAAATCATCATTCACAACCAACAAACATTAATCCATTAAACCAACCAAATAAAAACATTCAAATGTGGACAACTAGATTGACAAGTTGAAGTTGTCATTGTCAAACTCCTCCATTTACACATGATAGCACCATCAACATTTATGGCGACAAGGGGATTCTCTTAATGGCACCTCCTCTTTAATTACCAGATCCCAAGCCACCACTACCAAAGGGAGATGCCTTCATTAACATCTAACATATCATGCATTTGTTATGCATCCTGTCTGCAAGCATTTATCAAAGAAACCATGACATAAATCCAGCTTTATATAATGTATTCTTTTTAGCTTATAACAGAGCAACAACTCTCAGTCTCACATGAATTCAATAAAACTGATAAACTGACCATGAGTATGCACTAGGGCATTAACGACTCCAGATTTTTTCAAGTCGACTAGATGGTCAGCAAAGTCAAAGTCGAGTCGACTAGTCGTTTGATGACGTCATCACACACGCAATGGAGGAACACGATGTGCAACATTGAGCAACTTTTATTAAAAGTTCTCTGTAACATTAACAGTCAACACGCCAATTAAATATAACAAAACAAAGGCTGAAGTGTCCAACTGAGAGTGGGAACAGTTTAATCCACAGCAGGACGACTCCCTGCGGTGCTTGTGTTAGCCATGTTAGCTAGCGGTGCTGTTTCAGAAGCCGTGCAGAACGCTGGTGCTGTTCCTGTACTTTAACACTGACTTGCAGGTTGTGCAGGTCTCCATGCTGTTTGTGTGTCTAGAGTGAAGGATCTCCACACGTGATGTGTGTCTGTGTTCTCTGCTGCGTGTCTCTCATCTTATTGTGTTTAGATTCGTCTCGCGCCAAAGGTACCGCACTTTTTATGAAGGGACAATAATAATTGGTTAAACCAAGGAACGCGTGTCAGCGTCAGCCAATCAGAGGCAGAGACTGCATTGTGTCCACAAGCAAGGGCAGAGAGAGGAAAAAAAACACACGACTAGTCGACTTCTCTCAGGGGGTGTCGACTCGTGCCTCTGAAGTCGACTAGTCAACTTTTGTTTTAATGCTCTAGTATGCACAAATAATTCACTCCCGTGTTGCACTTTTCACACATCCCTCTCTGTCTCTCTCTCATAAAGACACACACCAAGCTAAGTGCTTTGTTGATTAAGATTTCCAGTAGTCTGGTATTTGTGAAATTTTTGTAGTAGTGACATCCATTTGCAAGTAAGAAAAATTCATGTGCAATGTGCATACCCTATTAAAGATCAAGTAAGATAGAGTGAGTATTTGGCATACAGATTCAGCCTGTGTCATAAGGATCAGTTCTGAACAGATGGTATAATTTCCATTTAGATTGCTAGCTTGTACAGATCCCCTTATGCCACTCAAACCAGGCTGCCTGTAATCCCTGCTGCCACTGCACTCACATCTGGACAAAGGCGTGCTGTGGGGTGGCAGGCAAAAGACTGTGTCTCTCATCTCCCCCATGCAGAAAAGGGTCTGTGTGGCCCAACCATCTCTGCTGCAGATGGAATGGGTCTGCTCCTTTTGGCAAATCTCATTTTCTGGGCCCTCGAAGTGGAAAGACAATTAGGCTGTATTTGCCTCTCTCAATCGACAGGCATGACTCTGGCCAGCACCTGGAAGACCTGGATGCACTCTGAATCTCTACCTGCGCTTCCTACAATTAAAGCTGAGTTTGCCCCTCCCTTCCTTGCAGCGCAGTAATAGATTTTGGCAGTCAGTCGCTCTCTGTTTGGGCCACTCTGACTTGGCACGCGCCAGTAACCTGCAACAAACACCAGTCAGCACAGTACGCCAATGTGCTTTCAGAAGCCAAGAAGAATAGCCAACATACCAACAGACTGATAAATAGCTTATTAAGTGTGGAGGGAAATGGGAAATCTCTGCTCAAATATGCATGCCACAGGTAGAAAACCTCTTTTATAGTGAAAAGTCCAAACACTGGCAGGTAAAAACAGTGTGTCTAATATTTCTCAGTAGGAAATTGTCGGATAAGGTATTGTAAGGTTATTTAAAGGGGGCATATTATGCAAAACTCACTTTTTACATCCTTTTGTATTTCCATTTGTGTCTCTACTGCTCCTGTAAACACTCCAAGCACCAAAAAAAACATCCATCTGTTTTCTGTGAGTCAATTGAAAGATTTTGGTGTCAGGAATCACACGTTTCTATGAGCCGTTTGGACGCTCCCCTATTGTGACATCAGAATGAGGAAATTTGCATAGAACCGCCCCTCACCTGTCGAGCCCCACCCACTAGATTAGTTGAAGATCCTCCATTTTTG
>JBBPCX010000001.1:23176367-23197945 GCA_037974365.1 Hydrocynus forskahlii
CCCCCCCCCCCCCCACTGCTCCCCGGGCGCTGTGTTCATGGCTGCCCGCTGCTTCACTTGGTGAATGGATTAAACACAAAAACACAGTGCCCGGGGGACATAGTGCCCGGGGAGCAGTGTGTGGGTACGGTACCCTGCTCAGGGTACCTCAGAGGTGCTTAGCAGTCTTGGGAATCGAACCCACAACTTCCTGATCGCAGAGCGAATGCCCTAAACACTAGGCTACCAGCTGCCCCACACTGTGGTGTGTTCACGCATGACAGAATGGTCACGTTCACTTACATTCACTTAACTTTCCAACAGTTACTTTGGGAAATTACATTAGATAATAATATTGTTTCTGCTATCATCAGCTTACCTGATATTTTAGGTGGCTTGCTAGAGTTATCCTCATGGTGTTTGTTTGGTCAGGTGATTGTTCGTTACCCAGCTCTCACTGTGCTTTGTCTTTGAATTCTCCCATTGCTGCACTGCCTAAGGGGCAGGCTTTGAGCAAATTGATTTTTTGAGACAGTCTACATTTGTTTATTCACTCTCTTTTGGGTGGAGGGAGACCAAGCTTTAACTGAGGGGACAAAGGAGAGTGCCAAGCTTTAACTAAAGGGCCACTGCCCGATATGTAGGTCCACCCATATAAGTAAACAAACAGTTTATGACAAAAGATTCAAGATTCTTTATTTGTCACATACACAGTACACTGTGTAGCAAAATGTGCCCCTGAAACATCATTGAGATGTGAAAATAGTTTCCTTATAAAGAGAAAATGAAAGTCTGAAACTAAGTAATAAAAATGTATTCAGATAAACATTACAAGTATGAACAAGATTGTAGTGTTTTTTTTTTTTTTTTTTTCATTTTCAGGCTGGACAACAATGATCAGACATGGTTTCAGAAGTGTTTGTTGTTGTCTGATGAACCCCACCCACATCCCACTCCGCCACAACAAATCTAGAATAAATTAACTGGGCAACTTACTGCCCACCTCTGTTTGGCTGTATGTATATGTGTTTTTATGTGGAGCTTGTTTTCTGCTCACACAGGGGGAGAGTGGAGGCTGAAGTATGAGCGAGCCGTCCGGGAGGTTGAGTTCACCAAGAAGAGACTGCAGCAAGAGTTCGACGACAAACTGGAGGTGGAGCAGCAGAGCAAGAGGCAGCTGGAAAGACGAGTAAGGCTTTTTAAAGCTTAAAAGTGCTCCAGCCTCTTGAATATGTTTCACCAGCAGTGAAGCTACTTTTCTTCACGACGTGATTTTGTTGCTTTCACGTTTTTACTGATTTTTACTGAAGCAGAGAAAATGCTAAAAAGTACATAAATACCATACTTAAGTCACACTGCACATACAGAACATGAATTGATTTAACTGTAACTGATTGTCAACCTGGTGTATCTTACTTGAAGTAGCCTGATTTTTACATTACTAATGCTGCAGCTGTTTTGTAAAGTATCAAATTTACTGATACTACATGCTTTAGTGTACATGTGCAGCTGGATTGACAACAAACATACAAATATTGGACTTGGCTGATACTATATATATTGACTGTGATCATGACCTGGGGAAAAAAAAAAAACATGATCAGGGCATCCTCTAGACACAGGGGACCCCCAACTCCAGTAACTTAGATACTTCCATGAGTGCCGTGTGTAGTACCTGACTGAGTGAATTGATACCTGTGTCCCCAGCCCTCTTTAAATGCGCACTCTTCACACTTACATATTGTGTCAAAATACAACTGTTTACATGGCTGTCAGGAAAATAGCAATAGACAGGCAGATCATGCTCAGAGTTTATGATGGATCATACAGTCTGACGTGTGCCCAGTCTGTCACAGGCTTCTCCTGCGCCTCACCCCAGCTGATACAAGACAGGAGGCCTGCAGACGTAGACTCAGCAGTTTACACACATGGGCGGGCGCTTGATTATACATATAACCAGTCACATAAACAATGCATGCAAAGGCTGCTTGGGTTTGCCCTCAGTCAAACAGACAGGATGTTGGCTGGAGGCTAGCTCTGAATGGGCTCTGAACCCTGTGAGTGTGTGTGTGTGTGTGTGTGTGTGTGTGTCTCAGTTGACGGACCTGCAGGCAGACAGTGAGGAGATGCAGCGGGTGGCGCAGCAGCTGAAGAAAAAGTGCCAGAGGCTGACAGCTGAGCTGCAGGACACCAAGCTGCACCTGGAAGGCCAGCAGAGCCGCAACCACGAGCTGGAGAAGAAACAGAGGAAGTAAGCGTAACACCTTCACAACGTTATGTGCACTCTTTCATCATCATGATTGAGAATAGTGTGAATAAATTTAGTCAATCACAGTGGAGGGAACAAGCATAATCACCCATTAGGTGTAGAACATTCTTTTATACTCCAGTGAACCTGTAGTTTTAGCAGAGAATTCAGCTTTAACCGTTTTGAGTTGTTGAAGGACAGATGGTGGTGTCCGTATTGCTGTCAGTGGTAAAGTGACCAACATGATTGGAAAGAGTTAATAAAAATAATGTGCCTTTGTACTTGAGTTAACCTTTCCAAGTGTCATTATTCAGACACTTGTTGCACAGCATCACCGAGAACCAAGAAGGCCGTTCATTGACACTAAAATCCATTTTAAAATCATTTTTTGTGATGTCATGAATACACGGCATTTACAAATATCCACCTATTCAACACGCAGCAGTTTAGTCCACCAAAGTTTTTAAGAGTGCTTCAACACATAGCTAGAACCCAAAACGATGAAAAGACATTGCTCTGTTGTCAATTTTGACTCTACAAGTCAACTTAGTAGAATATCGTCCACTGAAAGAGGAAAAAACAACTGGTGAAGAATCCCATCAGTCCTCACCATCTACCGTTGCAGTTTGTATTGTAGCATCCTGCAGTATCCGTATTGTAAAGGTTAGTGGGGTAAAAATCTATTAACAAATGATATATTGTGCAGCCCTGCTGTTTATACTGATGGCCATAAGTGTAGCCTGAGAACAGCCCCAGCTCAGCCAGTGGAGTGGGCTAGTGGCTAAAGAGAAGTGGAGCATGATTGGTGGGGGGGGCATAAAAGGAGCAAATTCCTCTCCCTGCTTCTACTCTGGAGCCTGTATTAGCGCTGGGAATTACGTAAGGTCCATTTATGGGATCTCAACAAAGCCTTGAAGTGTGTGAAGGGTAGAAATAGGGTGAGTGAAAAGGAGAAAAGGAAGAAGAAACTGTGTGCCTAAGGCCTTACCAGCCCCCCCACCCCCCACCCCCATGGCTGCTCACTTACTGTTAAACCAATCAGAACCACTTGCTATAATACCCCTCCTGACACATACGTCACAAAGTGCTGCGAGAATTTACCAGCTTCCAGTGTTTCCCAACTACGTTCTGCCATGCTAGGCTATTTTAGAAAAAGCAGGTATGTTTTGTTTTTTTATATATTCAGTAATTTATCAGCAGTCTGTACATGATTTCTTTGTAGATACTTAGATTTGAACTTCCACAAAAGGGAATCACACAAAATGAAGCCCTGTGGTTTACCCAGTGGGAGCAGGAGACCAATAACTTTAGCTGATTGTGTGTGTGTGTGTGTGTGTGTGTGTGTGTGTGTGTGTGTGTGTGTGTGCGCAGGTTCGACTCGGAGCAGAGTCAGTCTCAGGAGGAGGTACAGAGGGAGAGGAGTCAGCGCGAGAAGCTGAGCCGAGAGAAGGACATGCTGACTGGAGAAGTGTTCAGCCTCCGACAGCAGCTGGAGGTCAGCAGCCTGTCTTATCCTCTCCTTTACTCCCTGCTGAGATACACTATTACATAGGATGCGCTGTTACATTGGCCCTGACTGTGGTGTACCTCGTAAACTCACCTTCCATTTTCATATTATTATATATGATGGGTATACCTGATAATACAGCCATTGATTAGTACAAGGTTGGTGTACCTAATAATCTGTGCGTTGTAATGAACTGTAATAAACAGTTTTGTTCTCTTGTACTCAAGGATAAAGACCTGGAGATGTGTGCCCTCAATCTGAAGCTGGAGCAAATGGAGGCCGAGCTGCAGGATCTGAACTCACAGGAGTCAAAGGACGAAGCCTCGCTGGCCAAAGTCAAAAAGCAGCTTCGGGACCTGGAAGCAAAGGTCAAAGATCAAGAGGAGGAACTGGATGAACAAGCGGGCACCATACAGATGTTGGAGCAGGTACATACGCAAAAGTGCACGTTTCTAGGTGCATCAGTATGTACTGTGTGTACAGCACTGATGGTGTGACGGGAGTAGCTTCTTGTACAGATATATGGGCCATGCATGTGGCTCATGTTTAATTCATTGCTTCCTTGAATAATTTAAATTCTCCATGCATTATAGTGACATGACATGCAAATTTTGTCTGCTGTCTTCATGAAATCTATCTTTTAGAAATGACCTTTCCCAATGCACACCATCGGCAAGCATTCCAGATATTAGAATGAAAAGTAATTGCTTAGCTGACTTTGCTGTTTGACGTACTGTGAGTTTGTGTGACTGTGTATGTGGCTTGGTGTGCTAATATTTTGCCCTTGCAGGCTAAGTTGCGCCTAGAGATGGAGACGGAGAGGCTCAGACAGATGCACTCCAAAGAGATTGAGAGCAAAGATGAAGAAGTGGAGGAGATCAGACAGTCCTGCAGTAAAAAGGTAATACTCCAGTGTATTCTCCTTTAAACCAACCTAGGACCAGCTTTAGCCAAATCTTGGAAGGGTTGCATGATTTTTGATTCAATTGGTAACATGATTTTTTAAAATCGTAAGTCTCACTAGTGATTGTTTCACAAGCTACTTTTTAATTAATGACATAAATGTTCATAAAGTTCTTAAGTTTTTGCTTGGCTTGCAGTATTTTATGTTTTATTTAGACACTATACATAAAGTTATTACAATAGAAGCACAATTACAATTATTGTTACATGGAAAGCCTGTATAACAAACTAAAGAGCTGTTTGTATTCAAGTAAGTTTTGTGCGCCCTTTGAAAAGGAGAATACTAGCATGAACCTGCACTAGCAGAATTTCACACATGCATCACACAGTGTCTGTGGTCGTTGCTCACAGTGAGTAAGGAAAGGAGACATTTGGTGCAAAAAAAACTGCAGAGTTGATGCTGATCTTGATTCAAATTTCACTGAGGAACAAATGGAGACTGCAGTTTTAAATACAATTAATCATGCAGCTCTACCCAGCCCCTTACATTAACCATGGAAAAAAAAAAAGCTCAGTCAGCAGTCAGAGGTGTTCTGTCGCCATAGATCTGAAAGCTCCAGCTGGCCCAGATCTCTGAGCCCAAATGATTTGAAGTGTTTCTGGATAAAGGTCCATTTATTACAAATTTCTAGTGCTTTCATGCAACATGAATAAACAAGTCACAGTCAATAACGTGATGAATAACAAACACTAACAATAACTAACAACTTTTCATGCTAATTGTCTTTGTTGGGGGGGTAGGGGTGCAGCCATTGGAGCTGAACTCATTGACATTTTGTTTTTGATGTATAATTTGTGGAGCTGAGGTTTAGTTTCACTCAGGCGTAGTTGACCTCCCCCTTCTTCCTATTTAACCAATCAAGCGCTCAGTAGAGGGCAACCCATAATTACCTTCGTAGCAATGCTGTCTGTGAGAGGGAGCACTGGAGGCAGACAGGGGCGAACACAGCAACACACATGTTTAGAATATTTTCTGACTGAAGTCTTGTAATATGATCGTTTCACTTAAATAGACACTCAGCAACAAACAAGCTTTGTTTCTTTTATCATTAAGTGGTGACTTCCCCTTTCTGCTCACTGTCCCAATGACAGCACGTCCATGACTGGTCAAGATTTACTGAGCATGAAAGCCATTCTGAATAAACCATTTAAACCATGTGTTGTTTTCTCAGACTCTCCAGCTGAATTGCTGCCACTCTCCATTAACAAATCAGGAAAACCATCCATTTTTTTATACATTTGTAGAATCCGTCATGAAAAGTTCTATTAAGGATTTTTCCTGAAATTTTATTTTTGCCGCTAGCAGACATTCTAACGGCTACTGTTTTGCTTTTTGTGTTTTGTAATGTGTGTGTGTGTGTGTCTGTAGCTGAAGCAGATGGAAGTGCAGTTGGAGGAGGAGTATGAAGACAAACAGAAGGTCCTTAGGGAGAGGAGAGAACTGGAGGCCAAACTGCTAACTGCTCAAGACCAGGTACACACACTCTCTCCCTCTCCCCCAGCACTGCACTCTTTAGTAGCTTCACAGCCTTCAGCATGCTATGGCCTTCTGCTGTGTTTGTTTACTTGTTTGTATGAGTCAGTGCATGCCCTGGAAGAGTCATACTGAATGATATGTCCACTGGGCGTGTGTGCTGGCTGCCTTTAACTGTGTGTTTTCGTCTTCCAGGTGAGCCACAGGGACGTTGAAGCAGAGAAGCGCCTGAGAAAGGACCTGAAGCGCACGAAAGCCCTGCTGGCCGACGCCCAGATCATGTTGGACCACCTGAAGAATAACGCTCCCAGCAAAAGAGAGATTGCCCAGCTGAAAAATCAGGTAAAATGAACTTGAAATTCTATTACCTGACAGTAGTGGTGGGCTATATAATGATCATTTTCACAATGAATTCCGTACAATGAGCATTTGTAGATATCATTGACATTTGGAGTGTATGATATATACTTCATGTTTCATTAAAAACGATTCAGAAGATCTACAAGTGGCAGAGCTTTCTCAGGTCTAATTAATTCATGTGGTTCAGTAGTCAGAAAAATGTGAGTCGTTTGATACTAACTGCTTACAGATAAATTCTTTAATGACATTAGAGGACAGAGTGAAGTTTTTCAGTGTTACAACTATTATTTTAAAAAATGAACAAAGCATTTTACTGTCTTATTATTATTTTTATTACTATTTTATTAGATATTATATATAATATTGCCCACTCCTAGCAGTCAGGTAGCTCTAGATAGAAGGACTTACTTTGGCTCCCAGGACCGACTAAATATTCACGTGTTTGTGTGTGCATGTGTGTATTCCAGCTGGAGGAGTCCGAATTCACCTGTGCTGCTGCTGTCAAGGCCCGCAAGGCTATGGAGGTGGAGATCGAGGACCTACATGTGCAGATGGACGACATCTCCAAAGCCAAGCAGGCGGTGAGTATAGACCGCAACTGTGACTTTTTCATATCCATAACCAGCCAAACAGCCTTTTTTATTGAAGAACTTTTCGGAGGGACAGAGAAACATTAATCTGTCTTCTGTATAGGAAATGAAGCAACAGAGGACACACACACACACACACACTATAACACATACGACTCACATACACAGGGAACACTTCCTCATACACCTTCGCTGCCAGTCAGGATGTCAGTTCAATTATTTACCGCAGGGAAATGATTTCCGCCCGTAATGACATGTTTCCGATTCCTTCTCTAATTTGAACAAGATGTATCACCCTGAAATACATTACACTTTAATAACGCTGTCATGGGCTGGTTCTACTTCAGCCTGAATGGAGGAATATAATTGAGTTCACACAGCAGCAGGTTGGAAACAGATATTGGGAGGGAGACGAATGGTCCTGTTTTGCACACGCTGTTTTGGCCCCTGTCTTTATTATGCTGCTTTCTCTTTACAGCTCCTCTGGTGCGAGAAGCTGTCTGACAGGATGTTGAATTGAGCTGTTTCATCTGTAAAACTGCGTCTCCGACTAGTACCACTGGACTGTTACACCGTGGTGTTTGTGTAGTATTCTTTACTGCCTTCCAGATGTGACCACTCATTGTCTTTCTCCAGGGAGAAACCACATGGAGTCGATGATTTTAAGGCTGAAGGCTTTATAGTGCCTGCTAGCATTTAGGGTGCCAGTAATACAGGAGTGAAATGCTGCTAAACACATGCTTAACCTTCAGATCATTCCGTACCACAGTAGTCTTTTGTCAAAGCACTGGGTTTTCTTCAGGCTTTCTATCATTGAATAGAAACAGGCACATGTGAAATACGGCTGAGGTAATCGGTCAGCACCGAGCTCTGGTGTGCCGTGGACCGGAAGTCTTTGAATAGAGTCCATCAGCACACTTCATAGTGATGTCTAATTTAGGGCCTGTTTAGATGATAAAATCCATGTTAATGGGTTGATCATCATTATCTGTAGAAACCTTGCAGATAAAGACCAGCTTTTATATGGTTCAGGTCACATGAAGTGCTTCAGGTAACATTAGCTCCTTTGAAAGCTTAGTACTTTCTAAAGAAAAAATATTGTGCTGAATTATATCAGCTGATGTTCAAGGTTTCAGTATCTGTATTAGAAAGGGATAAGTGGTATCATGCCATCTCTAAATTACATATTACGTTGCAAAGAGAGGATAATTAGTCCTGTTTAATTTGATTTAGTGCAGTCAGTGTATGAAACATAAAAAAAATTGATAACATTTGATCATTTTCGCAATAGGGGCTCTCAACTAATCAGAAGTTTAAAAAAAGCGTTCTGTGTATAATGAAATTTTCTTAAGGCACTTTTTTTGCAGTTTCACCCACCTCTAATAAAAAACAGTGAACGCTAACAATGCAACAGATTTTGCCCATTTGAATTGTGTAGAACAAAGTCATCTTGTTTTGGCTTCGGCGTGATTTTCACAGACTGTGTGTATATTGGTGGTTAGGAGTGAATGAGCTGGGGTTAGAAAAGAGAGAGCTCGAGAGGCAATCTTTGATTAGGAGGATGGCTTGTGCCTGCCAGATCAGGCAGAGATGGATTGAAACGATGAGAGGCAACAAAAAAAGGCTGAAAACATATTCAGTCCCTTGCTTATTCTGTACTATGTTTTTGGCTGCCGTAATTGTATTTTAAAGAGCATTTTGTATGTCTTTGACAACTTATCTTGTTTTTATCCTTCAATCCATCTCCTTTTGACAAGCGGATTTGGGACAGCTTGGAACCACGCGCAGGGGGAATTTAGAAATGACAGGCGGATTGAATAGCTTCCCTTTGATTTATTCACATGGGTTAAGCTGTGATTTATGGTTCATTCTTCTTCTGCTTGCTCAATAGCTACTTTGTAGTTTCATAAAGTGTTTACGGTTTGTATTATACTTTACTACAAAGGATGTGTCATTGTAAAATTCCATTCGAATCTCAACGCTCTAAGACCATTAACTATTTACTGTCATTTACAAATCCCAAGTTACTGTCCACTTTTATTATGTGTAAATAGAGGCGCTAAAGTATAACTTGTTAAATAAACTGTAATCAAACAGTCTCATATACCCTGTAATGGGCAGTTTGACTAAAAGGGACTGGATTCAGACAGTTGACCATGTCTTAGGGAGTTTCTGCAACACGTTAGTTAGACAGATGCCTCTACCACTGTGCTGGTTCCGAACTCCATTTCATTTCCCCCTTATGTGGTAATGAATTCATTAGCATTCTCTGATATCCACATTTTTCATCCCTTATTAATACATTCAGCCATTACTCTTCAGAGATTGCCTTACTGTATTGTTGAAGTAATTATTATTGAATGGAATTAGACCTCTGATACTCCCTGGGAAGACGGCGCGAGCAGGGCCAGCGTTAGCAGCTAATTGTAAAAAGACATAATTGTGTGCGGCTCCTGTGTTTCGGAGCTTCGAAGGGTATGTGGAGGGATTAAATGTGGGAGGGCCTGCGGTCCCCACATAATCAACCAATTCTCAATCAGCAGGTGAATACAAGATATTACAAAAAAACCTCAGAGTCCTGGGCCTCCTGCTTGAAATATTGACATTCCTCGTAGTCTGAGCTCTATTGTGAGGCGCCTCTCTTGTTGAGTGGTTCTGTTGTGCAAAGTAAAACTCAAGCACGCTTGCTTTTGAGAATACTGATTTGGTCGTGCTGCTTTCTAATTGTGCGGTGTGCTTTGTGTCCCTTCCAGCTGGAGGAGCAGCTGAGCCGCGTGCAGCGCGAGAAGAACGACCTGCAGTCGCGTATGGAGGAAGACCAGGAGGACATGAACGAGCTCATGAAGAAGCACAAAGCCGCCGTTGCCCAGGTAGCCATCCTAAATCTGTCAAAGCACACGCAGCCACTGTCTTTCTGGTGTCAAAACACTCCGAGCAGGACAGCGTGTACACAGCCTGGGGCCTCTCCACCAGCCCTCAACACAAACAGCATTGTCTAATGGAACTGGTCCCCAGCTGGATGGCAGTATTTTTAGGGTTATTATTTTCTGAAAGCTTGTCTCCACAATGATGGTCTCTTGAAAATTGCACTGGAGCCCTTACAATGCTCAGTTTATAAGGGGGGGGGTGTTCCATGGAAAAAAAAAAACCATTTGGGTTGCAAAATGTTTCGCTGCAATTTTGCTCCATTTGAAAGCTCCACACTTTATTACCGTTTCTGCACACAGCATAATTTACTCCCTTTTTTCCAGTGGACAGTTCCTGTCAAGTCAAATGATCAAACTGGCAGTTGTGTAGCTTGAAGGGCTTCTCGTTTTTTTCCCCGTTATTTCTCTTGACTGTGTTTCGTTACTCCTGTATAATTAGCGGAGGAATTTTGTAGATGCCATTACAGCACGTCTGAATTTACTCAAACTTGTGGATTGATTAAAATTAAGCTGAAATTAAAGTGGCTGTTTTAAAAAGCCTTTTCTGTAACACTGGCATTCAGACTGACACATAGATTTCCTCCACATGCTCTAAATGAACATGCCTCTCTGCTGGATCCCTTGGCTTCATTTAGTTAAACGCTTGCATACCGGATGTCCCATTCATTTTTGATATGTAGAGACCAATTTCTGACTCTCAGTTTGTAGCTCTTGCTGTTATTTCACATCCATCCATACTGTATCCATTTAATGTCTGTTTTGCTCTTGTTTATGTTTCGTTTTCAGTGCAGATCTGTTCATTGACTTGGTCAGTATAATGTGACTGGTTGACTGTTCTGTTCTTTTCTGCCATTTTGTACAGTCATCTCAGAGCCTGGCTCAGATCAGCGAGCTTCAGGCCCAGCTTGAGGAGGCCTTGAAGGAGAAACAAGAAGTTCAGGAGAAGGTAAGCACACCTGAGATGCAGTAGAATGCTGATCCACTAGTGCTTTTGACGTTTGTCAAAAATGTGGTCAAACTAATTTCTTACTTTATTTCAAAGTACATTTTTGTAAAAAGTGTCCTAACATTTCAAATGAAAACAAATGACAAAACCTAACACTTTGCCATGACAAACATGCCCCTTTATGCATGGTGATCCTGAGACAAAAGTTTAGCATAACTTGAAAACAGTACTTAGTTATAGCAGCCAAACTTAGTAGTTAATCAAAAAAACAAGAAGTTTTATTTCACACCATAAATACTTCTCAGAATCTTATAAACCATAGCCACATAGGGTCATAAAAAGATCTATATAATAATTGTTGAAAGGTGTTGAACAGTTATGTCTGAAAACACCTAAGAACTGCTCATGAATGACCACTGCATTCAAAATGTGATAAAAGACAAAAGTGGTATATCATGGGCTATTAAATACAGTCTGAATTACTAATGGAAAAAGAGCAGGGTCAAGGTTGTGCCTGTTGTGCAGGTCACTGGTCTAGTCTGATTAGCAAAGCTGAAGTGTAACTCATCTTGATAAAGGATGATCTCGTTTGTGCCTGTACTTGCATCAGCTTTAATGTCTCTTTTAACAATTAGGCCACTGCTGTGTAACAGTTAACCCTGAATCAGTTGCAGCCCTTTTGCTTTGTTTCGAAAGCTCATGTGGCGATAAGGTCAAGACTTAGGAGATTTGTGTCTCCCTGTTACCCCAATAAATCTACAAGCAGGTGATAAGAATCAGAGCCAGCCTCTCAGCAATTATCCATGCAGTCGTGCTAGGCTAATCTGGCTCCAGATTCTCTCCCTCAGATACACACCTAAATAGGCTAAAGGGCTGG
Source organism: Hydrocynus forskahlii (assembly GCA_037974365.1). NCBI lineage: Eukaryota > Metazoa > Chordata > Actinopteri > Characiformes > Alestidae > Hydrocynus > Hydrocynus forskahlii. Next base: position 23,188,239 of record JBBPCX010000001.1, read on the forward strand.
TCTTCATGAGGCCCTACAACATCTTTTCACCCGTCCAAATTTTGCTGATGCCCATGTGCATTAGAAGTCAGAGGATGTTGGCGCGTCCCTGGCGTCCCATTCTTGCAGGTTTTGCAGCGTATTCCAAACAAACAAAAGACTCAAGCCTGAAAGTCAGTATTGGAGGAAATCATTATGCTTCAGAATTCTTCACTCCTTTGAATACAGGTGAGCGTACACTCAGTTGCTAGTAAACAGAAATTCAAAGGTGCCAAGAGGGCTTTTGAATAATGGATTCAAAGCGTGTGTAATTAAATATCCAATGCTGTATCCTGGGCTGAACTGGGCCGGGTCAATGGACAGCAGCGGAACACTTTTTAAAAATGGCTGCAGTCAAGATGCCCTGTGGTGATTCACCATAGAGAATGAGTCAAGTTTTGCCTCATTTCAATCATTGACAGGAACAACAATAAGCTGCTCTGAAGGTAGCAAATTCAATTCAGACCCCACAGCAAGGCTATCTGTAGAATACAGATTTTATTGTCTGCATTCTGTGCTAGGGAGTGTGTGTGTGTGTGTATTTGTGTGTATGTGACTCTGTTTTTGTGTACTCTTGTCAGCTCACGGCCCTGCAGAGTCAGCTGGAGTTTCAGGAACAGTCCATGGTGGAAAAGTCTCTGGTCAGCAGGCAAGAGGCCAAGATTCGTGAGATAGAAACCAAGCTTGAGTTTGAGAAGACACAGGTCAAACGCCTAGAGGTGAGTGGAAAAGACAAGAACTACAGCACTGTGCAACACTCTTAGGCACCCGAGAAAATTATATTTAAGTGTATTATAAACTTCTCATTAATATTACAATGAATGCAATTGACATTAACACAGTATGTGGTGATTTTATGTATCTCAGTGTGTTTGCTTAACCATTTTCAGACCTCTCACCTTGTGGAAACCTAGTATTAACTGTATTTAACGTTAATTTCAGTAATTTCAGTCAGGTGTGCTGCTGATGAAATTACACAAAACCCTGCAATGGTTTGAGGCATCAAGGAGAAATCTGGCACCAAACCTGTGTTCCAACCATCTCACAAAATTTCAGTTACTTTTTAGAAGCAAGTAATTTAGAAACTTTTTACTGCTTTCTTGTTTATTTGCATGTATTCGAATGTAAATTGTGTTCTTGCTGGCAGAAAGACACACTATTGACATAAATGGCTAAACAATTTGCAGAGATGCAAAAGAGTTTTGCACAGTTCTGTGTGCCAGTGTGTGGGTTTGTATGTCCGTGCATGTGGGCTGACTGGACCGAGTAGCAGAAGTGTCACAAGGTCAGCGAGCAGAATGTCAGAAAATGAAAATACACACCCACTATCCCTTTTTTGTCTAAGGGCATAATCTCTAACCTTTTCTTGGGAAATGTTCTAGGGCTTAGAACTTACGAAACAGTCAGAAGTCATTGTAAAGCAAATTTTACTCACTTGTTTGTTTTCTGGATGTCCTGATGTCCTCATCAGCTTAGTAAAAAACATTTTAGAGAGTGGCTTAGCGGTCCAGAGACAGGACTTCATTAAGCTGTTTACTCCAGTGTACAAGTGTTTGCTGTATTTGCATTAGTTTTTGTTTTCTTTAGTTTTGTTTACTGGTAGGCAGTTGTCTTTGTCATTCAGTTCTGCCCCCTTTGGCACATCATAAGCTCATCTGCACAATTACATGAGCTGCATCAGTCGAGCAAGAGCTTTTAAGGGAATGGGGACCAAATATCCACACAATGCAAAACACACACCTAAATTACCTTTAGTTCAGTAATGGTGCAGTCAAAGCTGCATTACTTTTAGTAATAGCTGACTTAAAGCTTTATCAATGATGGCATTCGGTAAGAGTTAAAATAAAATTTCTAAAGGCATACAGACTGCAGCCCTGTTCTGAGGAGGTTTGTGTGTTGCAATGGCTTTGCTCTTTCATCTGCACTCCAGGGTCTGGTGTCCAGGCTGAAGGAGAACGTGGAGAAGCTTACAGAGGAGCGTGACCAGCGTAGCACCAGTGAGAATCGCGAGAAGGAGCAGAACAAGCGGCTACAGCGACAAATCCGTGACCTGAAGGAGGAGCTGGGAGAGCTGGCTAAGAAGGAGGCGGAAGCCAGTCGCAAGAAGCATGAGCTGGTAAGAGCTGCAGCCCGACTTCACCGGTGGACAAGTTCGCTTTCAGATGACTCATACTCATCTGAGCACTTTTCACTCTGGAGTTCCATTTTTTCATTCAAATTATGGACCTGAAAGATAATTGGATTATCATGACATGTTAACACACTGCGTTACATATGCTGTCCTTGTGGATTTAGCACAGCTAGAAAACACTGTAGGCCAGCCACAGTGTAGAAAACGTATCTTAAGCCATTTAAGGTTTACAAACATCTTTGTAGGTTAATTATTTCTGAAACCTCAAAGACATGATGGCAGATAAAACCAATATATTACAGGCTATTGGAGATGGGGGGTCTCCCCCATTATGGGCTCAATAATTGGAAAAGTCATATTAATGCCAATAAAAGCATTTCACATGATGACTTTGCGCCTCTGCATGACTGTAAAAACACTTATGCTACAGTGGCCCTCCTTACAGGATTAGCTAAAATATGTATTACAGATAAACTGCGACCAATCAACACATTCACTGCCTGTTTTAATGTCCCACCCACAGACTATTGGATTGTTTGAATGGACCACTTGTCAGATAAAACCAATCACACTCTTATTCATCATCTGTGTGCTTTTAAAGGACATGGATGACGCCTGCAGGAGTAAGCAAAAAAAAAAAAAGACTGCACACACTTTCATAAACAGCGGCCAAAGTAGTGAGGACATGCTGAGGTTAATCAGTGCAGTCGTTTGGCAAAAAGCACATCGCACACGGCAACGAAATTTCACTCACACTTTCGCGCACACAGCTTGAGATGACAGCTGGTGTTTAAATTTTAGTGTTTAGAGCTGTTGTGATGAATGAGTCCAAACTTAAGTCAAGCATTCAGCTCTAAACCGGTCAAAGGCAGCATATTTAAGCTCTACGGTGAGGGTAGGCTAACCGTGTTGGGAGAAAATGCAGCGCAGACTTTTCGTTGTTTTATTGCGTTCTGGCCAGTAGCTGTACGGTAATAGTAATTAAAGCTAGTGATTGTATTACATGCTTTTAAAATATTTTATATTTTTATGTATTTGTCATTTTTTTCTTAAATGTATAGGGGTGTTTGTGCGCATGCGTGCGTGTGTGTGTGTGCACGCTCCAGTCCATCATCATTTCCAAATGTTGTTACTGTCTGGGAACTTAGTGTTTGTGTTTGTTGACCCATAAACATCATGTACCATAAATGTTCTGCATTTTATTTAGAATTATATTCCAATAAAGTTTCACATTTTAATCTTTACATTTTTGTAAAAATGTGAAAAACCATCAACCCCTGATATCAGTGATCAGCCAACTCATTTAAGCTTCAGTCCCGAAAACTTCATATGGGTCGACCCGGATTTAAAGTTGTAAATATGTCAGATTGTCCATGGCTCTAAATGATACTGTTCCTACAGGAAATGGACATTGAGAGCTTGGAGGCAGCGAACCAGAGTCTCCAGGCAGACCTCAAACTGGCCTTCAAACGGATCGGTGACCTGCAGGCTGCTATTGAGGATGAGATGGAGAGTGATGACAATGAGGATCTAATCAACAGGTAAAGCTGGCCTCTGGTCTCTCTCTCTCTCTCTCTCTCTCTCTCTCTCTCTCTCTCTCTCTCTCTCTCTCTCGCTCTCGCTCTCGCTCTCGCTCTCGCTCTCTCTCTCTCTCGCTCTCTCTCTCTTACCATCACTACAAGTCCACAGAGGAGGAGCGGACTGAGTTGCTGTCTTCGTTGAACTTTTGGAATACTCCATGTCTCCCACTCTCAGTCATCTCTTATTCACACTGCTTGAAATATTGATGCTATGAAAACTGCCGTGCATAATTTGGAACTCCTGTTTTCTTAATCTATTCAGCTCCATCAGTAGTCACTTCAGCAAAGTCATATTCCGTTCTGCTCCTGTAGTTCTTCGCTCTCGCGGGAGCGGTCCCCGAGTCTTGCTGAGCCTTGTTTGTTTTGTTTGTTTGTTTGTATGTATGGTGGAATAAGGCTTGGTTGAAGTCATTTAATACATCCTCAGCCTACAGGCTGGAAAATAGTGCTGTCCTTGTGTTTAAGTGAATGTCTCTCAGTGCGTGAAAAAGGCGATACAGTTGAAGTAAGAGGTCAGGAACAAGCCGCAAGCACCTTAGAGTCTATTCAACAATAGAATTTTTTTCACAAGGCGCAATAAATATTCAAACACAAGGATGATCTCAGCATCTGGCCTTTCATTTTAAAACCCATTTGTCCCTTTAGGCACTGCTCATCTCTTGTTCTTTTAGTTTATGTAATGTGTATTTTTCTCACTTTTCTCTTTGTTCCTTTTTTTGTTTGTTTGTCTCTCATCCATCTTACACCTCCAGTTTACAAGACATGGTGACTAAGTATCAGAAACGAAAGAACAGAACGTGAGGAGCCCCAAGCACACATTTGAGCTTCTGTTAACCTGGTTTGGGCTGTCCTTTCCTTGGATGATATTGCAGGATCCATTATATTTGGTGGGGAAAAAAGAATAAAAAATGATAGTCACGTGCTACTTAACCCTTTAAAGTCAGGTATCAATGGTGATAACAAAACGTATCATTGAAAATAAAATGGAAAGTTCTGTCACAAGTAAAGAAGTAAAGTCTAGTTTTGCCAAAAGAAGAATTTTTTTTTTAAAAGAAGTACCGGTACATATGTGTAACAGCAATGCAGATCAAAGTACAGTTATGTAGTAAGTCGTGTGGTGCATTATATTTACATATATAATTATATAATGTGATATATATTATTACATATGTAAATTTGTAGTTACAGTTGAAAAAGATAGCAAAACAAAGTGACTTGTAAGGGTTAACTGCTATTCATTGAATTATTTTAATATTTTTGAGTAGTGTCTTTACTCAAACGAGAATCTGAATGATCTCAGAATCAGAATGAGATCCTGCAATACACTCCATGGATATGACATTTAACGTCACCCACCTACATTGTTTTTCTTCACCCTTTATTTTGCATGGGAACACATGCTGCAGTGCATGCATGCAACTGACCACGTGATTCTCCCAGCTATGCATGGTCCCCATTTGTTTTCACCCCTACACACATTCCCCACTCTGCCCCTTAACATTACGTTTGAGTTTAACCTTTTTCCAACCACTAAAGTCACTGTCCAGTGGCAGGTAAGTGTCGTTAGTTTGTGTGTGGCCTTGTCCAGGTTGTACTCCCTCTGGACGCCTGTCAGCTGACAGCAACATGGAGCAACCTCCCACTTCTCTCACTTTCTCTTTCTCTCTCTCTCTCTCCCCCCTGTCTCTCTCCCTCTCTCTCCATCTGTCTGTCTGTCTCTTTCTGTACTGTGTGTTCCGAATTTTCAGTCCTCCTCCTGGGACCCAGCAGCCTTTGACAGAGAGAGAGGAGGGCGTGTTCCTCATCAATCTTTTAACCAAGCAAAGTTAAATAATAGAAAACCCTCAAATGACCTACAAAAAGCCCCCCAACTTGTCAGCCCGTGGCCTCCAATGCAGTACCAACCTCTGGCATCATGCCAATTCTATTTCCCTGGCAGTAACTTGGGGCCGGCTAGCACTCGTTGTTTTTTACAGTTTTAACGATCTTTCGGTACCCCTTTTTGCTATACATGATAATGCTTTTGGCTGAACAGAGCGGACCAAGAAACCTAGTTTCTTGGATATGTTGGCCTTTTTTAACAAGGAGGTTAATAGCTAATGGATCTCCCTACAAAACTGACTTTGGTTGACTAACATAAATAGATAAATGTATTAGAATATGGTTTATTCATTAGTTACACTGTTACAGATGTATTAAAGTCTGTTTATGTAGTACTTTATATCAAAATACCCAAAAAAGCAGAACAAAAAGCTCCTGAGAAAGTTTCACAGGCCTGTGGAGATCTGCAGTAAATCAAAAAGAGAAATAGGTTGAGACCAGACTAAGCAAAGATAAGCTAAATCCCACCCACTCATTTACATATAAAAGTTTGTCTTGTTATATAAGTCTCCATTGCTAATTTCATGAATGTCAAATCGCTAGTGCAGTATATTTGACAGAAATTTCCATAAGATTTCTCTGTGAGTAACGTGAGCCCGTATGAGACTTTGGGCCTGAGAGAGATCTGTAGGGGCTAATGATGAATGTAATAGTGTTTAACAGAGATGTGCAACCAATAGAAGTGCATTGTCACAGGCAATTAATGTCCCTTGCTACTCTCCGTGGTGTTTGTTTGCTCCCCTGGGCCGCGGTGCAGCTTAACTAATGGTATGCGGTCAAGGACATAAATTGTGTGTGACACTTTGGGTAAGTGCTTGATTACAAAGCGCCTGCTGTCCCGAGGCTTACCACGGGGTTGGCCGGCACCGCTCTAAGCTACCACACACACACACATGCATGCACACACACTTCTCACCTCAGTCTCCACTCAAGGGAACGAGGAGGCCGTCTGAGAGCAGAGTGAATGCCCACACAGGCACACTTGCAGCCAGTCTGATCTATCTCATATGGCCATGAGGTTTCTTCTCCTACCGTATGTGGATTGATAGCAGAATTGATTAGTTTTTGTCCTCTATCCTGTTTCCCTACCAGTTACTGATCAATGGAAGTTTCACAGTGTGTACCCTCTGTGAATGCATAATGCCTTCACATGGTGAGCAACATTACCCTATTTCAAAGTGTCACACAACAACGTTTAACAATATTAATATTAATGAGGGATAAAACTTATTTAGGTGCAATATATATCATGTGGTAGGTGTTTCAGATTTTTGCACAATTATCCACTTGCTCCAGATAAACAAAGACCTGTTTGGAATGCAAGTTTTGGTTCTTTAGTTTAAACTTAAAGTTGCGAGACTAACACTGATAACAAGCATTAACGTCAAGTCCTCAAACTTCATTCAGATCTTCATTAGGGTCGCACTTATTGTGGTTTTGGATGCAGTATGACTTACAACCAAAAATGAACTTTTGTGTAGTTGAATGCTTCAGACAGACTTTCCAGACAACAGGGTTGATTTTCACAAACCACCACAGGAGTAGAAACGTAGATCTAGAATATTTTTTGTTGCAACAGCACTGATTGACTACTTCTGGGGTAAGTGGTCAGATTTTTTTACTGAACCATTCCTTAAATATTGGACAAGTACTGTTTATTCCTTTTATTAATGCAATATAAAGTATCATCTAATACTGTAATATTTTGATATTATGATCTGTGGGGAAAATATGGTGATATAGAACACCCTCTAGCACTACCCGCATATAAAAGCCCTGTAGACAGAACCAGTTGCAAAAACCACCATCAAAGGCTAACAGCTGCAGGGCTAACCTTCATTTCAGAGTGTTGAAATAATGAGCCAGAGCAGTGCCTGTAATTTAATTTGGTGGTGTTTGACTGCGTTGGCCTCAGAGGACGACTATATAATGTGATTATTGAAATCCCAATTAAAACAGAACTGGTAGCCGTGGCCTCATCATGGAAGTTCTTTTTTACGCTCGTTGACTCAAGTGGAGCTGCTCCTACCCTGCGGATTCTCTGATGCTGTTTATAGTTATTCCGCGCGCAGCGCTGGACGATAAGTGAACGATAAAACTAATCTGAAGAGGCAAGGAAACATTGACTTGCAAATCTGGCCAAACATAAATCCTGCACTTCTGTCTGGCCTTGAGAAATGAGCAAACAGGCTTGGAATTGGGTTAGCTGCTCGATGCGCTGCCCATTAATGTGTCTGCTCCTGGGGTCTCTCTTTCTGGGTTTGCTCCCCTTATTGACAGCACCACTGCTTGTTTGTAGAGTGGTGAAACTGTGGTGAGCAAAGTTAATTATGGCTCTCAAATGATGCTCAACCCACTGTTAAACCATTTTAGAGATTTGTATTTCTCCTTACATCCAATAAGACTGTGGTCCAAAGCCCCGGTCCTAGAGTACCCCCGCCCTGTACAATTTAATTTGCTCCACTAAAATATGTAGGGCTGCGTGCAACTCTTTAAAAAAAAAATGCCGATCATTGCCACTGTAGAACCACTTTCAGTTACTTGAGGTTCTTTAAAATGTAAAAAAACTATTACAAAAAATTACATTACAATCATTTGGCAGACGCTTGTAAGAGTAGTGCAATAGGAGAGGAGATGCTCTCTGAACAGATCAGTCTTCAGGAGGGTTTTAAAGATGGAGGGGGTTTCTGCTACCCTTGTCAACTTAGGCAGCTTGTTCTTTTAATGTATGGTTCCTTGAAAGAATAGCTTGACAAAAATGTAATTCACATAACTTTTCCCTTAACCTGAACGTGGTTGATACACCAAGCCATGATTAATGTTAGAAATTTGCTTTTGGAGTTAGTGTCATGTAATGTAGAATCCTTTGGGTGTCATAGTTTTCCACTACTTAGCTGCATAACAGTAAAAAAAAAAAAAGTGTAAATCCGATTTTAAATTGTGTAAATCTGATTTTCCCTGCATTATTCACATGAATTCTTTAGTACAGTGTGGACAGCCCAGAGTTATGTTGTGGTGTTGAATCCCAATAGAGGTTATGGGTTAAAAGGGTTCTGATGGTGGTTTCATGGTAATGTGAAAAGCGTAGTTTACTTTTTATCAGCAAATTATGAGGAAAGCTTTGAAGAGTTGCAGCTTGAAGAGGTTTTTTTGGGCCTTTTATAGGCCTCCGGCAGCCCATAATTCTGTTCTTAAATAGCTATTCATCACCATTTTGCTGTCATTCAGAAGGACTGCAGTTGTGCCCCAAAACCTTCGCTTGAATTATTATCCTGGGGTTTAAAGCTATTTTGGTTGAATAAGAACATAAAAAATGGGAAACCCTTCAAACATTTCTCAGACCCGTTTAAATGGTTCCTTTCCTCCTGGTTTGGCTTTTTGTGTGCAGACCTGTCCCTCTCAAAGTGTCTGTCCAGAGGCAGCTAACAGAGGGACAGGAGTGTGTGAGTGCTCACTAACGCTCAGAGAATTGCACTAGAGCTGTGAGGTCTTTGCTGGTCCAGCGCATGTCAGTGCTATTGTGTGTGTGTGCTATAAAGCCCTTTGTTTTTCCCCTGTCGTCAGACTAACAGTCAATGCTAAATCTGCTTTTGTTGTGGTTCTGACGCTCTTTTCTCCCTCCCCTTAGTGAGGGCGACTCGGATTCCGGCTCTGAAGTGGAGGACCGTGTGGATGGGGTGAAGTCATGGCTCTCCAAAAATAAGAGCTCCGCCAAGAACCTGTCAGACGACGGCAGCCTGAAGAGCTCAAGGTCAGTCCTGTGAGCTTTCCTGCCCGCTTGGCCACCAAATGTTTCATTCCAAGCCCAGCACACATACACCATACAGATAAAGCAGGCTGGGAAAAGAGCATTAGCTTGTTCTGAGAGAGATTTTTATGCCTTCTGCTACAGGGTCTCCCCCCCCTTCTGCACCATTCCCTGTTTCTTTCACTTTTCTCTTCATCTCTTTCTTTTCTCTCTCTCTTTTCCTTTCCCTCTCTCTCTCCCTTTCTCTCTCCCTCTCTGTCTCTCTCTCTCTCTCTCTCTCTCTCTCGCTCTCTCTCTGTCTCGCTCTCTCTCTGTATCTCTCTCTCTCTCTGTTTCTCTCTCCCTCTCT
>JBBPCX010000001.1:23198045-23218855 GCA_037974365.1 Hydrocynus forskahlii
TTTTCTCTCTCTCCCCCTCCCCTCTGCTCTCTCTCTTGTTTATTTCACTTTTCCTTTTCTCTTCATCTCTTTATCTTTCACTCTCCTTCTGTCATTCTGTTTTTTCATTTTTATCTCATTTTCTTCACCTCTTTTCCTCGTTTCCTTATTCCTTTTCTCTGCATACTATTCTTTTCTCCCTTTCTTTCTTTTAAATCCCCCTTCTTTGTATCTCCCTCCCTCTCTTTCTCTTTCTCCTTCTCCCCCTCACACTTATCCTCCTCATTGCCGTTGGTTTGATGACAGAGGCTTCTTTAGAGGCACTGGCCTCCTTGGCAGATTTATCGACGTGCCTGTTGGCCAGCTGGCATGCCTACCTGCGCCCCTCTCCCAGAGATTAATAGATTGAGCCTGCTGGCTGACAGCTTCGATTGCCCTGCATTTGTCTCTTTTCCAGAAGATTTAAGCCTCCCTCTTGAGGCCCTCACAACTTTTAAAAACTTTGGAGCTTTAAATTCATTTTAATCATGCTCCCCATAGAACACTTGCCCTAGGAGCTGGGTTCAAGCCAGCATTTCTTTTTAATTTCTCCTGGACTTTTATGAATATACACCATTATGATAAGACAATAAAAGTGTGCTACAGAAGTGCGAGCCTCTCTCATTGCACAGTTAGTAAAGTATTTTTACCTGAAACAGGTCATTTTCTTCAACGTACATAAAAAGCTCAGGAGAACAATTGTAGTCGTTGGTTTGCATAACTGTCAGTTAGATCCTGACTGGATTTCTTTCTTTCTATTATCCGTTTTAGTGCCCGTACTTGTGATCTCTCAGTTCTCTCATTACACTTTGTTCTGTTCTGTCTTGTCATTTTAATCATCTGAGTCCATTCATTAAAGGAAGATTCAACCCAAGTCCATTTTTAGATGCGACTCCTTATTATAAATTCAATAAGCATTCAGAATGTCTTTTATACAGGAATGTGTTATGTCTTGTCCTTTTAGATCAGGTAACAAAAAAAAGCCACACCAAAACATCATGATGTTTTACATAACGATATCTTAACTATTACTAGTTGCCCAATAATGGATTTTGGGTAGAATGTTACCATAAAGGCTCACCTCTTCTTTTTAATCTTATAACTCATCTTTCATTTCTACCCCTATTTCCTCCCTCGTTCCATCTTTGCTGTGCTCTCTTCCTTCCCTACCACCGCCCCCTTCATCTAGATACGCTGCGAACGTTGATGCCAAAGAGGGCAAAGAGTGGAAAGAGAATGGCAAAGAAGGTAAAGAGGTAGAGCAGACCAGGCCTGTATCTGTGATGAGTTCCCTGAGCTACAGGAAACGCTCCATTTTGAAGGATTCCGTTGGAGGCAAAGGAGATGACACCTCTCTCTTTAGCACCCTCAAGGAGCAGGGAGACTCTCAGGAACTTACGTCCTTCCGCAAGAGCAAAGCCAAGGATGTCCAGGATGACTCCTACTCTGTGAGCTCGTGGAGGAAGGGAGACAATCTGGACGACAGAGGCTCTGTTATCTCTCAGGCCTACTCTGAGGCAGCCAGCAGGGCCAGGAAGGGCATGAACAGCCGCTGGTCTGAATTTGACAAGGAGTCAGTTGTATCCTCTGTTGGACCCAGTCGAGCTTCGACCCGCTGCACCGACCTGGACCTGGATGATGCCAAGTCCAGCATTAGTGCCATCAGCCCCCTGAGCCGGCGGCGAAGTATGTCCCGGCTGGATGACAGAGAGAGTGAATATGGCTCAGCCTTAAGCCCAGGCTTGAGCCGCCGTAGCCCCGGCGCCCTGAGCCGCGCAGATTCTCGCATGTCCCTGTCCCAGAGCTGCCGCCTCAGTGAGTTTGACATGGATGATGATGCTCTCAGCGTTGCGTTCAGTTCTCGTTCGTCTGCTGGCCGCAGCATGTCCGTACCCCCACGATCCCGAGACACTGACTCTGGCCTGCCGGACACGTCCGACCTAAAGCCGGTCAGCCACCGCAGCTACCTCGATCCAGACCTGGAGGCAGCCATCAACGAGGTGCTGAATTTCAAGCCTATTACTTTTAAGCGCAGCAGTCTGGAAGAGTCGGATGGACAGGCCGAGGAAGAGCAAGACGATGGCAGAAAGAGTGTGAGGAGCGGCAGGGAAAGCAGTCGAAGCTCCTCCTCCAGTGTGCGGCGCTCCGCCTCCGCCGTGGACTGCAGGCGCTCCAGCAGCCGCCTGAGCAGCCGCACCAGCAGCCGCATGAGCAGCCACAGCGGCAGGAAGAGCAAGAGCAAGAAAAAGAGGAGCAACAGCTTGGACTCATCCGAAGATGAGCGCAGGAAGAGCAGTAAGAAGAAGAAAGACAAGAAGAAGAAGAAGAAGTCAAAGAAGGAGTCGTCGTCCTCTTCCTCCTCCTCTTCTGATGATTCGGAGTCCAGCTCAGAGTCAGATTCTAGCTCCGGGGCCTCCACTATCTCATACCGAAGCACCAATAGCATCAAGAGAGCCCCTGGCAAGAATGCTTCAGCTTCTGAGGAGGAGAGAGAGCCTGAAGGGCCTGCTGAAGCAGCTCCGCCACTCAGCAAGAAGGACGCAAAGAAGAGGAAGAAGAACGTGGATAGCGTGATGATGAAGTATCTGTACAGACCTGACAGTGATTGAAGATGGCAGTAGGTGTTGCCTGGTTTGGAGTGAACAGTTTTGCAAGCATGGTCTTGAATTAACCCCAAACTATTTTCTTCTGAAAACCGCATCATGTTATGCCATGACATTTCATTGCAGTTTCACTGTATGTTCTTGTACGTCTAATGAACAGAAGTTGTTTTCTGTTTTTATTACTTTATAACACACCCCCAGTTAATGATTTGTGTATATGCATGAATGTGTTTAAAAGCAAAAGAAGCACTTCTCTGATTTATCACAACTCGCAAGTCTTTCTGAAGGATCGGGTAATTGCTTTTGCGTTTATTTAGATTTAGCCAGAAAGAGGAATTTTTGATGCATCATTTGTTAAAACGTCTTTGTGATTAATTACCCCAATACAAAATAACGGTGGAGCAACTGAAGTCAATTCGGAAGCAGCCATAGATTTCCCCTGAAGTGTTTTAATTTGGACACAATTAAAACAGACCACTGATCTGCAGATCTGCCCAACTCGCCAACATATTCAAGAACGGCAGCAATTAACCTCAAGCTTGCAGTGTTTTTGTTCAGGGAAAGATTAGCTATGGTGACACTCAAAGTTATCTCTGACTTTTTGTTGGAGAGATATTATTGCGTTTTTGTCAACTGCCACGTATTTTCTCCTGTGAAATTTGAGCACACAATTCATTTATATGGTAATTTTGCTGGTACAAATTTGAGAAGCTATCATGCGAAGTGAAGGGGCTTTTAAAAAGGACTGTAAATATTTAATTGAATTTGAAACTCTCAACTTTTGCGGGCAGCTCGATACTTTTTTTAATACTTGATAAATGTTCATTTCAAATCAGTCTGATTGCGGTGTTTGACGTATTGACTGACAGCCTGGTGATGTCTCACAAGAGAGTTGCATGTCCGTGTCTGTCTGAGAACAGTGTGTGCTTTTGTTTTTTGTGATTCTAATCAAACCTTATGTAATCTGCAGTCCCCCCTCTGGTCGAAGACGCATCTACCTCGACAGATCTGACGAGGAAGAAGAAGAGGAGGAGAAAGAGGAAGGCAGCGCCGGCCGAAGCTTCTACCGCTCCAAATACTCCTACCGCAGCTACCTGAACGACAGCGAGGACAAGCCGCCCGAGACCACGGCATAGTGATCCTTCACGCGTACACACACATACCAAACACACATACACACTCTCGCCTCTTAGTATTGATGTCCTTCTTGAGCCCTGATGCAAACAACAGGCTCGGAGAATCTTCAGAACAGGAGCGCAATGGAACTCACTGTGTTATGATCCTTCTCCTTCACTGCACTGTCTGCAAGGATAATGCCTCTACTTCTTATTATTACGCTTATGTTTGTTGTTACTTTAATGTGTGTTTCCTCATGGGTACTTATGCCATTGAGTATCAAAGACTGTTTAGCACTGTTCAGTATTTTTTCCTCTTTTGTTGGACTGGGTTCATCCCCATCTCCATAAGATCTCCAAGCCAGCTATGCCAAGGCCCAGTGAAATGCCCCCGCTAGTCCTGCCATGCTTGACCAGCCTCCAGCACATGTCAAGCTGAGCCAAAGAAGTGGGAATTAGTTTGCTAATATTAAGTTTTGGGTTGCTTCCTTTTTGCGCTTCATGAAATCTGGGAAAGAAAAAAAAATACAATTCCACCAAAAAAAAAAAAAAAAATGTTGCAAAGGTGTGTAGATTGTTAGTGTTTCTTGCTTGACTTTGAGTCTGCAGAGAGAGGAGAGTCAAGGGAGAGGTCCATTGATTTAAACTCGGCTCCCTGCAGCTGTGGGCACTCCTCTCTCACACGGCTTCCTAAGCCCCTCGGCTCTTCTTCCTCTGCTGCTCTGTTGTTGCAGTGCCCTGCTCTGCTGTCTTATAGAAGCAAACCCTTATCTTCCTCTGCCGTAACTGTGTTTTGATGTTGTTTGAAAGGGCAGAAAGGATTTGCCCATGCAAGTACCAAGCTGCGCTTGGGGAAGTTGAATTCTAGGCCAGCTTCTTTTTCTAAATATGTTTTGTCTTTGTGGATTTCAACCGAATTGACTCAAGTACAAGCACTAATGGTTGCGATGGCTCAGCGGCTCCCCCGCATTATTTTCTTGTTTCTTGTTCATAGCATACATTCTGACTTTCCAAAGAGAATGTACTTGTTTCTGAGTTTGGTGATTTTTCTTTTTTCTGTATTTCCTCCATTTATTACAGTGGCCAGATACTGGAAAACACACAGCCCTCCACAGCTGTGAACAGCTTCTCCTTTGCTCCGATACAGCAAAGCACAACACAGATAACATGAGCTCACGAACTGAACCGATGCTGTGAAATCCTCCTTTCTCTAAGCATGTTGTCAAGTTGGATTTAGCAGTATTTTCAGCCTTAAAACAGACAGAAAAACAAGCTCCTTTGATTTTCTACTGTTGCTTCATTGTATTATGTTGCTTTCATCGTAGTATTTATGAACTAGCATTAATGAATTGCGCCAAGCTGCCAAATGCACACCATTTTTACAAACAGCATGGGGATGAAAGGCTCATTGCTTCTCTTTGATTTCGAAGGGAGCCAGCGTATGCTTTTTACATGGCTTGATAGACTCTGCACAGGTCAACGACTTCATCCTCTTTTCTATGCAGCCAATATTAATTTTAATATGAGAAGTGTGTGTTTTATGATGTCGCTGGCTCATTAAAATCACAAAGCAAAAAACAAACAAAAAAAAAACCATATAAATGACACTGCTGGCTGTACACATTAATATGAATATATATAAATCTATATGATTCACCCTAGCTTTCAAAATAGTTCATGTTTATTTTCTTTATTGAATTAATGACCACTTGTTATGGGTAATAATTTTTTCCATTATGGTTTAATATATTGTAAATAAATGATGCCGATTGTTTTAGACTCGCTGCTGTATGCTTTTTTCCCCCATTATTTACTTTCTCTCCATCTTTTTATTTTCCACATGAAGGCTTGTCTTCACAAAATCCTTTTTTTTCCCCTCCAGTCATAAATTTGCACATCGGCCCATGCATTGTAGCTTAACATTTCCAGAGGGTTTGTGGGGTTTTGGCTTTCAGTGTGTTTTTCCCCCTAAAGCACATGCTTTCATGTTGTTGTTTGCTCTGGGAACGGAGAGTATGTGGTTGCTTAAGCTCTCTCTTTTCATCGTCTTCGCAGCAGGGAATACAACGGACCCAAAAATGGCAGACCTTTACGGTTTCAGTGCTTGAGGCCTTCTGTCCTCACACATCTGAGTGGTGCCCTACATGTCTCCATTTTAAGAGAACTCTGAAAAAGATGTGCTCAGCCGCTGTATAACAGCAATACAAAGGGTTGGAGTTGTTTTTGGATACACTTACCTTGTACGTACTCAAACTGGCCATTTTATCTGCTACATTTGCCATGTAGGTCCAGTGTGTAGGTGTCTAGATGCTGACTATCTTGCTGCACAATTTATCAGCAGTATCCACAAATGGACAGGGACCACCACAGGACTGCTGCTGACCAGATTTAGGCAGTGGACAGTTCTCAAAAAAGCACTGACAATGACATGGTATTGACATTTTAGTGGGTGTTTCCCTTATATGAGTGTGTAAGACACGGCAATATTGCTGGATACTGCAACTGTATACACTTAATCGCACCTATTTGATTGGTATACAGTGAGAAAGCTACTTTTCTTTAACTTTTCTAAGATAAATGCATGCCAGGCATCTCTAGATCTTCAACACTGGTCCATTGGTACCTGGAACTTTTTTGGTTGTCTCACTGTTCTTTACCCAGCAGTGAGACAGGGGTGTTTAAATAAAGAAAAGCAACACTACTGTGCTTAGGACACTTGTACCAGTGCAGAACATACTAGCTTGCCAAAATGATCTACCAAAATAAAATATCTTGTCTTTCCACCACAGAAGCGATGATAGATTGGGGTAGAGTAATTATAAACCACGAAATACATGTGTAGTAGGTGTTTCTGATAAAATGGCCAATGAGTGTAGCTATAAGGTGGGTGTACCTAATAGACTGGACAATCAGTGCATATGGTCTTTATTCACAGTATTGTATTTCAGATGCTGGTCTCGGAAGCAAAGACTTTTTCCATGCAGTGTACAGAACAGCTTCCAGCTACTGTCAGCTCGATCAGGACAAAGTGAACAGAGGAGGAGATAAGATGACCCTTTCCATGTGATGACCCAGACCTCACTCGTACAGCCGTTTGCTTTCAGCTCTCTTAAAGCAGTGCATTCCCTGACAATTGCAAAGGGTGACAGTAATCAGCTTTTCTAGTCACTCTTGTTTACCTATAAATAGCTAAAGCAATAACCAACAGCAAAAGATCTGAATGCCTTTATTAACCTCAACCTCACCATAAAAATCAGTAAGTGCAAAAAAAGGTTTCAAGATTAAATATCCTCTTGTAACAACCTTATAAAGCATGAAAGCGCTTCTCAATAAAAATAACTGGTGTCTAATCTTGCACAACATTTGTGGTTTGTTGATACATTGAAGTTCACTGAATTGTGTTTCTAAGTAGAGTACACAGTACATCTTAAGCATCCAAGATCCTTACCCACCACTTTTTAAAACGGGGACACTGTCGGAACACGTCCCTCAACAAATCGTCCCTCAACAAATGGACCAATAGAAACGGTCCGAAATGAATAATAAAAAACTTTAAGAATGTTGTATAAATGACTTTTAATGGTACACTTCATTCACTTTCCCAGGGAAAATGGACAAATTTCTATCTTCTGATAACTTCAGCTTTTTAAAGAGGAAAGATGAAATACACAGCCTGGAGTCAAGGTAGGATGAATGAAGTCAACAAACTTCAGAAATAATTGCAAATCATTTACATGGGGTTTCGTTTTCACCGAATGAGTCTCTCAACTTTCACGCAATTTATTTGGTAAAAGGAACTAAGTAAACATACCATGATAGAAATGCACTCCCAAAACAAGCAACAAACTGTGCACAGCCCTGTCTGTTAGATGTTGTTATATTTCTTGTATTTATCATTTACTTAAATTTTTAAGTTTCTTATATTGAATCATGGAAACAAGGTTTTGGACAACTGTGCATCCTTCACTGCGTCACAAGCGTGCAATATCTAGATCCACTTAAAGGAGAGGGAAACGGTGATCATCAAGCTTCAGACAAAACAGAAATTAAAGTTTAGTGAGGAAGAGATAGAGATGTTGGGGGTTGAATTATTTCACCAAAGCATTCTCTGGAGTCTAAGTCAGCTGTGGTTGGTGTCTTTGTTCTCCTGCCATTGTTAAAGTAAGTCTCAACATGTTTTTTGAGAAACTATTCCAGATTTAAACTTGGTTTTAAAAGGCAGAGGAAAACTGACGCAAGACCAGCAATGGCTCAGACTATAGTTTACTCGAAAAACGATCCGTCTCATTTTCCAATCATTTTGTCCATCTGACGGCTTAGCAACAGGGTCAGTGCTTCTTTTGTTCACATTTCACACACATGATCGCTGCATATTCTCACTGATTCATTCATGGATTATAAGTACAGGTCTTCGGATTTCAGTCTCATATTATTAGTGAGGTTACAAAGGTGACATCACCAATGCTTGTATTACTGGTGAGGAGAGCAAGCTAACATTAGCTACTCTAAATCTGCCCCTCTGTGATTAGCTAGCTGCATGTAGTGTAACTGCTGAACGGATGTTCATTTGCCTTTACACTTAACGAAACTGGTCTTGTGTATAACACTCTACCAAGCTGAACAAACCATGTTGCCCTCTCAGTGTTTGAGAACTGTGCTTCTCTGTCATACAGCGCCACATTAGTTCAAGTGAATTAAATAAAGCAGTCTTTCTGGACCTGTTTCGTCCATGATGCGTGAGAAGAATTTGGTCCTGAAATGGACACAAAAGGTTTAAATCAGATCCTGTAGTCACATTAAGTTAAAAAGAAGACAGTTTGCACCAAAAGGGAGAGGTGACACTTCACAGATTTCTTTTTGACTGCTTGAGTGACATTCAATTGAAAAACAGTGTGATGTTACATAGGCCATTACCTATGCCATAAATGCCCCTCACTTTACAGCTTGTATGGAGGAGCCTGGTGAAGCATGTTTACCAATCCCAAAAAGACAATAGTGTGTGCAGCTCTCAGAGAACACGACTCACTGATGAGTTTTGTTCAGTGTGACTCTTAATGAGTCTTTCTGAAGGTCTTTTATTCTAGCATTATAGTCATAGCTGCATGAGGCCAGAGGAGGAGAGAGAGAGAGAGAGAGAGAGAGAGAGTCACCTCTCTTTATACAGCCCATTATCATACACGAAGGTCATTCCATGTTCTTTACAGGAATAGAATAAAAGAATTAAGCAGAAAAATAATAGAAAGTAAAGAAATAAAAGAATACATAGAAGATCAAATAAAAGAAGATGGAAGTGCAGGCAGAGGAGAATCCTGCAGTTTTTAAAAGCTGGCTACTGTTAAGGCAGCTCTGGTCTTGATGGGGAACGTGACAGCATAGTGACTAAATGCCATTTTATCAAACATATCAGAGAGAGAAAGACGTTATTGTTCAAAACTTTGCTGTAACACTATTAATGAGACTAAAGTGGATGAGAACCCCCTGATGATACGTGTCAGCTCTTAAATTTTTGTGTTTCAGGCTTATTTTGTATGCCAGACACCAGTCTTGGCACTTCATAATTAGAACTCTGTAGGAATTGTCAGACATTTTATTCAATATGTCATTGAATGTTGACCTCAGAAACATGTTTTTACATATTCAGAACCTGCTGCTCCTCAGTTGGTTTGACCTCCTTTAAAGTTTGGAAGTGATGACATCACACCATGGGAATAAAATGTGCGTGGTTTACTATTTTGTTATCAGTTTTTCAGTTTCTGCTTTCTCTTTGGCCATATTTTTCATACGTTAAGGTATTACAAATTTCTGAGATAAATGTAATATTGGATTTACTGAAAATATTTTGAAGTTACGTGTCCCCAAACTTTTTTTTTTTGTATATTAAATCACCAACATACGCAACACATAAATATTTCACTAAGAATTCATTCTCGAGAGAGAGATAATTTTAAACCACGTTCTGCAAGGTTGCTGACGGTGCTTTCTATGAGCAGGAAGGTGGTGCTTTAAACAGCCTCTGAATACTTTGCTCCTGTAAACTAAAGTACAGTGCGTACGGTAGCTGCAGGTTTCCAGGCCGGGGCCGCGCTCCTCTCTCTTCCTCTGACACTGTCAGGATTGTTCTAAGCCCTGATCAAAAGGAGTGATGCAAAATTCATGCATGGACATTATCATCTCCACCAAGGCGTGAAGTGCTGTGTGTGTGTGAGAGACAGAGAGAGAGAGAGAGGAGGGACACAATCTCTCCCTCGAGGGGATGTGACAAGGAGAGAGAGTAAAAAAAGCATTTGATGCCTTTCCGCATTCGCCCAGCAGCAGTGCCACTGAACTCATTACACTTCCAAATGCAGCCTCTGTGTGTTCCCCTCCCGGAGCTGCCTGATGAGGGGGGCACTGGGGTTTTCATGCCTTCCTACCTGGCTGCTGGAACGTTTCCTTGGCCTGTACGTTTTTCGCTGCTTATGTATGTTCCCTGACTTCAGCTATCAGCATCTGACACGGTAATATCTGGCCCAACCACACGCTGTATCTGTGTGATCTGGATGCCAGTGCTAATTATGCTATTTATGACTGAATGGACCTATTTTTCCAGCCAAGCATGATGTGAAGAAAGAATTGAGAGGCTGTTTGTTAAAGTAGGGGATTCATCGAAAACCAATTAAGTATAGCCGCTCCTTTCAGTGTTCTCTTCAAAGCCCAGCTGATGTCATGATATAAAAAAATAAGGAAAATATAATTGCCATTTCTTCACCACGCACACTGTGATTTGATTAAAAATAACCCAAAATAATCCTTGATTTAAAGGTGGAGAACTAAACAGAGAGCTCCCAACTAATAGCTAGGGTACTGCTAGTATAGCAAAGCCACCACATAAATGTGCAAACCAGCGAGAATACAGGAAAACAAATAAAGCAGAATAAAAAGCATAACCAGCCTCCTCCCTGCGGCTTGTTGTTTCTGCAGTGATGTCACTGTGAAAAAGATTTGCTCCTTGATTTCGACGGGTGTTTGAAGTTTCTCTTGTCAGTGCTGATATCTGGACAGGAAGTACATCCAGCTAATGAAGAAGAGCACCTGGATCAGTAAGAAGCAGCAGATCTTGAAGGAACCTTGGGGAGTCAGTGTCATTGCTATAAAGTACTGTACATATGTAGCACCAAAATGTGCGAATGTGTGAAAGGTGTCCTTGTAGAGAATCTTCAACCTGCAAAAGGTGAATGATGAAAGTGACTGCACAGTCAGAGTTACATCAGATGGATGAAGCCAGAAACAGATTCAAGATTCAATTCAGAACTTGTATAAAAACATGAAATCGCACCATGGTTTGGACCCGGTGTGGCTGCGGCGACCTAGCGCGCCGCCATCTTGGTCGTGGTCCAGGACAACTTCTAGTCAATGCCTTGCAGATGCATGGTCTTTCTGTACAAACTCACTGTGTATTCTTACGTTTCTATGGTAGTTAAAACACTCATGGAATGACTGGGCAAATATTGCTGTTGCGATAGAGACTCTGCTGAGAATGCGGCTTGTGCATGCATTGCATTATGAATTTAATTTGCGTAGCTTATACTTTCTTTAGCTCAAAGTTTTTGTGTCTGCTTCCCTGTGAAGTACATTTCAGGCCTAAGTGTCTGTTACTTGTTAGCTACAGACGTCACCAGCATCAAACATGTATTGAATCATTTATATTTGGGGAAGGGGGAAATTATGAGAAACTGATTTTTTTGTGTGTTATTTAAAATTCTTTCACAGTTGCTGTGAGCCTCAACAGACTCTGCAAAGGGCTATTTTACATCACAAACTTCAATAGTCCTCTGCTCTCTAGACAGTATTGTCTAGTCAGGAGACCCTTACAGACTGACCTTCGCCGAAGCTTCGCCCTGCTCTGTTTCTGGAAGATGGTTTCAGGTCTGAACCGAAGCGGCCTTCTCTTGCCCTCACGTCTCTCAGTATCATTGTTCTGCCTCTGAGCTCCAGTGGCTGTGCCCTGTCCGGCCTCATCACGGCAGGATGCTGACCCCAAACAAAGCTCTTATCACCACCAAAGCTCCGGGTGTGGAGGAGCTCGGATGAGTGGTGTTAATTAACGGCCATCCCCCCAAAGGCACCGTGTGCTGTGGCAGATAAAGGCGGTGGGATGATGGCAGCTTACTTCCAGAGGTCACAGAGTCACTGTCGCCTTCCATTATACCAAACACTTGTGGGTGAAGAAAAAAGAAAAACTCAAAGCTGCATTAAACACAGGGCTTATGGGTGCAGTTCTTTTATGCTGAATTGCAGTGTTCCCCAGCCCACTTCTGCAGCAGCCCTGCTTTACATAGTTTAGTATTTCCCTTTAATATTCTGCTGATTCAGTGCACAAAAGGCTTGGTAATTTGCAGATGCATCAGGTGTGTTGGATGGAGGAACACACTAAATTGTGTCATGGACAGAGGAAGACTGTCATTGTGTATTTATCTCTCAGTCTGTGACTCTGAAGCCAGCCACTGTTCATTCAGAAGATATACAGTACACAGTTCTTTTAAAGGAATACTAAAGAATGTTGTTCCCTAATCTCTTAAATGCCCCATCTGTACCACTGTCTACGGGAAAACATACTTAGAAAACACCAGAAAAGTCTTTGACTCTTTTGTAGCAAAAGTCAATGGACAGCTACTGCATTTCTTGTATAAACAACAATAGAATGCATAATACATGAAATACATCATGCAGTTTTGTAACAGGTCTTAGACTTGAAAGATACAATCCAAAGCTGTTGTACTGAAGTTGTTTTATGAGGTTTTATTCATCTTTCTTCTTCCCTCTGGAAAACTAGTGTCATCTCTGAAAAAATGAAAAAAAAACAAAAACATGACAAATACCACAGGTGTTATAAAAGTGCTCATTTTTTACACCACTCAGTGGAGAACAACGGTTGCTATGTAGTGCAACATCTGATCTGAACATGTAATTCCACTCCTAACTCTCATCAATTCAGTACCTCGTCACAGAGCTTGAAATATTTGGGACCTGACCGCTCACCTCAGGTTCAGATGCTATTTTGAGCTCGGATTTGCGCCAAAATTCACATTTGTGCCCTCACAGCCTGCCCCCAAGTCTCCAGTGCAGACACTTGCACTTAGTTTCTTGTGCTATTGTTTTCTCCTTACTTTATACTCCCTCTATCCTGTCATTAGCTTAAAAGTTTTTCAGCCCGCACGGTGGAGTCACTCACCTGTGTGATAAGATGTAGTGCAGAGTTTTGATCTTTTATGTGTCTAATGGATCTTATTCTATGCGCACTGGGTGCTGACCCTTGCTGAGCACTGCTAAAGTTTGTTATGTGGCTGCTTGAAACCCTGATGTGTTGCTTTATTTTGCTAATGCAATCACACAATGTGTCCTCAATGTCAAGGGCCTGTTTGGGTCCTACTTCCATTACCTGTGCCCTGCATGGATCCTTTCACCAGGGCTTTATTCTTGCATCACAGCTTCTGACCAGAGAGAGGTAAACAGCACTCTCTACCTGCTGCTTATCAGACACGAAGCGCTTTTAGCGGCTTCTTTTTTCTTCCGTGTTTTTAAACAGTGGAGGTGCTGTCGCTTTGAAGAAGCCCAATTTAAGAGGTGTGGAGAGGTAGCTAGCATGGGCAGCAGAGAGAGAGAGAAAGAAAAGAAGCTTTAAGTAAAGCTGAACTTGCTGTGTAACTTTCTCTGAGGAACAGCTTCATCTCCTCTTTTCTGCTTCTGCAGCATTGCACAAGCTTTTTTCTCCTCTCTTTTCTTTCTTTAGGGAGAGGAGTTCATGTCTACTTCAAAAGGTTGAATACTGTATATAGTAATTTATCCACATTTCTATATTATATATCGAGATGTGCCTCCGCGCATGTGCAGTTCCACAGTCTTGGGATTCAGTGCCACGCCCATAAATCTGTGCTACTTTGCGACACTGGTGGTGGTATGAGTTTCAAGGGAGCATTTTTCCACGGGGTAGCATGAACAGATAGAGTCTGCTGTCGATTTGTGTTACTGTAGCATTTTTCGACAAGGCAGCATAAATCAGAACACCCTGCTTCAGGTTAGCATTCCTCAGTGTTAGAACCTGACTGTATAAACTGGCTCTATCACCTCTAAAGAGCTATTTATCTGTCTAGGCTCTTCCCATTTAAATAAAAAATATTTTTCTCAGATTAAACACATTATTTGCCTACTTCTCATCATTATCAGTCCTAAACTGACTGTATAAACTGTATAAGCTAACATTTTTCAGAGTAGCATTTTTCGACAGGGTAGCATCAATAGGCTGCGTATAAAATATGTTTTTAACTACAGTAAACCCTGTTTTTTGTGGTTCAGCAGTTGTGAGTTCGGTCATTCGCTTTTGTGACGTCCGGGCCTCATCTGCCACACCCCTTGTCCTCGTCCTGGGTTGTTTATGTTTGGGCACGGCACTTAGCAAGGACTAGGGGACTTGGTGATCAGGCCCAGAGTGACAAGGCCCTCGGCGATGATGCCCAGGATGGTGAAATACTGTTGTACTCAGAGGCCGGAGGTTTGAAAGTAGCCAATCTGAAAATTTTATTTATTTCTCCTTGCTGCTGATTGGCTGCAGCCCTTCGACACAGCTGCAGTCTAGAATTTCCCCTGTGGAGTGTCTCGAGTGTTCTTGTGTTTTTTGTTTCGTTCTTCATAAAGCCCTGTATGTTTATAACTGTAAATTTAATTAAATTATTACGTTATTCACCTGCTTATACCAAAGAAAATGACAGTGCATACCAAAGAAAATGCCCATGCATGAATTACATTGCAGTCTATACAGGGGTAACATCGGTATTTACATTCTACCACTGTGGGAGTTCAGTGTAAAATGTACAGTATGAATGCGAGTTGCATATTATTTGCCTACTTCTCATTGCTATCAGTGATAAATTGACTATAAACTGGATGAACTTAAATATGGCATTTTTCGACAAGGCAGCATAATTCAGCAGGACACCCGTGCATGTATGTACATTGTCTTAACCGGCACTTTATAGATGGACTGTTCTTTGTTCTTTTCCCTCAGCATATTATGTCATATTTTTAATTGCTGTGACCATTAGTGCACATGAACAGTTATTAAATTAAAGAGACGTTGAAAGTCTGTAATGTTGATTATTAATTCACTCATATGCCAAAAGTGCTTCATAGATTAATTAATTAATTAAGTTTTTAAATTTTTATATATATATATATGTGTGTGTGTGTGTGTGTTTGTGTATATATTGTGGCCATACAATCTTACTAGGGTTATGATTAAGCTTGTCAGCTTTTTGGCCAATCTGTCCACAGCCAAAGGTGAGGCTTTATTTCCTAATGCCTAAAACTAGGGGAACAGAAAAATATGTCTTGGATATTTTACAGGGTCTGATGGAGTACAGTGCAAACTCCGTGTCTTTTATGAAGACAGGGATTAAATAGCAAATAGAATCTTTAGAAACTGATTAGAAGAGTACAAAACAGAGAGTGCGCATCTCGTTGCTGTAGACAGCCAATATGAATTTTGGGAAACACAACTCTACTATGTTAACCAGTTATTGAGAATGGTGAACAATCGCATTTAATTAATGCAAATTAACAAAAGCAGTTTGCCCAGATCATAGAGCTCCTACCATGTGCAAGCATTTCTGCAATCAGTTGGCAATAGACAATGAATCTTAAAAAGTCTTAAAAAGTTACAATCACTTCTCAATATCTGTTTCAGAAATTATGAGAATTCTTTGACCTGCACTGCTAAAATTTTCTTCAACTTTTTCCAAACCGTCGGGCATGTTTTTGAGCAGCTTGTAAGAAAACTAGAGGAAACCAAGTTTGCCATCACTAATGTTTATGAGTAATTCAGTAAATTCAGAAAGAAAATGTCACAGCAGAAACAGGGCAGCTTTTGTGGAGACTGTAACGGAAATTAAACATATACTTAAAGGTAATCAGGTAATCAACGTAATCAAAACGGAAATTAAACATATACTTAAAGGTAATCAATGTAATCAATGTACTTAATGTATCCTAAGGGAAAAATCAATATATTCAGTATATGTTTATGTATTTGATCGTCTATTTGATTGTTCTTTCCTAAGGGGAAAAAAATCAATATATTCAGTGTATGACTATGTAGTTGTTGTTCTTTATTTTGAGTGTTCTTTATGTGAGGCTGGATGGTGGCCTTGTGTCACATAAATGTCACATATACTTTAACATTGCACGCAAAGAGAAGATCGAATCATTAATGGTCGAGGCCAGTCTTGAAGGCTGTTAGAGCACAAGACTTGATTTGGGAACTTGTTTTTCTGCACGTACCTTGTGTTTTTAAGTAAAATGTTCTAACAGTTATTTGTATCCTGAGCTAGCACGAGGTCATAGCTATAGGAACGGTCGAGGCGCAGGTTTCATAGCCATAACATCAGGGACTATGCTAGAATATGCTAGAATTCTCTAGTTAGTCACTGGCGCCTAGAGTGTCCCCATGACGTACGACTCACAGAGGCTCAACATTAGAAAATAGTATCTCTGGTTTTGAAGGACATTTGCGAGCAGAAAGGATCCTAACTTCAGGACTGCCCTGAAGTGAAAGACTTAATTCTGTTCTCTCTTTTGCAAAAGATTAAAATAAAAGCAGTTCAACAAATTACTGCCAGCACACAGGTCTCAGCTGAAAGAGACTTTGTGTGGTCATTGCATACACTGCCAAATGGTTTGATTTTTCACCAGACAATGTGATGATGAAGCTCAAAGCCTTTGGCATGTGTGAAGACCTCTCTTACACTGGCTTGGGGGATAGCGGCCCTCAAAATGACAGAATCTGTCAATATGAGTTCTGTGCCAGTCAGGAAGAAATAGAGAAAGCCAGACAAGATGTCATAAAATCCACCAGTGAGAAATGGGAGACCATTTTTCAAAAAACAGAGAACACAAATTTGATCAGCACTTTCCTGAATGTGTCATTTGTTCTCAGTATGCCAGGCATAAATGCATCTGTGAAAAGGATTTTTTTTTACTAATGGCTAATAAATGGTCAGACTCAAGAGACAGATGCAGCACAAATCTCATCAAAAGGGAACTTCAAATCTCTGTAAACTCTGTAAATTGTCATGCCAGGACTCCACTGTTATTGTACAGAAGTGTTGATAGAATCTATCAGTAAATTTGGTTAATCCAGTCATTTATTATTTTAAGTCTCTGGATCGCTATAGAAATATATTATAAACCTATATATTGAGGGGATTGTGTGTGCATGCAAATTTGTATAACGTCAAATGTTGTAAATACATAAGCCCCATGTGTCCCATACAGTGTCCCCACCCTTTGTTCACAAAGTACTACAGGTTTTCATTCCAAACAAGCAGAACTTCACCTGACTCCTCATGTTTAATCAGTTGGTCTCACTCCTCATCACTGGTAATTCTGGAATTTAAGGTCGTTTTTTCTCGGCTCTTTCAGTCTTTTTGTTTGTCCTTTCTTTTATTGTTTAGATAGTCCTGCTCTGATTGAATCTACCTGTGTTTTGACCACTAGCCTTACCTCACACTGGGATTTTGGAGTTTGCCTCCATGCCATGTTCTTTGCATTGTTTCAGTTTTCTGTTTGCGGTTCTGTTGCTGTTACATCCATATGCACACCCTCTCTTTCTCCAAATCAAGAGCTACAGTCATTGCTTTATAAACCACACCAGACCGTGTATGCTCTGATTCTCTTCCTCCAGGTCACTAAATCTCGTAGTAATGATCTTGATCTTGTGCTATTTCGCTTGTGCAGCACTCACCTCCATGGTCTGAAACAGCAAATTTGACCTTTTTCCATAGCCTGGCATGTTGCAAGAGAGCTGGACGAGGCTGAGGAGCTGCATTTATTAAAGCTCTCTGACAAGGAGCCAGAGCTTGCAGGCTTTACAGCAGAGCCTTGAGTGGCCTATGAGCACCCCCTTGCTCAGCAGCTTCATTCCTCTCTCTCTCACACACATATACACACACACAAACACATAAACACACACACACACACACACACACACACAGGCATATTACTGAAAAGCTCCAACACCAACGAGTTGCTGCACTGAGGTAAATATTAGTCTGCGCATGTTAGATGGCAATTTAATGCAGCCATTAATAATCTAATGCTATCAATATGCTCTCGCTGCCGGCCCAGAGGATGAATGGGCCGCGGCCTCCCCACTGTCATGCTGCATAATTTCCTCATTCTCGCTGATGGTGGCAGACGGCTATAGTAACGGCCTGCCTGATTAGTGATTAACATGTTTACAGGGCAAAATAGTTACAGCATAACAACAAGCGGCCTGGCTGCTTGGAGACAAACCCCATAGTGGATGATGTCTTTTTAACAATGTGCTTTATATGCAGCGGAGCCCCCCTCGCTAGGCTGTAGAGAAGGAAGTAATGCATAAAACAAGCGTACGCTTTAAGTCGAATGCCCTTTGTCACAGCTGAACGCTTTCTCAATCGGACAACACTGTTACAGTCTTGTTTGAGGGCTCTATGGCAGAGTAACTGCGGATTCAGCAAGTAGGGCATCTGGCCCTGTCATTCTGTAGCAGTTTATTGTGTTCATTTTGTCAACAAAAAGCATTCATCTCATGAGAAAAGATGCTTGCAGTCATTAGCATTAAGCTACTAGCTCATTTTCCGTCTGTTGTGTCCCTGAGCAGATAAAGTTTAGTACAACACACAGAATTATCAGAGTGCAAAACACAATAAATGATATCTAGATCATAATTATAATCCCTTTCAAACCATAAGCAAATACACAGACCAAATTGATGCATCAGACTTACTTGTTTTATGATTAGGGTTGCAACCCATTCAGGATTTTCCAGGATGTTGATTAAGATAAAAAAAAAAACCTTTTGGGACATACAATATCCCAGAATCCAAGTATTTTCATATGTTAATCCAGTCATATCGTCTATACATAAAGAAAGACTGATTAAGTCTTGATTACCCTCAACATGGCTACCTCATCTACAATAGATTACGCTGTGAGCATGGACACCCATCCACTGAATTTTGGAGTTCAGGTGACAGCTCTGTTTAAAGTATATGCATCATTTCACTAATATATTACATCAAAACATATTTGGTCATATATACACTGATGAGCCAATTCACAGCTGAAGTGAATATTGTTGCGATCTCGTTACTGCACACATCAAGGCCTTTATTAACGCAAACTGTTGGTTCTCATGGTCCCACATAGTCAGACATAAAGACCTGTGTGAGAAGAGCTAAACTGCTATGGCTAGACCACTGGGTCAGAGCGTCTGCAGTGTCTCTGTTGGCTTGTCCAAAGCTTGTGCAGTGCTCCCAGTCAGCAGTGGTGAATATCTACCAACAGTCGTCCAAAAAGGGACAAACCACAAACCGGCTCATTAATTCCCAAAGACAATAAAGACTTTGGGAATCAATGAGCTGGTTTGTGGTTTATCTCTTTGTGTGGTTTGATTAGAACTGATCCGATTGCACATCTGTGGGCTGTGTAGCAACGAGAAGTCTGATCTCTAACCGCTCCACCTTGCACCTTGCAGGACTTAAACATCGTGGTGCCAGATACCACAGTGCAGAGGTGGAAAAATCCGCTCCAGGATTTTGTTCCATCTACACGGATGTTTCTGCTGCTGGTGTGAGCTAATCAGAGAAGCCAGGGAACTGGAACAAAAACCTTATGGGAATCGTTACTTCCCAGACCTGAATTTTCCACCTTTGTCACCGCATACCCTTGGAGGTCATCTGGAATAGATGCCTTGGTGGGTTGGAGCTGTTTTGGCAGCACGCCAAGGACTAAGATCATATTAAGTGGGTGGTTGTAATGTTTTGGCTCATCTGTGTATTTTGGAAATGTACACATTTGAATCAAGAAAATGCTTTCTTCTGTCAGAAATGATATTTGCCATGCTTTAACAGTGTTGTTAGCATTGAAACACTCAGGAACAGTGAGAATCGACAGGAAAACTGTGTGATCAATACTGTGCGTGTAGTGCAGCGGTGTGAGACTTGTTATGCACCATTCAAAAGAGAGCGAAAGAAGTCTTTAGGCTTATGCCACTGAAATCATTGCAGAAAATAATATTTGACCAAAACAGCACTGACCATTTGTTCCACTGCTACACATGACATTCAAAATGACTGAATGTGCATGACTAAGAGCATATGGATTGATCTGTCATCGCTTTCCAATCCAACACTGCTCATAGACATGTGCTGGGAGTCTAAGAAACCATTTTATTTTCAGCAGCAGTGACATGGTACGACCGATCAAGAAATTAAAAAAACAAACATTTTGTTTTGGCAAATCAGTTGCTGTTTTGCAGTGGTGGTTCGTATTCAGATTGGATAAGAAGCTGTTTGTGGTTTCAGCTACAGACTGTGATCTCAGAGAGCAGACCTCGGATGAATGTGGAAGCGCCTGATGCTGAAAGGTGAAAGGTCGTGCGAGGGATCTTGCCCCATGCTCAGTTCACTCAGCACCTTCCCCATGACGGGGCCAAACTTGAAGCCGTGGCCTGGGGTGAAAGAAATCAGATTTTTGAATAGATTAGTGTGTATATCCCATTCTTTTCAACGGCAGCACAGTCTGAAGCAGAGTGTTGAGAATAATAGCATTGCTACTCTATAAATAGCCACTGTCAGGGCTCTGTTGTTGAGTCAGACCTCCACAGATCTCCACATGAGAGGGGACACTGGAAAAAAAAAATACAGCAGCACACTGGCACATTCACTCTAGCTGTCACAGAACATTTCCTTCTCAGGCGAATTTTGGACAAATGCTAAATTAAGGATTTTGTCCACTCCCATGAGTTTGACTGTATTCATATGGGCTGTGTGTGTGTAGTCCGTGTTTGTATGGGTGGTGTGTGTGTGTAGTCCGTGTTTGTATGGGTGGTGTGTGTGTGTAGTCCGTGTTTGTATGGGTGGTGTGTGTGTGTAGTCCGTGTTTGTATGGGCGGTGTGTGTGTAGTCTGTTTGTATGGGTGGTGTGTGTGTGTAGTCTGTGTTTGTATGGGCTGTGTGTGTGTAGTCTGTGTTTGTATGGGCTGTGTGTGTGTAGTCTG
>JBBPCX010000001.1:23226729-23271768 GCA_037974365.1 Hydrocynus forskahlii
CTTTCCAACACTTTACTTTCCAACACTTTACTTTCCAACACTTTACTTAGACCGACTCTTCCCAAGCCTGGTCCACAACCACCCCCTGCCCTGGATGTTTTAGTGATTACCCTCACAATACATGATCAGTTAAATAGTAAGCCATTTGTGGGTTGAAGAGGTTGTGTTATAGCTGTAAAGCTAAGGGCAGGGGGTATTACAAGACCAGCATTGGGATCCTGTGACATAGATCAAAGAAGCTGGAGTGCTGCTCTGGTGCACTCCAATTTAACCTTCCCAGGTTGACAATGTCGTATATGACAGACTAAATGTCCTGGGAATGCAACATGCTAGAGACTTTAATGTGCCATTCCGTGCTCCGGTGCAATTTTATCCCTTTCAGAAGCTTTGAATTGCCCTGTGTTTTGATGAATTTGTAAAATAAATCCATAACAATGAAACAAGATCTTCTGTGATTATTTATTAATTTATCCATGTTGTAAACAGAGTTGGTGTTAGCAGGGTTGTTAGCTCAGCATGCCGTGAGTTAAGTTTGTTAATCAACCACTGGCTGTGTTTCTGACTGAGTGTGTGTGTGACAGCTCTGATTGGAAATGCTAGTGCAAGGGAAGTGCAAGGGAATAACATGAAATAGACCCATCCTTGTATCCATAGATCTACACTATTAGGGCGCCACCTAAAAAAAAATAGCACAACTCCCGTCACTCACTTTCATTAGTCCTGGATACTCATTGGAAGGTAAGCCATAGATGTCATGCCCCGCCTCCTTTGGCTGTAGCTGGATGAAGCAGGGGAAGCGATTCTTGATGCTGTAGGAACCTGGAACCTTCTCTTTCCAGTAACACACATTTATCTTCAACACCTGAAGAGAAAGAGAGCGAGGAGGAAAAAGAAGATCCTTGACTGTAATTGGCACTCTGACTGGACCAGGTCTTTCCCTCCATCATTGTTGTCACTGATCCAACAGCAATTACTAGAGTGGTGTTCTTCTATTACTACAGTATCAGGGATGGGGTTTTAATTAAATAAATATACACTGGTACAAATCACATTACGGGACAGCATTTACTGGCTCTCACTTTAATAAACTGTCCAGCCTTCCTCACTCAGGGGCCATAAAAATCAACTGGTTCGCAAATTCACACGTCACACATACACTCCTGCTCGCTCGAGCGTAGCCTTTCAGGACCACGCTACGCTGGATAATGCAATTCCAATTATGGGTCCAATTCCGAGCTTAAACAACACAGAATATTTCCCCATCACCTCTCTTCTGGTGTGTAACATGTGGAAGATTGCGTGAGCCGAGGCTGCGGGTGATGGTGGGGGAGGGAACTGCCCCAGCTTGTTTACTCTGAGCAATGGCTGACTTTTCCGGCCGACCTGGGGTGATGCCAGTCAAGGTCCGAAGGACTGTGTGTAATTCCCAGCCTCTGACCTCCACGCTGCACTGTGGCAGAAATTATTTCCTTTCAGATAATGCTTTGCGCGCATTCTCCCAGGCCGAGAGCAACGGCATGAATTTTTTAAGGTAGATAAAGGAATAATACATTTTATTTGTCAGCACCTTTCAGAGCTCTCAAGGTCACTTTCCAGAAAAACAAAACATACATACACATTTACACACAAAAAACATTTAAATACATATACATACAAAAGGATATTTAAATACATAGAAATGATAGCGGTATGAAATGTGAGAAGGTCATGTGGTGTAGGCTAATCTGAACAGATGTGTTTTGAGTGGAGATCTAGACATGGGTGAGAATGTTGTGGTTCGAAGGTCGAGTGGGAGTGCGTTCCAGTTGGGGAGCAGCGCAGCTAAACGATCTGAGCCCCATGGTGGACATCCGGGCGGGAGGTGTGGAGAGGAGAGAAGCAGAGGAGTAACGGAGTGCGCGAAGGTGTGTGTATGTCAAGATTAGTGAGATAAGGTGGAGCTAGGTTATGGAGGGCTTTGAATATTAAAAGAAGAATGAATGAATGAATTGGTCTGGTTGTTGTACCTTCAGTGGCAGCTGCAGGCCAGTGAGTGTCAGAAGTGTGTTGGTCCAGGGACCTGCGGTGACCACCAGGCTCCTCGCCCTGTACACGCCAGATCCAGTTGTCACAGTGACTGTGGAGCCGGGCTGTATTTGAACCACTTTCTCTCCATCTTTAATCACCCCACCGTGTCCCTGGAAAACCATCTGAAAAGACGAGACAGTGATTTACCTTAGAACAGCCGACATGTAACACCATTAAGACCTTTTTACAATAAAAGGTATCATCATATTCTATTTTTATGATACCTTGGAAAGAAATCAGCAAAACAGTAGTGTCACAATTAAAAGGGCTATAAAAAAGTATGTGTAAAAGGCTGTAAAACCGTGTAGAGTGATTATTTTATTTTAAAAAAGCTCCTCCTGAAGCTCCTCTAACTTTTCACTTTAACGATTGATTTTTTTGTGGGGGTCTGTTTCTGTTCAGGATTGGAGGTTGAAGGACAGCGATACCAAAACTGGACAAAACTAAAAATGTCCTGGAAAAAGGTGGCCAGATAATGAGCAAGAAGCAACAGCTGCCTTCAGATAGTGCCATCAGGGAGTGTAGCACTGCGCTTTCCACTGTGGGCCAGAGCGGGCTGAGGCTTGGAGGAGATACTGTGCGTGCAAGGCCAGAGTCTTATAGCGAAGTGCTAGGCAGCCTTAACAAGCTGCACTCAGTAATGATGTTGCTGTCTTGTGTTAGTGCATGGTCAGGATTAAGGTCCTAGCTGGGAAGACACAACCACAGCAACACATCTCTTTCAAAAAAGAGCGAAGGACTATTTTGGCAGCTGTGAGTCATTTTTTCAAGGTTCAAGATGGTGTCTGATGTATACGTGGTCGGAGCTGGTTAAGGAGCATTTTAAATACATTCACAGAAGAATGATTAATTGTGTCTGCCTTCTGTTGAAAAAAAGGAATGAGTGCATAAGAATTATGCGCTCACTCAGACTATTGTCTTCAATGCTTTTTCCTCTCTCTCGGCTTACAAGTAATCATATGTCACATCCTTCATGTCTTGTCCTCCTCTATCAATTTTAGGCATAATAAAGCATGTTCAAACTATCCCATGATTCTCCACTGAGAAACGTTTTAATTATTGCCGGTGTTTGTATTTCGGGCAAATAATTATGGACCTCAGGGATGCTCAAAAGTGGTGTAAAGGATTGCAAACTGTATAAGAAATCTAGTCCATGATGTAGCTGAACTGAGAAGTAAAGACCTATTAGCATATTCCTCTTTTTAATCTGGCTTTTAATTAAGACAGGTTCATTAATTCATAACTTGCTGTTCCTTGATTTAATTTATATAGTTATTACTTTTTATGAATATTAATTATATTTCCCACTGTTTTATCTTTATTTTCACTTTACGTTTTTTGCCTTTTTAACTACAGAAGGTTCTATAAGTTGAGTTGAGTTAGTATACCACTAAAGCGAGGAGCAGTAACATTTAAAGTGAGAACACCGCTTCGAGTTCTGTCATTAGCCAGCCAAACATCTCGTAAATATGTAAGAGAAAAGATATCAACTGAAAAATGTGTGCAGAAGCTATATTCTCTGTATCACTGTTGCCGTAGTTACTGCTCTTTGCCTTTGCAGGGCAGTATAGGAGGTCAATCACATCTTTTATAAAGGACCATAACAAGAAAAGTAAGAGGACATGGTCTCTTGAGCAGTAACTGACCTGCACTGCCCTGACCGCTCGGTCTGCATACAGAAGTCCAGCTTCGGTTTCCACAAATGCTGCATCTCCTCTGGTCAGGTTGACGTTAGGGATGTGTTGGCTGAACTCGTTCCTCTGTAGCGGCACAACAGGAATCTTGTTCCTCTGCAGTGAACTTTTAATGAGCTGAAAGTCCTTTCCATTCTCTGGACCCATCACCAACAGCCCTGCGCGCCTTAAACAAGCAGGATTGTATAGTTAGTTGTTCATGTTAAAGCTTTAATCTCCATTAATACATCCAAGTGTGTTGAATTTGGTAGAGATGGTAGGGACATTACTACCAATATCCACAGACTGCTAAACTGCCCACAGCAATAATTGTTTATAAACGATTGTCTCAATGTCTAGTCAATGAGGTACACAGTGGTTAACAGATCTAATTCTCTACTACATGTCCTGTCTCCCTTATCTAACATTGTGAATAGGACTGGCTTTGCTGTTTTTTGCTAACATGTGGGAGAGTGTAGCTCCTGGTTGTAAGAACCATCAAAGCTCAATGAGCGTGTGGGCTAAGTGAGGAATTTAATTTGAATTTATTAGCCCTTATAGTCACGTGTGAACACACCACCACACACAGTATGAAATTCTTTCTCTGAATTTAACACAAGGGAATTTAACCCAGGGGCACTAGGTTAAGCAGTATGTGGGGACGGTACCTTCCTCAAGGGTACCTCAGTGGTGACACTAGCAGTTGGGATTCGACCAACAACCTTCTGATTACAGGGCCAATGCCTGAACTACTAGGCCAGCCAGCATCCTTACATGAACAGATCTGTCCTTGAAAATATGGGACAAATTACCTCTCATATTGGTTCAGTAAGAGACAGTGCATTTTATTTTTCAGTATGGGATCATCCAACATTATCTGAGAGAGATAGCAACTCTAAAAATTAGTGTTTCCATGCATGTGTGTGAGTTTAGGCAAGTAGGCAAATGTGGTGACATATTCCGTCAGCTTGGCAGCCAAAAAAAGAAAGGTGGATATTAGGAGGCACTTTACAGTAAGTTGTAAGGAATGGTGGAGAATTGGTCGCAGATTAAGCTTTACTCAGACTCACTCGTGTTACAAAAAGCTTCATGCCGGCAGACAGATATAACATAGATAGATGTTCCACATTTTAAATCCAATAACAGTTCCAGGTTATACAGGGGCAGACAATTGTGTAATTATTGTCAAACAGAAGAAAATCATTGTGTTATGAGTGTGCTGGCTACTGCATCTATAAATACAGGCTCTAGATTACATGAAATTGTAGTAAATTAAATTGTAGAGTACATGAAATTGCAGTGTAAAAAGACCCATTTTATAGGGGTCCTTGTGGACCACTTTCATGCCCTCACCAATCTCAAAATCAAACATAAAGTCTTGAATTCATCTGTATATGCATTAATACATAGAGTGAACTAGAAAGAGAGTACGAGATATGCAGGAATTGTGAATACTGTTTTTCTTCACTCCAGCATCTGCCTGCTGCCATGAGCCATCAGTACCAGCTTAATGGGCCACTCATTTATCAGAGACTTTCAGGAGTGTGTGTCTATGTCTGAAGAGACCGAGGGAATTGGCTGCATACAGCATTTCAGCCCCTCTCATGTCTCTTTGACTGATGAGTGGCCCTGAGAACATTGACCACACTCTGAGGCCTCCACACACCACAGTTTCTCTCCCTCTTATTTATGCTTATTCCACATGCAGACCCAACCCCTAGAGCTAAGAGCCACCATAGAACTGTAACACAGTTCAAATATTTACAGAGGTTTCTCACTGTACACTAGTTTACTAAAGTTCAAGGACACAAAGTGGCTTTCTGATCAGGGTCTATCAGTCACCTGGCAGAGATAAATGCTGAGAAGGTGAAAGTACAGCATGGCTCTGTATCAAAGCTGAGTGGGGAGTCATCTGGCAATCCAATAAGCACCACAGCCTGTGAAAAATTAGACTGCTGAGAACAGGGAACGTTGAGAACAGGGAAATCTTCTCTAAAGATCTGTTTGTCTGTGTTGCAGCATGTCATTTAAACGACAAAGGCTTGGATACAGGCTGCAGCTTCACAGTGCAATTATTCATCATGTCATGGCTGATGTTGCACAGATTAGGTAGTCATGGTCTTGCAGAATGGCTATTCTTACCTTTAATCCTATCTGTCAGTTCCCCCACACACACCCCCACAGAGACACACACCTGTGTAGCTTCACTCCTGCCTCTTTTTCCAAAAGGGCCCAGAGCTCATAGCTCTCCTCCATCATGTGTACATAGAAGTCCTTCTCATAAGCCTTACGTATGATCCGGGTCGGGCCATGGGAGCTTCCCCGAGAGTGTGGCAGCACAAACTGAAGAGAGAGGATGTTCAAGACAAGAGTTTTTAAGTCATTTCTGTATGCATCATTGCACGCCTAAAGTAGGAAGGATGTGACAGTGTAACCGACCTGCTCAAGCAGAAGAGTTTTCTTCTTGTTTTTGGCTAAGTGATATGCGGTAAAGGACCCCTGTATTCCAGCTCCTATAACTATGCAATCATACTCCTCAGAGGCCATGTTGTAGGTAAAATGCAGGCTCTTTCACCGCTGCAGTCTTTCAGCACAACGTCCAAAGTTCTCTTAGTTACATAACTGACACAACTGCCACAACGGCTGAAACACTCATCTATGACTACTTAAAGGGGACTTGCAGCATTCAGCTACAGCACCGCGCAATAAGAGATTCTGACCCCTCGTGACTCGAATGGGTTCTGGCTGCGCCCTGTGAGACTAAAGGACTTGCCACACTTACCACAAGGCACGACCACTTGAGAAACATTGTTACAACCTATTCCTCCCATAATATACCCTGTAGACTTCTGCATGTTTTAAATGTTATGAACCAGAGATACTGGTCATAAACATAATAAAACTATACCACTAAAACCACTATTCAGTCAGTACATAGTGACCAAAAACAGAGGTGACTAAACTTAACTGATGCTGAAGGTAATGAGTGGATCGACGGGACTGCGATTGAAAATCACTGCTCTAGCGGACGGCCTTAGCTAGTTGTAATGGACAGAGGTAGGCTAGCCATCCTATCCAAGACTGATTATTTTTCTCTTTCCATTAACCCCTTTTTGCCCCTCAGATTTGGATTTATCTGGAGCAGCCGGCATGAGCAGAGACACAGCTACGTGTTTTTTTTTTTTTTTACAATTCACAGGTTTATTCTAAGAGCTGCTGGTACAATAAAGCACCTATAAAGAACCTTTAACATACAGCTAAGCCCTAGGTCTCCTTCTGCCCAACACATGTAGAACCCACCGCAGGTAAGGCACACTTCAAGTAAATTAGATCACAGCAGGCATGGAGATTTTACACACAAGAGAAGGTACTGCAACCTACATACAGGTGAACATTTTGTTCACAGTTCTACCACCCCCACCTCTAAGGAGAGAGAGAGAGAGGGCTTGAGGAGAACATTCTAAGAAGGGGCTTTCCCCAAAATAAAACTCACAGAAAGACAATAAAATAGACAGAAAAATATCCCCCTCCATGGCTGATGCTGCCAAAAATAAAACAAAAATTAAAACAGTCCAGCCTCCCGTCCACCAAGACGAATCATTAATAATATATGACAAAT
This sequence comes from Hydrocynus forskahlii, assembly GCA_037974365.1. Taxonomy (NCBI): domain Eukaryota; kingdom Metazoa; phylum Chordata; class Actinopteri; order Characiformes; family Alestidae; genus Hydrocynus; species Hydrocynus forskahlii. The sequence goes on from JBBPCX010000001.1 coordinate 23,234,089, forward strand.
CCCAAACACAGTTCACCCAACACAATCCTCAGTCCACAGTCATAAAGCAGAGGCCTGCACTGGCTGTAAACCGGTACACATTGCTGAAGACCTTGGCCCTCTTTGTCCTCCAATCCACACCTTGGGTCCAGCCCAGTATGCAGATCCTTCGCGGCAGTGTGTTACAAGTGCAACACAACAAACACGCTCAGACTTCCGTACCCAACTCAAAGGCAATTCTGAGCCACCCAGCCAGTCATCTATGGCAGAGGTCCCCAACCACCAGGCTGCGGACCAGTATCAGTCTGTGAGTCATTTGGTATCAAGCTGCACAGAACGACAATATAAAAATATTTTTTGATTATCAGAGTCTGAAAGATCTTTTATGCTGAAAAAAGCACTCGTCTTGGTCACGTTACAGTACATTTAGCCCACAAGCTTGCAAAAATGAGTAAAAACCAACTTTGTTTTTTGTTGTATCTATACTGGTTTGTGAAAATGTTTTACACGAAACTGGTCCATGACAGAAAAAAGGTTTGGGGCCGTTGCTCTATGGGGCCTTAAGTGCATCGTAAGTCTGATCTCCTTCCCAAAACCACCATCTGCTACCGTGGCGCCTTCACTCGCCAGGACTCTTCACCAGATTCCCCCAAGCACTGGACCAACAGACAGGGGGAAACAAACAAAGACCCCACGGCTGTACACCGTGCTGCACTCCTATCGAATTTATGTCCCACTCACCCCACACACTGGTGAGGAAAATCCCATAACCCAATATTACACAAATTACTCTGGACTAGTCTAAACTGCACTGATGCCAGAGACCAGCTCTGTTTATGATTTCACTTACCTGACACATCATTAACTGTTGAGTCAAGTGCGTGAACTCCCAAAACTGTACTGTAACTTGGCTTTTCAGGACGATAAACTAGAGATAACCCACCACAGGTTTTGAGGAAGCATGGTTTACATCGGGAAGCTCACACTGGTTACAGGAAGACCTAAGAGCTTAATGTTAAATACAATTCAGCATGAACGCAAACAATAAGAGTGCTGTAGATACTCAAAATGGACTTTTTGCTTTGCAAACATGATGTGAGCCGTACGCTGCGACTTGAACAGAGGAATAAGAAGCCGCACTCATCAGAAGCTGCGAGTAAGCAGCTAAGCATGTAGCTTCAGCCAAGCAAAGTCTTCCCTGAAATAAAACAATCCAAGCACAACCATAAGGGTCAGCTACATTCGGATGTAAAGCTTTCCCATCACGCAGTTTGTCTGTTTCACCCTGACACTAGCCACTGAAGGGCTGCTTTTCCTGGTTGGGCGGTTTTTGATTTGTCCCTGCTTTCCTTTGACCGCTGCTGGAACATAGACAGAGGGTTTTATAGCAGATAAAGGGAGGAAAGGGGGATTGGAGCAGAAGGAGAGGGTCTGTGGCTGGCAGGCCAGTGACTGCGGGGTTGCGAGGCCAGCCGGTCCAGCAGATGGCTCCTGTGGACATGCAGGCGTACGGAGGGTCAGCTGGTCATGCTCCCCGCTGTCCAGGCCTGTCATGGACAGATGAAGCGTGATCTTCCCTACTGACATGCTGCTGAATCTCATATCCTCCACCTTCATTTCACAGGCAAATCTGTCAGGTACACGAGGATGACAAAAGGACGATGTCAGACACATCTGAATATGCATTATGGTTACGCAGAGAGCGCCTGTAAAATGAGAAGTGTGTTAAATGTGCTTGAGTGCTGGATAGAGGTACATGAATGAAACTATCCATTCTTCACTCCGACATGTGTGTTTTTTACATAGCTGCTGTTGTAGGGTTGGAAATTGCATTCACTGTTAAATTGCAGTATTCAACTCAGTTTTTTTATCTAAATGCATGTAAACTGTGCACATTCGACTGTTTATAGTCATTATATAATGTTACATTTCCAGTTTAAAATGCTGTGCTGCTGAGCTGTATTCAGCGCTTCTGCACACAAGAATTTTCACTACATTACACAGGACTGCATAAAACACAGACACAAGACAGTGTGAAATGACAATAAATACACAGGGCTATAAATAAACCTGACATTAACTAGACAGGACAATAAAAGCAATATACAGATGGGAGTGTATGAATAGGGGAGGAAGACAGTGGCGGCACATTTGGTGCAGACAATTTTAAACTGAAAGACTGAGGTCCCATTGCAATCCCAATTTTTGAATGTTCTGTACTTTGGAGCATTGCCACCTTCTGTTGGAGAAAGAACAGGTAGCTCTGACTGCCCTTCCATTGCTGAGTTTGTGTTTTGATACCCTCTTTCAATTAGGCATTATGTGGGTGTGGAACTGTATGTTGCCATGTTTCGTCGGCCTTCTAAAGTATTTTTCCTCTTCATACAGCTGCAGTTCACACATCTCAGCCTCAACACAGAGCCTTTTCAACAAGCAGTGTCTATTGCTCCCACATCCCAATTAGCCTGTCTCCACCACTTTTACTTGTTAGGCTGGATTTGTTCAGCTTTAGACGTGAGAACTCACTGGGATACATCAGCCTGTTTGAGATTTCTCGAAGTTTGGCAATGCTGGCGCTTTTCTGATTGAAGGGGTGGGTGATAAATGGCAAACAGGCTTCTTTATTGTTCAAGCTGTTAAGCTGCTGTATAATTGCAGCCATGGCGATGAAGGTACCATCTGAGCCCGTTGCTGCATCAATATTTGGCTAATAAAATAAGACGGTGTTGTTTATGGGGAAGGGGGTCTCTTGCTTGGGGCCTCCAAATCACCATATGCAGGCTGTGAAAGTTTATTCCTTTTAAGCATTGAAATAGTTAGGCTGCCACACACACCCATGCACACACACACACACACACACACACACACACACACACATATTCATGACATGATGTATGGTGCACCTCTTAGGCTTTTTAGAGCAGGGCTACTGTGCTTTAGAGAAGCATGTAAACTGCAGTGTCAGGCTAGTCTCATGAACATTACCACAGAATGGCCTGACATCAATAACCGCTTGCGTGAGAGGAAAATGATGCTGCAACGATTTTAGAGCCTGTGGGATAAAAGTGCTGTCACACCACTTCGTTAATGTCCACCTCCACTGCTGCTGTATCCATGATGTGGGCTCTCGTCAGGGAATTGAAGCTTTCTGAAAGCTAAATGCTTAAGTGTTGCTGCAACTGTTCTGTAGGGTAAAAAGAAACACACCTGGATCAGATAGTAAAAGGAGCAGGTAAACACAATGCCAATATTTTCTTGTCAGTAATTTAAATAGAATCACAGTGCTGTTGAAAGGTCGATTTTTATTTTTTGGGTTTCAACATGTTACAGTTAGCTTAAAGGCATACTGTGGCGTACCGCTGATTTGCTACATTCAAATGACTTTGTCTTGTCCTACAAGAACAGATTTGGATTTTTTTTATATCACAGAATGAGATTATATCGAACAAAGCTCAATAGTCCTGTGATTTTGTTCATGTTTAAGGCCAGAATTCGTCAAATTTGGTTTCAGGTGTTCTACATTATTTTACAATTAATTAAGGGTTGGAATCGCTGCAGAGGCGACAGCAGGATACCATTGTGATATTTGTGCCATGATATTGTGATTGTAATTCCTTCCATTTTATGACGCAACAAGTATTGCAGTTTGATTTGGCAATACATTGCGATGTTAAAATAAATTCTTTCCCATTTCTGTGACACAAGAGGAGAATGAGGACTTGCGCCATCTCGTTGACAGAGCAGCTACATGTACCAAAAATAAATAAATAAATATCCATACTTGACTCCTTCGTGTTGATATATAATTTATGAAAAGACACAGTGATATATTAATATTAATATACTGCTCAAAAAATTAAAGGGAACACTTAAACAACAGTAGTGTTCCCTTTAATTTTTTGAGCAGTATATATTAAAATATTTTTTCTCCCACCTGGACAATTCATAATGCAACACAAGTGCAAACTACATTTACTGCAAGAGTGTGACAGCAAGAAGTGCTGTTGCAACAGTGAGGCCTGAATGAAGAGTCTTCTACTACCAGCAAGCCTTCTCCTGGTCAGCATCCAGCAGTTTGATGAGTTTAAGGACGGGTTCATTCACTCAGGGGATGTGGCTCGGTGGTAGAGTGCATGCTTCGCATGTATGAAGTCTGATTGAAGGGGTTCAATCCCCTGCATCTCCAGGTAATTGTGGCCCATTTATAAGAGTCAACTTGTGCTTTAGGGCAGCTGGATGGCCTAGCGGTTAGGGTGCTGGCCCTGCAATCAGAAGGTTTTGAGTTTGAATCCCAACTGCTAGTGTCACCACTGAGGTTCCCTTAAGCAAGGTACCGTCTACACACACTGCTCCTCGGGGGCCCCTCGTTGGCAGCAGCCCACTGCTTCACTTGGTGAATGGGTGAAATACAGAGAAAGACTTTAACTTTGTGCTGTGGTGTGTTCACACAACCATAAGGTTTAATAAATTAAATTATAAATAAATATGATGTATTACCATGGCCTCACTCCAATAGAAGCAGCGCTTGTTCCTTCTCTATCAACATGTTTAGTGACTGTGTTTGGTGGAATAGCAGAAAATGTACAGATGCTCTGGTTTGAGTTTTTTGATCACACTGTGAGACTGTATAGAAGGAATTAAGAGTGTGAACAATCAGTTTGTTCCTCTTTTCTGCAGTGATACCCTCTACTCCTCCTCTGCTCTTTCCACAACAATGTTGGACATTATTTGATTGCATTCAGCCATGACATTTTTAGTAAGGACACCGATTTTGGATTATTAATTCTGCGTGATGGACACCAGGATAACACTTCCCAAAGTTGGTTCCTCACTCCAGGGCCACTGCTCCACAACCTAATGCAGAGGGGCATAGTCTAGCTGACACTTGGCACTGGGCACGGTGAACTTAAGCTTGAGTGCTGCTGCTCCAGAGCATCCCATTCTATCACAATGTTTGCAAAGTCTTTGTATGGAGATTATACAAGCTGTTTGTGCACAAGTGAACCAATTGGTGCATCTTAAAGTAGCTGAATACCCTAAATGGAAGAGGGGCCTGGATGGTTCTGGACACATAATGTGTAATCCACTGTGGTAAAAGATGTTATCTTATGTTACAGATGTAGCCGACAAAATTGTTTATGTTTGACTGTGTTGACTGCTGTTAAAATTGTAAATATGTGTCTGTGCCTCTTCAGAGTTTTATGTAAATGCTTATGTCCCCCAGGTCCAATTACACATTTTGTTGCTTTTCTATTCAATGCTTCTCCATGTAAAAAAACCAAACAGAAATACCACACATTTCTGCAATTTTTAGTCACAATTATTGTTATCTGAACTGAACATATGAGGGGAAAACATAGAATGTAACATATGTTAGGGCAAACTTTTTTTTCTGTACTTGTTGAGACACCCTTTGGGTGAATTTACAGCCTACCCACATTTCTTATAGCCAATCAACTGCTATTTCTTCTTGAATTAAATTTCTTTATAGAACACTTCTATCTCAAAAATATTCGTAGGTTGTCTTGCATGCCCTACCCTTCCCACAGATTTTCAATAATAATAAAGTCTAAGGACAATGAAGGCCATTCTAAATCCTTAATCTTTGGTTTATTGAAGTAGTTCAGAGTTGATTTGTGGTGTATGTTTTGATTGTCTTGTTCTAGTATTCAGCTTCTATTTATTAAAATCTTCTGCTTACTTCTGTAATGCCTCTAGTTTTTTCCATTATAAATTTCCGGGCTGCACAATGTATCGTCATTATCACAGTATTGATCTCTACAATCCTGATATCACAGAAGGCTGCAATATGCAAATGGCCCTCTGTATTTAAGTCACAGTATTTCTGACAGGGTGTCCGAATCGAGGTCTTCAGATAATCCAACAAAAGTCTAATTTTTAACCATTAAAAGTGTTGGTGAATTGGTGCATCAATAGATGGCTGTAATCAGAATAAGGTGATCACAAAAACTAAGACTGTAGAACAGGCTGTCTTCATAGCTTAGTTGTCATAACTGGACTGGATGTTTGGGGAGGAAATGTACCATTTTAAGGAATATTGACAGACTTTAAGCCTTTTAATTTCTGAAAAGTGATTATATGGGTTCTTTAATGTCATGAAAGGCATAATAATCACAATATGTAGAAGTAAAATCACAATATTTTGCCCATATTGTGCAGCTCTAATCAGTACTATGCCTCTGTTGTTTTCCTTCTTTTGTGATGAATTCACAGTTAAGATTACATTCTGATGACAGAGGCAGTGATGAGAGGGTTTTGCTTTGCATTCCTGGTCAGTTTTTGAGCAGTTTTTTTAGAGATTTTTCTCAGTCTTTCAGATCTTGATGATACTTCTTAATGCTATTCTGGACAGTGAAAAAGACAAGCAGGATGTTTAGATAATTTTACAATATTCTCTTGCTTTATTAGTCCTGATTACCTTTAGCTTCAGTTCCTTGGCTGCTTAGACGAGTGTGATAAAACCGTGCAACTTGACATCATTTATTCCTTTTACATCTGAATTAGAACCTAATGAGTCAAATAAATGCTGCTTAACTTTCATATTATTTTTGATGTAGTTAATTAATCAACAAATAGTGGTGTATTAATTTTGTAGAAATGTTGTAGTTGTTCATTTCACATAGATGGAAAATGTAATTTGACCAGGTGTGGCTAAACTGTATTTACATATTCATATCTGTTTGGCTCTTTTTACACCCTCTACTCTAATTTTTCCAGAGTTAAGATGTCTTATTTTCTCTTGAACCCTTTGTCAATAGTCTTGTGTACTTAAAATATGTTACATGTTGTCATATGTGTGAACCTAACGCTAATTCCTTGCTTGTGTACCTACTTCCTCAGGAGAAAATACATCTCAAGTGTGATTCAATCTCAAAATCCAAACGGGCAAAAATGGAAAAAATGTCTCCATCGGAAAGGTCGCCCTTTAGAAAAACAGCAGACAGGCAACAGTCTTCAATACTCTGTAAGTAATGAGGCTCATGATTTGCCTGGCATTTACTTTGACCAATTTATTCCTCATCTTGTTTAAATGCCAGGCCCTGCTTGTTAATATTCATGATCCTCTAAGCCTGTAGTACAGGATGGTGCCCAGCCTTGTCTAATGAATAACTTAAGGCCTATAAATAATATCTTGGATCCCTGTGGTAGGTTGAGTTGGATACTCGTTTAGGCAGAATTGGTGACGATACAGGAAATTGAGTTGAGGATTTTATGAGGATTGTGCAATCTACTAACAGTGTGTCTTGACCGGAAATTTTTTCTCTCGGAGCCATGAGTAATTGGCCTCCTCGGCTGTTAGCGCGCCGCTAATAGCTTTGTTTGACTGCTCTGCTGTGTATGAATTGATGCAGGATTGGGCAATTGCATTTCTCCATAGCCTCATTGGCACCAGTTTTAATGGTTTTTCTCTCTAGTAAGGCGAAGTAGCGCGTCTGTGATCACTCAGGGGGAAACAGGCTTACCTTCACAGAGGGACTGGCTCTCCTGCACATTTATTTATGAGTCCGGCATATCACACAGCACACAGAATGGCCCAATTACAGGGATCCAGTTGAGACCCAGCATCCTGCTGCAGGCCATCAAATAGAGATGCTTTCATAAGAGAGTCCCTACAGAGTGGAATTTCATATTGCACATCTTGTCGTATTGCATGTGCTACGAATGTTCAGCAATCTTGTTTGTTCATGAAATGTATGAAAGTGAATCTGAATTCATTTGAGGAGGAAGGATGAACAAAGTGGAGTGGTTGTTTACCACTATGTTTATCAAAGGCCTGGCAGAGAAGATGAGTTTCTTTTTGTGAGCTCTGGGCAAGCACTTTTATTTGATGTTGTAGCGCTGTTCGTGTTCCTGTGTGGACTGGAAAATGTGTCTGGGAGAAAAATAAGATTCAATATTGCAATTTTAAATGCTAAGTGTTGACAAAATGTAATTCACTTAATAAAATCATATGTTCTGCTCAACCCTGAATACCCCTTTAAAATAAATGAGGGTTGGAAAGGGTCCTATTGCATGATCCCACAATCTCCATTTTTGTTTTTGATTCTTTTATTGACTTAAAAATATATATCAACTGCATTTCACATTGTGTGGACATGAAATTGCTCAGAATTTTAAGGTTTTATGTCTTTTTACTTCCTTCAAAATCCCTAAACATTTCTTCCCTCTCCTCTAAAGTATTTTTTTAATACAAAGTTTCATTCTTATGGCAACAATGCCAACAATTTGCTTTGTGGGTTTAATGAACCTTTTGTCCATACATGAACCTTTTGTCTTTAAATGTGTTGCTTTTAGCTACCCAAGCTCATGGTCTCTGCAGGTTATTTGCTGAAGGATGGTCCTTTTTAGAAGCAAGTAATAGTCTTTCTCACTCATGGTTTTTAGTGCTGGTTTCCACTATGCTTCAACATCTGCAGTGTGCAATATGGGATGCCCCTCATTTGCTGTCTCAGGATATTTTATTAAGGCTGTGTGAACTTAACCTGAGTCTTCAGCTCGGTTCCTGTTTTTAGACTTTGAAGGATTTATATAGACCTTTTTAGTCAACACTGCTGTTTGCTTCTGCAGACACAGCAGTGCCACTGATTGTGTGTGTATGTGTGTGTGTGTGTGTGTCTGTGTAAGAGAAAGACTTTAAGAAGAAACCAGTATAGACCCGTGCAGCTGAAACAGCAATGCACCCTTTTAACATCTGATTTGAGGCTGATGTGTCATCATATAACTGGTCACAGGACTGTATAAAGAGCTTGAACCAGCAGTTTAGAATGACAAAGCACAAAGATTTTTAATAGTTTTTCATGTAATCCGTATCTAGGTAGAAATGTGTGTATGTGTGTGTGTGTGTATGTGTGCGTGTGTGTATGTATTTGTGTGTGTGTCATACACACTGTCCATCCTGTATAAAGAGCTTGAACCAGCAGTTTAGAATGACAAAGAATAAAGATTATTAATAGTTTTTTTGTATAATCTGTATCTAGGAAGAAAAAAGTGTATGTGTGTCCCACACACTCACAGTACTGTATAAAGAGCTTGAGCCAGCAGTTCAGAATGAGAAAAAAAAAACAAAGATTATTAATAGTGTTTTTGCAAAATCTGTATCTAGGCAGAAGTGACACACAGGGGAAGTCTGACAAAAATCCTTTTTGTGGGTGGGGGTGTGTGGGAGGTGGGGCATGGGCATCACCGCTATTCAATCTGAGGGGTGTCCCCCTCACATTTCACAATTATTCGTTTGGACCCCCCCACATTTAACATAAAATATTAGTTCACCCAGCACTGTTGAATCTTGAATCTTGAATCTTTTGCGAAATAATCCATTCCACTTAATTGATAGGAGAATACACATACCACTGGAAATCCGTTCCGGGTTTGTCCCCACCCCCTAAAAGGACCGAGACTTTGCACGCCAGCAACCCACCCAACCACCCACCCAAACCCCGCCCCACAACCAAACCCCGCCCGCACGTGTAGACCAATGCGTCCCCCTCACATTAAAAATGCTTCTGATGCCCCTGGGGTGGGGGTTTCAGGCCACTGGCTGCAGTATATGTGCAGGTCTCCTCAACAAGGCAGGGCTTTTCCTGCTTGCAGCTTTACTAGCAGGCAGGTTCTCTTTACTGAAGGGCAGGAGTTTCTCTGTAAATGGATGCAATGCTAAGTGTTACAAGCTTGCCCATTCATTATCTAACTCATAGCCAGCTTATTTAGAACATCTAAGGTATGAAACTTAGCAACACACGTTTTAGCATTACTAACCACTTCATTTAAAAGCAGTACTTTGGCCCAAATACCATCAATTTTACCTTTTACCTAAATCTAAGAAGACATTCTTCTAGGTCCAAACCCAGTAGCAATTTTTTTCATGAACAGGGTTGCAAGTTTCCTCCACCTCAAATTCTGAGGCCACTTGATGACAGTAAACCTGTATCAAATATACTGTGTTCATGTGTTTTAATTCTTTTACTCATAATTCTTCTGGAAAAGTAAGGGAAACTGGCTGAACATGTACTCATGTGCTAATATAAACCTCATGGAGCATTTCTGGGCTTCAACAAAAGTGGGTGTGTGTCATCAGTGGTGTCTTTTAAATGAAAAAGACACTTTTTAGTGAGTTTCAGATGAAAAAAGGAATGTCGTTTCACTATAGATTGTGTTATTGAGCCATTGGTAAATGGGGTGAATAAATTAATATTATAATAAATAAAATATTAAATAAATCAGAAAAAAAATTAAAGTGTGTGTGTGTGGGTGTGTGTGTGTGGGGGGGTGATAAAGTCTACACATAGAATTATTATTAATTATTAAAATGAATAATTATTAAAAGTTGATGTACTACTGCCTGTGTGGACACAGGGCCTATGTTTTTAACAGTATTAATGATATATAACAGTATATATTAGGAGAAGGGAAGGAAGGAAAGGATGTCCTGCCAAGGGACCATGTGGATGTTGAGAAATTAAATAGATGTAAAATGTCTAATCCTTCCAGAAGTACTCAGTGTTTTCACAACACTGTCAGAAATTCCAGTTGCAATTTTTATGCTTATCTTTAGACAGCTAATCCTGTTTTGCCTAATCTTATTCTACAAAAAACCCTTCCTGAAATACTTAAATAAGGTGAGATGAGTGAAATTCACCTCCAGATTTAAAACATTAATTTTCATTCCACCACCAGACATGCAGAAGTCTTTGACTGGCGGTATCATTTCAAGTATTGTTTCTGTCATTCCTTGCTCTTTGCTCAATGCTACTAACTGCCTCCGGTCTTTTTCTGTTTGTGGTGTGATGTAGGGCTAGGCCTGAAAACAGCACATGATGGCACTAAAGGGGGCAGCGATAAGTTTCGTGAGCTCCATGTTGTTACTGGGGCGCCAAAATGCTGAGAAAAAGAGTTCTGTGTGATGAACGAAATATCATTCTTTCATTAATGTGTATCTTTCCAGCTTGTTGTGGGGGATCTGTTGTTTTGGGGTAAGTAGTTGGGAACATGTCAGTGTTTGAAAATATAGAAGCGTTCAGCAGCAGCTGCATGGAACAATTCAGGTAATGTGGCCACAAGTAAAGTGTATTTGTAATTGTTTGTGTAATTGTCCGTGTGATCATGTGTGAAGCGGTGTCTTACTAGGAATCCTGTATGATTGCCTTCTATAAATGTTCTTCACTAAAAGTAAGACTGTTGATTGTGATTCACGATTTTAAAATATGCAGATTGTAATAAATTATTTTGACTTTCTACATGAGTGGTTTTCCTGTAGCCTTTATTGTCTGAGGAAAAGAACCTGATTTCCAGTCAGGTGCTATGAAAGTCAACCTGTTGCTTTAGAGTGGTCTTTACTTTGTGTAGCATGACACTTGCAACCTCTGTGAAATGTTTAGGGTTGGTTTTCCGGACAGGGATTAAGCCTAGTCCTGGATTATGTAGTGCTGTGAATAGAGAATTTCCACTGAAAAGGAAAGGGTAGTCCAAGACTAGGCTTAATCCCTGTCTGGGAAACCGACCCATAGTGTTTCAGTCATTAATAGTTGCTGTGGATCAAACATCTGAAACTTTAAAAAATGTAATGATGAATTGCGAAGGGAGATAAATTGAATAAACAATTGCGTTATCAGATGCATGTTACTTTGCTTTTTTTCTTTGCTGTGTCTGAATATGAAACCAGAGAATTTGCTAATGTAAGCTCATGGACAATAACGAATGATAATATTAAGATCCATCAATCCATTAACTGAAGCACTTAACCCTTACTAGGGCCGCACGGCCTTTCACAGGAGTCATAGGGCAAAAGGCAGAGAAACACACTGAACAGGTCACCAGTCCATCACAGGGAAGACATACAGACATCCACTCATGCATTCACACTGTTATGTCTACGGTCAATTTAGCATCTCTAATACAAAACTGTGCAAATGTATATTTAAATACATTTAATAACAGTTTAGATGAGCTGCGAGTTTTTTCACATTAGTATCAGTAAATGTACAAAAAAAAAACCCGGAAAGAATAAAATAACATTCTACTGAAAATAGTGATGTTATGTTCAGTATATCAGTGTGTTCCTTTTGGAAGTCCAGTATTACATGTAGTTTGACTCAATAATTACTTCATTAAATTAAATCAGGAGCTGATGATGGAATTTCACTAATCCAAACAACGACTGGAGGAACTGAAGAGAAATCTGGAACCAAACCTGTGTTCTCCTCACTAGCTCACACAATGACTAATTTTTAACAAACTAAACAAATCTTGATACTTTTTACTGCTTTCTTGTTTGTTTGCCTTTATTCTAATATTAACTTTACTTGCAGAAAGACTTTATCACATGCTGAGAAAAACGCCTATGACCTGATGTGGTAGTGTTATCCACTATGCCATATAAGTGCAGCCCCTTATACACAACTAAATGGGGAAACTAATAATGAGCATGTACATCAGTTCAAAACTTGTGCATTATGAGAAATGAAATGAAAGAGTATACCTTGACAAGGCATTTTTTGCTTTGGTCCCCCACTAAACTCAGAAGGAGAAGAATGGTAAGGATGTGGTGTCTGTTCCTGGAGAGCATGTGACACTGCTAGAACTCATATTTAATCCAAGAGCCAAGGTATACTTCTGCCCTGCTAAGCAAGAAAAATGTTATTTTAAAAGCTAACAATATTAGATTATTCACAGTTTATTTGCACAGTACTCCACTCAGTCCATTTCCCTCCAGTCTCAGTGCATCATCCATTATTCCCGTTTTAAGAGATATATCCCTTAATGCTTTTTCTGGTCCTAAGCCTAAAAGATCTTTAATCTTTAAAGCGTTTTAATCTAACATGCTTGTGAGACGTGAGCGAAATGCAGTGGCGGAGATCTGACTTCAGGGACGTTTCACAGAAACACCTATGACTTTCTGCTTTCATAACTTGGACGTTTCTGCTTGGCAAAGCAAGTTTAGAAATTAAAGTATTTGTGCGCAACAAATGAGTTTGTTGCACCGAAGTTGCAGGTTCAGTGATTTTCATCCTCTTTCATTTCATTTCTCCTTCTTTTTACCCCTCACTTTTTTTCCCCTGGGAGCCCAGTCAGAACACACAGAAATGCCGTTTCCGACAATTATTCTTTAGGACAGATGTCACCATGGTGCGTGACTCTGCATTCCCCTCCAGCTAAATGATTTCTGCCTGCCCTTGCATTTCCCTGAAAGCCTAGAGGTCCTAAAGAGCCCGTTATATAAATCCCTGACTGAGTGCAGATGAATGGTGGGCTCTGGGCTGGCCGTGGGCTCTGCAGACAGGGGCCCACACTGTGATAAATGGCAGAGGAGGGGCTGGTAATGGTAAATGGGAGGGGCAGTGGGGATCAGGTCACACCTGGTCAAGGTGCAGACTGACTGAAGTAAAGAGAGAGAAAATGAGGAAAACACTCTTCACTGCACTGGCAGCAGCAGAAATGCATGATAGATTGGACCGGCTCATGGATATGGCATAGAAATGAGCTGTTAAAGGGCCCATGTAATGGAAAACAAGAATTTCCCTTGTTTAAAAAAAGAGTAACATATGTAAACAGCCATGACGACCATATAGAAGATATAAAACAGACCACTTTTGAAGTTTTGTGATGTCACAGACCATCACTTTTACATGCTTTTTCAGATGATCGCATTTAAGTGTTGCCAATTAACATTAAGGGCAAAAAGACTCTTTTATCCTGCACTGCTACAGGCTAATGAGGCACAAGACATCAAATTAGAGCATAGAACATTTTCATTTGATTTTTTTTGTGCATGCAAACATACTAGTAAAACATGACAGTAAAAATACTGAACATGGTCATAGAAAATTAGTAGTGCACAAAAAGATTTTTAAAACAGCATTGCTACTTTGGTTTTTGCCTTTGTTTGAATTTGACAGTCTTTTGTAGACCATATACACACTTTTATGCTGGTCGCTCATCACACATGAAGGTCGTGTAATGCTTTTTGTGTAATGTGATTGAATTCAGGGTCACTGATCTTGCCAAACAAGGCTCAGTTGACATAACGCTATACAATGCCACTCTGCATGCATAACACTGTGGGCAATGTTTCCTAATATACATACTGGTGAGAAGAATTCTAGACTGTTGACTATACTGTATTAATGGTTTATCCCTTCAACATGCAGAAATCATTCTTGTGGTAACAAACAATTTAACTGGTTCCATTAAACACAAATAGATACTTAGATAAAGCTAAACTAAATAGATAAACAAAAATGTTATTTTCAGATAAACCTATAATGTACAATTTCAGATAAGTCTGTAATTTACAGTCAGTTCAAACCACAAAAAAACACTTAGCTTCTGCTCTGACCATTTTTGCAGCGTAGAGATGTCAAAGTGCTTAAGCGTGGCAAATTAAAAACAGTAAAGCTACGTTGCAAGAGCACCCGCATATCGTGAAAAAACGCGATGTTTTGATGTGGTAAAAATATGCAATAAATGCCTATTTTTATAGTGTAAACCTTAAATATGCCCCCACATATGCTCCCAAAACACTTTAATTAAATTTTAAACTCAGCTTAATACATTACCCTTAAAGAAAATGTAAAGGTAAACCCATACTGTACAGTTTACACTGAACTCCTGCAGTGCTAGAATGTAAAATACCGATATTACCCCTGTATAGACTGCATGCCAGTTTTCTTTGGTATAAGCAGGTAAATACAGTAATAAATTAATTTCCAGTAGTAAAAATACAGGGCTCTAAGAACACGAGAACACTCGAGACACTCCACGGTGGAAATTCTGGACTGCAGTTGCATCAAAAGGTGGCAATCGGCAGCAAAGAGAAATAAATAATGTTCTTGGATTGGCTACTTTCAAACCTCACGCCTCTGAGCACAACAGTATGTCAGCATCCCAAGATGCCTTACTTTGTGTTTTTTCTCTACAGGACCGAAACATTTATAGTTATTTTTTACATGGAAATGTAGCTGAATTTACGGTAATTTTTATTAACTTGAACAATAGTTCGGTTCTCAGAAAAAATCTGTGAGACATTGAAACCGTGACTGCTAAGCAGGGATTAGTGTATATTCTAATGCTCCAGTAGATGTTCCATTAGAAACTGTGAGACTTTATAGAAAGAAAACAATAATTTATGCAGAGAATGGTAATAAATGGAATGGTAAATTGTATATACTACCTTGAAAAGTACTCCCTATTAGTCATTAATGATGCTGCCACCGCCACACGTCACTGTTGGGTTGGTGTTTACTGTGTAATCAGCAGTGTTGTGTTGCACTAGGCATTTTGAATTTTCGCCAGAAAGTTCCGTTTTCATCTGACTACAAATCTTTATCCCACATTTTACAGGTTCATGCTTTCTGGCAAAATCCAGATGGGCTTTGATGTCTTTTTCCTGAATAATGGCTTCTTCCTAGCCACACTCCCACTCGGGCCAATTCCATGCATCAAACTCCAGTCAGAACCAATGAACTCTGTAGCTCTTTTAAAGTGATTGTTGGCCTCTTTTTGGCTTCCTCTACAATGTTCTGTTTTGAGGAAAGATCTAGTCCAGGCGTTATCTTGGTGGAATGATGGAGCTTCCATTTCCTCATAACTGTTCCAGCAGTGCTCACTGGGATATTCTAACATTTTGCTATTATTTTGATACCTTCCATTCTTGTGTGTGTTTAAAAATGTATCTCTAATTTACTTAGAACGCAGATGCACATTGTTACCAATGATAACCGAGTTAAAGTTGTCTTTTGTTGGTCACAAGAAGAGGCCTAAACTGTAATTGTAAGCAAAATGTGTCCTTGTTAGGGCAATATCTTTCATCTGTGTAAATATTAAGCTCCCACAGTTCAGTGATTGAAAACATGTGCAATAAATATTTTCCATTTTTTGAGAGCAACTCTTAACCACTGTGTTACTAGTAAATCACTTAACAGGAAGTTACTTATCTATAATATTTATACTTGAGTGTTTGTACATACAGCATAGTGTATTTTGTATAGTATTTTCTGCAGAGGTTTTGCCTTAGACTTTATATTTTATGGTGATCTTGTCTGTGTCTGTGCAGCTGTAACCACAACTTCCTCTGGCATCAGTTTTCTGATTTAGATTTTATCACAAACCTTCAAAGGGAATTAAATACATTTTAGAGCTTTTGAAAGAGGTACTGTTACAAGTACTATATAGAACCACAGTAAACGTTGCTTCAAAAACATTGCATATTGCAAGGCTGTCTAAAGCAAAACCTAGAATACAGAGTTCAGTATTTACTTTACTTTGCCAGTTGACCTGCAGGGAGAATTACTTCACTTGGAGAGGCTGGAGCATGGGAGGGTGCTTTAACCAAATGAGGATCTACAGCTTTTATTAAGACAAATAAGCAGAATCGCAGTGGAGAGGCTTCTCAAGCTGTGGAAGAGCGTTCTCTTCGTTTAGAGCTGGAGTCGTGGGGAATGGGGAAGGAAAGGGGTAGGCTGGGTCTCGGGGGTGTCTCTTGGCTTAGATTGCTCATACTTTAAACTCATTTTAACAGCACTTGAACAGCCTGGTGGAGCAGAACCCATGCCTGGGTTTGATGAGAGTTGATTGCTGGGGTGTTTCAGGTTCTTTAATAGATTTAGGATTTAAGTATAGAATAGAGTGCTGGTGCCTCAGCTAACTTGATATCAAGCACGGGAGCACAGGAGAAATCTGAAACATGGATTTCATTACAGCTGAGCGTCGTGAGCATTATTCACCTTTTCCCCCCAGCAGATAAGAGCATGATGGAAGCTTTGTTTTGTGGCCTTTTGTTTTGGCTCTCTGTTTGCTTTCAGAAGGAAAATACACCATGCTATGATAGACCATCTGCAGAGAACTTACTCGTTCGTTACTGGTTCCAATAAAGTCCAGAGCTAGTTTTGGACAATCTCCTCAAAACGCATTAAGAGTAAACTGATTGTTGACTGACAGTCTGATTGGCAGGGGAATAAGCTAAGAGGAAATGAAGGTTGGTGTGTAATCCATGCCAACTCAGCAGGTGAGAACGGAACCTATCCTGCTCAAATCCCCCAAATCCTGAACCAGAATCATCCAAAAACATTTCCTCTAATCTTATTTAGGGAGGGAGATGGTGACAACATGAATAGCTAAATAAGTGCTCGAGATACTGATTAATGCATTTTAATAACATAGCTTAGGTTAAAAAAATCAACTATAGTTTTACCATATAAACCCTGTTTATTGCAATTGTTTTAACTTCTTGGTTTGTTCCTCACAGGGTTTAAATCTACCCTTTTTGTTGAGCCATATGAATTTGTTAGAGTTATTTTCTACCAGTGAAACTTTCTTTATTTTTATACATCAAGGTTTTATGTACAGAAATGTGTACTGACTCTTACTATCCCTCCCAGGCATGCTACTGGTACAGCAACATAAGAATGGACTGAACATTGTAATTTTGCAATGCAAAAACATAACAGTGTGCACTGTGTAAATGTTACAAAGCACTGAGGATAACAGGCAACCTTTTAATAAGAATCTAATTCAGTGCATTTGTTTGAACATCAAACTTTGTAAACAACCAACCAGTCAGAAAGACATGCAGCACAGTCAGCTCCACAGTCTTCCTGCCCCCCAGCTGAAGTCTCATCAGTACATTATGCAACACCATGAATACCATCATTTTTCTTCATCCACATTTTGTTCCAAATCCAAATTTTGTCTGGAATAAATCAGCACAAACTTCATCAGCATTCATGGATGCTTTTCAACCTGTTGTCCTTACTGTCCAGAGCTCAAAAATGATAAAAGAATAGAAGCCAAGCAGCTTTTGAATTT
This sequence comes from Hydrocynus forskahlii, assembly GCA_037974365.1. Classification (NCBI taxonomy): domain Eukaryota; kingdom Metazoa; phylum Chordata; class Actinopteri; order Characiformes; family Alestidae; genus Hydrocynus; species Hydrocynus forskahlii. Next base: position 23,251,888 of record JBBPCX010000001.1, read on the forward strand.
TTGACCTTTTTCAAATCTGTTCAAGAGGGCACCAAATTTCTTCACGTTGCTGACCAGGATAGTTCATTTGCATTCCTTATTATCTGCAGTGTGTAAGAGTTAGAATTAATTTAGATAATGCGGAATTGGCATGCAAATGATTTTGGCGCAGGTTGTGACTTCACATGCTAAACCATTATGTCCATTAGGCAGATGTGTACTTATAATTGTTCTGCATATGTTGGTGGTGGTGGTGGTGGTGGGGTGTGTGTGTGTGTGGGGGGTTAATCAGTAGCTCCCACAAACCCCAGCCAAAATAAGTGTGTGAAGTTTAGCATGGGTTGAAGGAGAACTGTAGATGCACATGCAGGGGCCAGCTATACAATTGGACTGTTTAAATGCCTAAATACATTAGAAACAAAAACAAAAACATTAACACAACACAAACACTATGTGAGGGTCACAGTGGGTCAGCAAACTACGAACACCCGGACGGAGATATAAATACACAAGGGTAAACCTGGAACACCCGTGACAGGGTTACAAACAGACACATTCAACAGGAGGGCAAGACAGGGATGGAGCTCAGGATGAGCACAGAACACACGTGACACATGTACACAAAGACATGGCTTGACAGAGAGTGACTGACAGGAAAATCTGTGACAAGATGGGGTGAGCTGTTAACAAAGTGTTTTCAAAAAAATTATACATTCGTTTATACATCATGATCATTGTAAAGCTATTAACAGGAGGAAATCCTATATGGTATAGATTAGTATCCATTTACATGAGAGATGTGCATCCTGTGTTCACTGTAAAGTCATGAAGGTTAAATAACATAAATATGAACCCCCTCATTATAGTTAAGTGAACACTGGTGGTGAGACAGTCCTGTTTAAATTGAGCTCTCTGTGTGCATGAATGGGAAAGGTGATGTTCTGATGTATCTCTCAGCTGGATCAGAGTGGTTTTGGATTTTGATGTATGTGTTCTGTACTAAGGTGCTGTAGCCTCAGGCCTGAAGTCACACTCAGAAGTAACGGCTCAGTGAGCAGTTCGCTCAGTGTGTGTGTGTGTGTGTGACAGAAGAGTTACCCTCGCTGAACCACACACGCACTCACACTTTACAGAGCTATACTGAACTCTGAGGTCTCTGAGGCTTTTCTTTCTTTTACTCCTCTCTTTCTTTCCTCTTTCTTATACTCCTCTCTTCCTCTCTTCTCTCAATAAACTTTATTTTAACACAAGTTCACTGTTGCAGCATAATTGCAAGTTGCCTTTTCATTACTGAGCTGCGAATAGTAATTAATCCAGACCTACAGAACATTTCCTCAGTCACACACAAACAGACTTCAAGGGAAATATGGTTTTGTGCACATCAAGACTCTTTCAGTTATGTTCATATGTTCATAATGCCTCAGTTAACATTTCTATATCATTTCCTCCAGGCCTCCTATCTAGCCTCATGTTTATTTCATGAGCGTTGCTCTTTCCCTCCCGATTTAGTTCATTGCTGAGTGCAAATACTGGATATTGATGAGGGGGTCATTGTATGGGTAATTTTAGCCGAGGCGTGTTTGCAGATTTTTCAATTTTCTGTCTTTAGATTCATTTGAAAGATCTCACAGACACGACAGTAATTAGAATTTCCTTCCTTCCCACTCTAGAGAGAGTTGGTGGTGGTGGGGGGAGGAGTGGGGGGCACAAAATATTTCATTTCCTTTAGAGCTGATTTACACTTGCTAAAGCTTATTCTGCTGGGACTCTGACTGAATATGTGAACACAATAGGTTTCCTGTGGTTCAGCAGTCGCAGATTTTTTCAGAGAATTGAACTAATAATTGTTGATTGGCTGCTGCCCTGTGACGCATCTGGCAGCTGCAGCCCAGAATTTCCCCCGAGGAGCTTCTCGAGTATTCTCATGTTTTTGTTTTGCTCTTCTTAAAGCCCTGTATTTTTATTACTGTAAATTAAATTAACTTATTACTGTATTTACCCTGCTTATACCAAAAGAAAAGGACAGGTCATAACAAAGTTTAGACTATAAAAATAGGCATTTTTAGTCTTTTTTTTACCACGTTTTTTATTTAATCCTTTCCATTATGTAACCATCATGGATTTAACTTTATTTTTTTAATACTTTTTTTTTATACACAGTTCCTATAATATATAAGTCAGTGTTAAACCCATGATGGTTACATAATTAATAGCTTTACATAAAATGGGCAAGATGAAGTAACAGTACATTTCAGTGAATAATATCTAAGCCAAAGACAATTCTGTTCCAATGAAAAGTAAATAAATTGCACAGGTTTGCTGCATCAGCAGCTGAGTTTAATGTGGGGGTGCACATGCTGACTCTGCTCTATTTGATTTGATGGAAATGTGTGTCAGAACTGAATCAAACTCAATCAGCATCTTTTCTGTCATTACAGCCAAGCAAATACACTAATACTTACAAATACACTAATACTTATAATAAGTACAAATATACAAATACAATCAAATTCACCAATATGTGATCACTGCACACACGTGTGTTTTCTCCAAATCTGAGAGCTGTGTTGAGCTCATGTGCTGAGTGGGGTGTGTGAGGGAGGGCAGTGTGCGCCTGTATTGGGTGTGAACTTCCTCTGGGAGCTTAAATTTTTGCTGTTTGTAAGTTTTTGTGTATTTTGTACATATTACTGTATTAGCTGTGTTGTAATTACAAACAAATGTCGAATTAGTTTAATTCAGTTTATGACACACATTTCCACCCAGTAAAATAGAGCAGAGCCAGCACGTGCACCTCTACATTTAACTCAGCTGCTAATGGAGCAAAACTTTGCAATTTATTCACTTTCCAGTGGAAAAGATGGATTGGAATAAACGGATTCACTGAAATGTACTCTCATTCTGTCCTGTCCATTGAATGTGAGGCTGTGTTGAGTGTGAACTTTATCTCTGAGCTGAAGTTGTTGCGGCGGTCAGACGCTAGGAGCTGTCCGTGGTGCTGAAGTTGTTGCGGCGGTCAGACGCTAGGAGCTGTCCGTGGTGCTGAAGTGCTGCTGCTGCTGCTCGAGATTGCGAGCTCCGCGCGCGCTGCGATTCCACTCTCTACCAGTTTCCATCTCTCATTCCCCTTTACAGAGCTGATCAGAGCCCACCCTCGCACCCCCCCTCCCCCACACGCCTGCCTGCCTGCCCGCCCCCTCCAACACACGCGCACACGCACACGCCCGCGCGCCTGTGTACGGAGGGGTCCCACGGCAAGTGTTTTCTGCTCGCACTGGCGCGTCGCTCGCGCTGCTCTGGAAAGTGGGTTTTAGCGCGTGTGTGCACGGGGGTCTCGCTGGCGGAGAGAACGGCACGAGGACGAACATGGTGAGCGTGGCGCTGGCCGTGCTCGCGCTGGTGGTCGCGGCGCGCGAGGAAGGTAAGCCTTTCGTTCATTCAGTTTAATTCGTGTCCTCGCGCTGCTCGCAGTCCGTCAGTGCACGCGGACGTGATGGTGCTCCTTTGTGTTCACGTTCGCGCGTTTGTGCTCGAGATCCACGCAGCTGTGCTGCTGAATATGATGCGAAAGGGGGTCTCCGGTCACTGAGCTAGAGGGGCTTCCAACACACAGACTCCAGAGAGGTCGGTTCAGATCGCACCATACTCTTAAATCCAAAACAAACCACTGTGTTCTTTTCTCTGGAGTGGATGCGGTGAATGACCAGAGTCCTTGATTTTTGTGTTTTTCTGTCTAAACCAGGGTCAAACTTAAAACTGCTTGTGGGACTTGACTTCTGACTTCCCAAAGTTTGAAAGCCACGTTCTAAATTGTTGCTGAATCATTTCATTATGTGAAATAGTCTTGCATAGTGTCCTATAAAATGTGAAAATCACAACTTCTTTCAGTACAACTGATCTACTACTGATCTCTATTGCAGCAATAATGTATGCCTAACTACTATTTGTGTTACTAGAAATTCACTTAACTGTGAGTTACTTTTCAATAGTAATAATAGTGTCTTTCTCATTTCATACAGAATTCTTTTCTACAGATTTTTTTATTTATTTAGACTTTATATTTTATATTGTTCTTGTCTGTGTTTCCATGTAGTCATAACACAAGCAGTTTCCTCTGGGATCAGTAAAGCTTTCCGATTCTGATATTGACTCTTAAATATCTGAGTAATACTTTAGATTTCCATGCTGTATACGTGTGGTTATCTACATATTTGCCTTATTTTAATGCAATTGTATCATATTGTATCATACAATTGTATCAGTAACTGCCTGAATTTGCTGTAGCAATCCTAAAGAAATGCTTCTAGTATTACTTCACATCTTCCTTCCAAGGCTTATTATATGCACAAGAAGCTTCCTTTTAGCAGCTTTTGCATTTAAATGCATTTAAGCTGTTAATTAGCATTGCTAACTAGTATGACTTTGTAACTCAGATCTTTCCCTGAATGCAGTCAAAGCACAGCACTTACTAAACTTGTATATGAAAATTAATGTCCATATTATGAAGGCAAAATTCAGAAACATGTAACTTTTATGATTCATCATAAGTGTGTATATCTGAGGCACAGCCAGTGCGATTATTGTTGAGTGCCTCCTAATCCCTTACATAATTTCTTTAAATGCACCCAGACTTGAAGTAATTGAAAGACTAGTAGATTCAGTTGGTTACATTTAATTTTATAATAATTATTATTATTGTTGTTGCTGTTGTTGTTATTGTTGTTATTATTATTATTCCTATTGTTGTTGTTGATAATAATAAGAAATATTTTACATTGCTTGTATAGACCTACATATGTCTGCATTTACTTTTTATATTATCCTAAATACATGTACTTGTATTACAGTCATAATCTAGTTACACTCAGTAACTAATAGTAACTGCCCAGATTCAGCTTTGCATACTCATAAGCTGAGCTGAGCTGCATACTATAAGCCTAGCGTAAGTGTTTCTGCTTGGGCTCTTTGATAGTGTAATGAGATTTTTATTTATGAGCACTGCTTTAGTTTTTTATGAATTGAAGAGACTATTTAATTCAACATTTAAATGTGCATTAATAATACGTGAATAATAAGTGTCCAGATAACACTTCTTGGTCTCAGGTGTGAAGGCTGCTTCACTGGGAAGAGAACAGTCGGAAAGGATGGATAAAGCTGAAATACACATGTATGTAACTGTGTTTGAAATTGATACAGAGAGTCCTGTAGCTCAGCTATTATTTTGGTTGTTTGTTTAAGTTGGTTAAGTTGGTTGGTTAATTAGGAGTTAAGAGTGATTCTGCTCTCTTGACCTGCTCCTCTGGCAGGACTTGCCCGGAGCAGACCGAGAGAGTGTGAAGCCTGGCAGCCCAACTCCACTGGCTCAACTTTGCCTAAAGGTGACCTGCAGTCATGCCATTGTATTTGGTGCAAATGTTGCTTGCTAACACATTCATACTCGGCTCAGTCACCTTCATTCCGATGCGCAATGGCTCCAGTGCTGCACTCCACCTCCGTTTTACCTTGAAAAGCACTCTGACTAATGCACAGCTCCATCAATCCTCACCTTACAATGAGAGGCAGCTAAAAGCGGGATACACTGAACACAAATGGATGACGCTGTGGATAACAGCGTATCTGCGCAGAAGGAACAGAGAAAGGTCAATGGGCTGATTTCCTTGGATCCAAACATTCCCGGCATGATGAGGACACACACACACAGCAGCAAACAGCTGTCATTTACTCAGTTAGTATCACTGCTTTTGCTAAATACCATCCACTGCTATTTCTAAGAACTTTTTTAAAATATATATATAAAAAATACATATATATATATATATATATATATATATATATAAAATACATATATAAGATGTTTCCCACAGAACCTTTGGGTTGTGTAAAGAACCATGCGTTCATAAGTTTGCATGGTCCAGTGTGTGTGTGTGTGTGTGTGTGTGTGTGTGTGTGTGTGTGTGTGAGAGAGAGAGAGAGATTCTGTCAGCAATGCCATATAAGACCATAAAACATTTTAGTTTAATAAAAAATGTCTTTGTGTAAATAATTAATATAAATACATTGATCACTGAAAGGTAAGGTATGGAGCCAACAGGTTTCTGAAACCCTTACTGTAAGTATATGTGCATGTGTGCATGTACGTGGTTTTTTTTTTGGAGGATGGGGACAAATATATACTAAATAATTTCAGACTCAGAAAACTGCATTTATCCTAGAGAAAATTGCTTACGTTAGCCTGCTGGGGTGAATAAAACTGACCTTGTTTTCGTCTGCAAAGCATTCAGATTTTTTAATTTATAGTATTTTAAAGTGCAGAGGTTGAATTTAAGCATATATAAAACCTTTGTCTTTACTAAAGAGCCTCTGAGGACCTCTGGTCAGCTCTGATCCTGTTCTGACTGATGCTAAGCATCAAACTTCATGGTTGTAAAATGATGGTTCTTGCTGTACTTGCACCATTGCATTAAGAATGCAGTCCCTTCCGTTGCCTGAATAGGCTGAGATATGGGCTTCTGTAAACAGAATCTCCTGGTTGACGCTGATTGAGAGAGCGCTGACTATCTAAGGTTGCTGTTCTCCTCTCTGGCCGTGAGGTGAGTAAATCCTGAACTCCAGCAGCTCCAGTGTGGGGATCCCCGCGGGTCACTGTGATTATGGCAGTGTCAGAGGCGGCTGACATGTCGTTCCCCTGCTGCTCTTGGGCAGCTCTAGCAGCCAGCTCTGGCCGTGCCTACAGAGAGCAACCCTGCAGAGGTTAAACCCCACCGCCTGACTCTATTATCCTACCCACATCCCCCTGCACTGCCCTGTCTGTCAGTATCCAGCTATTCCATTCCAGTTTATCAGCGCTCTCTTCTCCAGGCCAAAGGCAGGAGGCAGCAGGGGCCGGCCTGACCACTTCTGACCCTCCTGTACGGTAGATTTTCTCTTTTTCCAAGAGACTGTGGACTTGAGCCTTGTTCATTTCATCATGATTACAGCTCAGGTGAATCAGGTGAAAATCTGATAGTTCACACAGTACATGACAGATTTGATATTCAGCATCTTATTACCAGTGCAGTGCTCTTGCTTCTGAAGTGTGCGGAATGAGGTTTTCTTTGTCCTGTAAGAGAAATTCTGAAGGGCTTCTTCTGGATCTGCTGCCTTTTCACATTGAAGTTTAGAAACATTTTTGAAAGTATAGAAATATTAAATACAGTGTAAGTTGGTCACCCCTGTACAGTCACTGCACAAGTTGCAGGGCATCACCTCCCTCTATCCTCTAGTTTTGAAGAGAGAAAAAAACACCCTTGTCAACAAAACAAACCCCTCCCTCCCTCAACAAAACGAAGCCGCCTTCTTTGTTGATGACATGCAGTATCTACTAGTGTATTGACTTGGGTAGGGTTGAATTTTATCCAGCTGGAGGTGGGTGGCTGTGTGTTGTGAACTAATCTAAATCTCATATGAGTAATTATGAAAGGGTAGTAAATTAAGTGATTTAATGTTTATCAGTGTATGTGTTAACCATTTCCAAATCTCTCGTCTTTTGGATATGCTTTATACATATCCTCCAGTACCTGGCTTCCTTGAGTCAATTGCTTATTACTTTTAGAAAATTAACATTGGATAATAATAAGACCAGAGAGAAACCGTTTTGTATATGGTTTTATTTACCAAAAATTTTTTTTTTTTACATGACCATTTTCTATCACTTCTATGTCCACTAGAATTAAAAGGGCTGTTTTTACTTCAGTGTCTTTAAGACTGACCTATGTAAATGTCTATAACTTTATTTGAATGGATGTGGCTAAACTGCTGCATGCTGAATATAATATGTGGATATATATAAATGCATTGGTTTTCGGAACATCACAAAAACTATGCATTCAAAAGAGGCAGCCTTTGCTGCTTAATGTCCATATGGACCATTTGGAACTGGGAGTAAATGTTGCATTTTTTAAGTTTTTACAATGTTTACACACTACAATGAAATCCTTCATTTTACAGAACATTAAGCCATCCATGATGTGAGCCCTTTTAAGCCTATTTTTGTATTTATATATTTACTCATTACTTATTTTAATATATTGAGAATACAACTTGTTTATTTTACATTTTGAAATGAGCTATAGCCTGTAGTCCACATCTTTTATGAAAAACAGTCTGATTAGAATATAAGGAGTATAAAACTGTGTGTATATTGCACTGACAACATGCCTGATGATCAGCTGGGAGAAAAATGGCTGCAGCCAGGCTGACTCCCCGCTGGCAGTGAGGCCGGCCTGCTGGGACATGTAGGACGATAGTAGCACACACATGCGTTCCAACACTCATCTCTTTCTTCCAAATGACTGAACGTCCTTCCCCTACTTTTGCCCGACTGCTGCGGATGATAAAGCACCAAACCCACCTAAATACATTCAGTTCCCTTGTGGGTGATCTGTGGATATGTCTTCAATGATCGATTACTCTATCCGTCATCAAGAGGCTTTATTAAGGAGGGAAAAAAGGTGTGGAGAGACACAAAGGGAGAGAGATGAGTCTGAAACTCTTTGCCTGATTGAACTTGTTGTTGCAGTTTGAATGGATATTGGCTGGAGTTGAATAAAGCTGTGGTGAAGCAGAGGATCTAATTATAAAACATGTTTTAAAAGCCCCCCCGCTCTAGCCTCTATGTCTGCACTTGACCTGGATATGCCACAGTCTGTGTTCTCTTCCAATTATTCGGGTTGCTACTGTCTCATGTGACTTTACACGCATGCATGCAAGCATACACACACACACACACACACACACAGAGACACAGACACACGCTGACAAAGGCATCCTAATTGAATGCGGAAAAAATCATAGCTTTGTGTCTATTTTGGCTGCTTTCCTCATTAATGTATTATAAAAATAACAGACGCCATGGTCCCTAACAGGCTTTAACACTGTGTGGGTGGATGTTTATTTATTTGTTTATTTATTTATTTAATCTCTAGCTGAGGCTGGGTGTGGGGCTGCTTTATGTGCTCCCCTGCCCCCGCCATAACTCAGCAACCTCCAGCCTCTAAATCACGGCTAAAGCGCATCATAACGTCACGGCTTACGACTCAATTTAATCTCATCCTCTTCCTGAAAGCGAATTGGTTGAAGGTGGTGATGAGGGCATGTTTTTTAGGGATTAAATCTGTTCTTAAACAAATCTGGAGCGCTCTCTTGGTTAATCAACTTCTCCTGACCTCATGGTTGAGTTCGACCGGGTGTGCGTGGTAGAGATGCACAGATCATGAATTTTTTTTGCAGCTCATTGCTGTTTCTTTACAGGCAGATTGGCCTACGGGCGATTCTTCTAGCCAATTTTTTTTATTTATTAATTTTTTTATTTACCCAAAGCTCACTCTGCGTGGGCTGAATGAACACGAGACGCACAGGCACACTTCCAATGCTTTCTGTTTGCCGAAGTCGCAATATTTATAACATTTGATTTACTGTTTAATAACCAAACATTTTTATAAGTAATTTATAACTCATAAATGAAAAAAAACACATTCCTTTTTTGATTCCTTTTTAAATAACGTGAATCAAAGTGCTCCATTAGAAGTAACTGGCTATTTATCACATGCATAATTATGCTGCGACATTCAGTGTAGATGAGGCAGCAGCATTCAAATACAGCGTGAGTGCACTGTCTTGGCCCACAATGGTGACATCACGCTAAGATAAAATTGACAGTTTGCCATTTGAATGCGGGGAGCAAATATTTGCCTATTCTGAATGTGCATCACTAATGCATAGTTGCAATACAGATTTAATGTTGCTGGATAAGAGAAGGCACAGCTTTTGTATCACAAAACTGTTGGTCACGATTAATTCAATTTAACTGAAATTTTCTTTTAGAATAGCAGTTAGATTCCTTTTGAATGTAAAGGCATAATGTGAAGCAGTTCTGAAACATTGGCAGTTGTTTCAGCATCCTGTATGGTCACTAAAATACCATATCAGTGTTGGTATTGGTAAAAAAAAATGTGATTTTGTCATCTCCAGTGGAGACGTTGTGTTTTAGTATTCCTTTTAACTGAAAAGTTCCTTATTAAAACATTTTTTTTTCTTTTTTCTGTAGCATCTCTTCAAAGATCCCTTTATTTTTTTTTAAGAGAGCAGAGGTCATGTTTTCCTCACATTCCAGGAAAAAACTGTTTTAAGTGATTCAGGGTTCTACTCCTGAGTAAAACTCATCATGAAAGAGCTCATGTGGCAGATGACACACTCCTGCATTCCTCCTCCCTTTCGTCCTCTCTATCTATCGCTGAGGCGAAAATAATTTGCTCTCAGTGATCCGAGGCACTCGGCACTGCTTCATGGCTTTTGGATGAAAAAGAAAGTAAAGTAAAGAGTAGCGCATCTCTTTCAATTAAAATCTTTGCTCTCAAGGCCTTATCATACAGTATGTGGTGGCTGAAAATGTTCAATACGTGTTTTTATTTTGTGTGTGATGAGTGTGTTGGCTCTAGTGCACTTATCAAGGATCCATTCAGTGTATGTATACTCTGTTAATAATTGTTTCGTAGGGCCTCTTACGGAAGTGACTCATCTGGAAATGAATGTTACTGTTGCTTCCTCAGGAAGAGCAGTTATGAAATGGGCTCTGTCAGTTCCCAGGTGGCGCTATGGTGACAAAGCTCTTGTGCTCAGCCTCCTCCTTCCCTGCCATAACCATACCTGATCCATCCCTGCCTGCAGCCATGAGGAGCGTTTATCATTGTTATTGTCAGTCAGAGTGCCGTTCCCCTCCAGTTGTGTTCACAAGCTTCACAGACGTTTTCTGCTCAGCATGTGTGTATATATATGCTTTTCTCTCCCGCACTCCCACCCCTTTTGCCGCTTTCTCCTCAGCTCGTTCAAGAAACTGTCTGATGTGGTAAACATCTGTGGTGCTCCCGAGCACCTATGCACTCTCTTTAGCTTATGTGCTCTGACAAGCACCCCACTTCATTTGACTCCTCTGGCTGCGGCAGGTGTTTAAAGCTTTATTCTGTGCATTATTGAACTGACAGACCGTCACATGATGCACCTATCCAGCTGGGCCAGAGTGAAAGAGTCGGTTCCCCTATGGACTCTTTCGCTCTGGCCCAGCTGGATGTGGTGGCACTGCTGATTATGGCCTGGTCATCAAGTCTGTCTTTTGTCAATACAGCCATTCAGACATCCTTTTTCTGCTCCTGCGCTCTAAAAACAAATAAAACAATCACTTCATTCCTTGAGGACACTGCATGACTTTCTTTCTACCACAGCTACCAATCTGGTGGGGGATGTGGGCCAATACTTGCTTCCTCCAAGACATGGTAAGCTTGCCAGCTTCTTTTAAAACTGTTGGTCTCATTTGTGGAAGAAGACAACAGAAGAGAATAAAAAATATGTATTCTGCAATGACAATGACACACATTGCTGGTTCATTTGATTGGGTTCAGTTGCTCGGGCTGTTCCCTAAAGTTTTCATTAATGCTGCTTTTGGTAGTTTCTCATAGTTCTTCTTACTACTTGTTGTACATGTGCTCAAACGACAAAATGTATTTCTGATCATTTCAAACATGCTGGAAAATCTCTGGAGAGCTTGCAGTGCTTGTGTGATTTTCTGTACTAAAAACAGTAAATGTTTACACACCCATTTTCTAACATCTCTTACTGAATTAAAGAGGCTGTTTTTCTAACTATGCTTTGAATGTGATGGTTGTAAATGAACTCTGTGCTATTTAGCTGTGTATTGTGCCTCAAAAGGCAGTCCAGACTGAAACGATCCTTTTGCATGAATGGGTGGAGCTACTGAAAAGGCAGATAACCTGATTGGCCTTAACGTTAAAACCACCTGCCTATTATTGTGTCTGCCCCCCTCGTGCCTTTGGATCAGCTCTGACTTGTTGAGGCATGGCCGACACAAGACCTCTGAAGGTTTGATGTGATATGTGATACCAAGATGTTAGCAGTAGATCCTAGGTAGGTCCTGTAATGTGATGTGTCTCTGTCAGTCTGTCTAGTTCGTCCAGCCCATCCCACAGTCTGCACCTTTGTCATGTGCCTGAAACCATTCTTGAACAGTTTTTGCAGTGTGGTTGGGCGCATTAACCTGCTTATAAAGGCCACTGCCATTAGGGAATACTTGCCATGCCTGGGGGCACACATGGTTTACAACTATGTTTACTTAGGTGGTCAGAGCTGATTGGTTGTCCCTTCATATTTGGTAGGTACTACCCACTGTGGACCACGTCCCACAAGACCTGCCATTTTAGAGATGCTCTGATCCAGTCTAGCCATTACTAACTGTTCACTTGCTGCCTAATATGTCCCACCCCTTGACGGGTGTCATTGTAACGAGGTAATCAGAGTTAATTACTTCACCTGTCAGTGGTTTTAATGTTATTGCAAATCAGTGTACATGTAAATGTGCTGGTTTTCATGACATTACAAAAAGAGTCAAAACAAGCTCTTGCAGCTTAATGTAGACTGTATGTACTTTGGAATGCTATGTTTTGAAACTATAACAGTGTTTACGCACTACATCAACCTTTTTTCTGTTATGTGGCCTTGTAAAATGTCAGAATCAGACACTCTGTCATGGATCCAGAAACTAAAAGTGAACTTCATCTGCACTTGCTTGCGTGGTGTGCCCACCAACAAGATAACTGATTGCATGCAGTAAGTGTGGTGTGAGCAGGAAAGTGAGTCCACCATGGTAGTGCTGATTACGGCCTGGCCACCGTGCCTACTCCTTGTGTCAATACTGTCATTAAGGCCTGCTTCCCCACCGCTCTTGACAAACACAGCTGGTGTTCCACTTAAGAGAGCGGGGTGACACGAGTGAGCAGCTTGGCATCACTGGTGTGCTATTAACGCGCTGACTCACGAGGCTTTATAATAAGAGCTTTCAGCCCACTTGCATGGAGATGGGATGGCAGTGATGGGTGAGGAGTGCGTGGGGGAGATATTCATTACAAATCAATGAGGCAGTCTCCCAGAGGAGCGGCCAGTGTCCGCCGTGCTATTCTTCTGGCTGTCTCCATTTGGCTTAGGCTGGTAATCCATACCGCTCATAAATCCTGTAGGCCTTTTTGCACACTGAGACAGGGTCTCACTGTCAAACGCAAAGAATGAAAGGACGGTGGGCCCCGCACCTTGCTTCAGAGCATCTGATATCTTTTGATTCATAATGCACTGAGCTCCTGTTGGAGCTTCTGTAGGTGAGCAGGGGAAGTCTAAGTCTAAACTGCTGAGTAAATTTTAGACAGTTTTATGGTGCCTTTAAAAATATGGTTTGACCAAGAGTCAATTTGACTTGACCAGTCGACACATTTTGTTTTTGTATTGTGACTAAGCTTCAGTTTCTGGTTAGCTGCATTAGTATAATTGATAAACTAGAGAAACAAACTTCTGCAACACAAAACATGACTGCCTTTGGGTTTAGGGGATAATTGTGTAAATTAGATGTTTGAGTGACCCATTGCTTTCATGACTTTTCAGAATCAAAATCAGAATCACATAACTTTAGTGGTCCTGCAGGAAATTGCCTATGTTACAACTGCACAGAGATGTGAACAATCTAAAATATACAGTCTAAACAAATCCAACAAAAACTGCAGAAAATACATATACACAAATGCTATAGATAAGTTACTTACAGTTAAGCAAATTACTAGTAAAACTAATAGTGCTTAGAAGTCTGCACGTAATAGAGATCAGTAAATATAAGTAATATTTATAGTAAGTATTGATATTTCTCATGGTAAGACTATGGCACATAATAAGATATTGCACATAATGATAATGTTTAAGCACCTGATAAGAAAATTGCATGACACTGGACATGGCAGACTGTTATACAAAATAATAAGATAATAGTAATAGTAGTAATGATAATGATTTGAGCTGTGGCTGGTGTAAAGTGGACTGTTGCTTCAGGAACAGCTCAGTGCTCAACCTGTCTTTAGGTTTCTCACGCCTGACCACCCGCCCGCGTGTTTCCCAGACATGGCTCGATATCGATAGGGAAGCTGGAGGAGAGCAAACGTTAGTGCAGTGGATCAGCCGCCCCCTCACCTCGTGCGGATTGGGAGGCTGTGTACACCTGGCTAATTGGGCCTGGCGTGAGCGGCACATACAGAGTCTCAGCTTTTCTCCTGTGATTAGGCCTCTGACAGGTCCCGCTTTTCTTCTTGCTGTTTGGAGTGCCAGCTCCCATCTAGGAGCTACTTTATCTTGGGCAGGCGGCCTGACGTGGCTCCTCACTGAGGGAGACAGTGGGTAATCACCAGGGGAACATGTTTGGTTTGCACAACCAGATCCTCCTCACTGTTCTGCATGAGCACATCCGCCGCAGTCTCTCCGGATATGCCGCTGAATTTATTTAGCCAGAATGCTGGAGGCACACAAGGATGCAAATGTTCATCTTTATGCAAAAGAAAACTAACAGGCTTGGCAAAGCTGAGCAGTTTCTGTTTTCCTCCGTGTGTTTGGAATACAGTCGACCCGATCCGTGCTCCACCCATGAATCCATTCTTTCTTAACGGTTCTTAAGGTGCTGGACAAGCTTCACAGAACGTTGACTGAAACCTCAGTCAGTCTAATGAAACATTTATGAAATCTTTGGTAACACTTTACAGAAGGCCAGTATTTCTAAGACTGTGCAACACCTGCGTAAGAATTTTATAACATACATCAACCCACATAATTACTCCTAATACCCAGATCTGATTCACCTAACTTCTAATCACATGGCTCTTATTTATGGACATAAATACCTCAGACTTCCACATTCCACATCCGATTTGCAAAAGATTGCATATTAAGCATTTGTTTTATCCTGTTATTCAGTTTATCTGGTTTGAATTGCACTGGATGTCTCATTCTTGACTTCGATTCCTGTCTTGTGCCTTTGTTTAGTTCGCTTATTCGGTTTTCGCTTCACTCTGACTATGTAGGTTCTACTCTTGGGTTCTGTTCTTTGGTATGACTATTCGGATTTGTGTACTTGTTTGACTGCACCTTAGTTTTGGGTCACTGCTTGTATCTGTTTTTGTATTCGGCTGATCTATGGAATAAATATTTCTAACTGTTTTACTCCATTCTGGGGTCTATCTTCAGAATCCTGACAGATACCCAATCACCATTTACATTCGCTAGATGAAATGGTGGGTTTCCAGTTTAAAATTGTATGTTATTCTAAGCTGGATGAATCAAATCCAGGCTCATTTCCAAGCAGGTTTGATGCAACAACAGTAAATTTTCCACCTTGTTAATGATAGCTTGATTACACGACACAAATGTCAGATCTGTTTTAATTGTGGGATGTTGCATACAAAACAAGATTTTTAAAAAAAAATGAACTGTCCCAAAATATTGTGATGAGTTACTCATCACTGAAGATGATTTTTGTCAATGTTCTGTAAAAGCTATCTAATTTGGCAGCTTCCCAAGTAGGAATGTGGTAATGGGCAGTTTATTGGGCGGGGGGGTGGGGGGGGGGATGCTGTTATGTTTGTATGGGGTTGCAGGTGGTTTCATTTTGTTATTCTGTAGTCCTGTAGGCCCTCAGTGTACTTTCACTTCCATTTGACTTGATGCTTATTGTAAAGTGTCTCCGACCTTATAAAGGCCTGGGGTTGGGCCTAGTGTGTGCTCTGTGTTCTTAAGGATATTTAAATCATGTTTAAATCATTCAGTCACCTCATTCTTTTGGGCTCACTACCTGCAGAATGATTTAATGGAGGTAACAAGATGTGCTGTAGGCCTGAAATATCGAGCATTGTCGGCGCTGCTGCTGTCGAACACAATGCATGTCAGTTAAAGCCAGTTATTAAATCACAGGTAAAACTCTCTTGCGCATATAAATCCTCCGAGGCTCTCCTGCTCAGCATACAGAGCTATTCATACTGATGCATATTACCTTCATAAATGTCTTCTTTATGCTTTGCTGTATATAATATTTCCTCGCTGTTTATTTGTTTTTGAGGTTCTTGCCTTAAAAGAATTATAATCTCAAATGATGAGCATAGCTGTGTAGTGACAGCAGAGCTAACTGTGAAAAGGCTGTGATGCACAGAAAACCAGGAACACAATGAGACTTTCATCTTCATCCTTGTTCAAATCCGTCAGGTGGTGACGCATGCCTTCCAGAAAGGGCACAGCGAGCTCGACGCTATAAACGATTTGCTTTTAAGGTGAGCCGCCGGTCTGCCAGAGCTGCCACTAATGAACTGAGTGCGTGAACGTGCAGCAGGGTGTCGGGTCCCAAAGAGCCCCAGACACAGCGGTAATAAAGATGAATAATGCAAATGCAGGGTGCGCACGCTCGGCTCCGTCGGCAGGAATCAGCGCGCTCGTTATTTACCTTTACACAGTTGTCACAGGGGGCGGCATGCAGTGCTCGCGCCAAATAGATGGCCTCGAGAACTCGGAGATGGTAAAAGTAAGACAAATGTGGCCATAAGGTCCCAGCATTAATCACAATAAAACCATTACTCTCCTTAAAACACGGCTCGAGGTTTCAAAGACTTTTGAGAGGACTGAAAAACTAAACTATGGCCATGGCTGAAGAGGCCTGTAAAAGTATAAAAGTAACACAGATTTCTTTTGATTGTCTGTAAATACTAAAATTTTCCTGTTGTCGTGTGGCTATTATAACAGTCAGATCAGAATTAATTTATGATTCATTTGTTAAATCCCATTTTTTGGCCTGCACATACATCTTTTATCATCCAGTATCAACTTTAATCCAGTAAACAACATTTGTATATGTTTTTCCCTGCTGTCCTAGCTTTACTGTGTCATATTCCCCTGTAGTCTATAATTATTATTTTCTAATATGCTCGATGCAGCTGTTTCTATAATTGTTGTTATTGTACTTTTTTGCACTTTTATTCCATATAATAGCTAACTTGATATGCGCACAGGGGTCCTTTCAGTACATGCTAATGACATAGGAATCACACACACACACTCACTCACACACACACACACACACACACACACACACACACACACACACACACACACACACAGTGCTGTCTTTGGTAAATTAAAGCTGTTTTGCGGTGACGTGAACTACAGTGTGCAGTACAGTGTGAGTAAAATGGCACTAAAGTGCAGAAGCTGCTGCCCTTGAAATCACCGGCTGCAGTATTTCAGCGGCCAAGTGCATGCCTTTATGAAAAAATGATTACAGGAAGCGTTGAGCCTTTGACTAGTGAATGGCAGAGGATTTGGCTCTGATAAATCTCCCACAGAATAGCGGTGCTTTTCTCCGATTGGGGGTGATTCAATGGGAGTTAATTGGCCACATTAACTCTGCAGGCAGAGGTCTGTGGAAGAGCAGATGTGGGGCTGAAAGAGAGCAAGCTGCTCACGCCCTGTTCGGCCACCTGCAGCAAAGCCTTTACCGCGGCTGATCAACTATACACGAGCAAATAGAGCCTAACGAACAAAGAATTAAACACAGAACTATTTTACCTTAGAAATATCAAAGATATGAACTTCTTCAGTTTTATTCTGCCTTCCTTTCTTTTTGTGTGGCAGTTACTGAGAAGCTGAAATGAATGTGGTTGTTGGAACTGGCAGCCAGATGGTGGGAAATCATTGTTAATTACATTATTGATTGGTTTAAATAGCTCTCCTTTTGTACTAGGTCAATACAGATAATTAATATGATTTTGTGTTGTTGCATTAATAGCCTTGTTTGGGATTCCCTATCATGGAACTGGTCAGTGGATGTGAACATAAACAGTGTTCAGTTAGAGCAATGTGAGTTGACGCCTGTCCATTTCTGCTGGGAAGCCTTATTTTGCTGTTTATTAAGGTTTCTGAATTATCCAGTCAGTCTTGTTGTTTGAGTTTACTTTTCATCCTGGGGGGGTGCCTCAGAAAAAGAGTCTTATTCATTCTGGAAAGGTTTGAGGACCCTCACACGCAGTGCCAAAATGACTGTGAAGTGTTTACACACAGCACACGCACTCGCACGGTTCCTTATAGACTTTTAATGAAGCTGTGTGGAATGGTGACAGTCATATTAATTATCAGTGTCAACCCACGCAGTTCATTTCTCATTGTGTTAGTGGCCAGCTGCTCAGCGCTTTGATCACTCATGTAATGACTTGAAAGTCTGAAGGTTTGCCAAATACTCTGCACGTATGTTTTCCGTGCCACTGCGTGAAATAAGGTCTTATAATCTAATGAATTCCTACTAATGAAGCTATTCAATAGGCTTGGATTCTGTGTACAATATTATTTAGTGCTGTAATGTACTGACCTCATCACGCTCTGCCCACAAATGTGTTTTTATAACCACTACTGGCCAAAATCCCAGTCGGCCTGGTAGTAAATTTTGTTTAGTGATGTTCTGTTATTTTGTGTTTGGGTTTAAAAAGATACACGGCCAAATGAGCATATTGTTGTAGCTGATCAAAACTAATCATGTAAGTGGCAATGTATTTACAGTTATGCAAACATTAGCTCAATTTTAATAGAAATCTACATCTGAGCTAAATTAACAGTGCAATCATATGCATGCACCCATTATAAATGTCACTTGAAATGACAACTTTCCACATTCTGGGAAGAATAATTGCACACTGTAATTTCACCTCAAATTTCTTAAAAAGCAACTTTGCAGTGTAAAAGTGTATTTGCTAGCAAAGCACAGATGGGTCAATTACAATTCATTTTAATCACTCAATAAATATTAATTGCAACCTTTGGAGGGTGTTCGACTCCAATAATTAATGAGAGGCATTGGAACAAAGGGATTCAAGAAGTCCCATGTGTGTAAATAGAGGGAACTGATTTTTTTCTGAACCTTCTGATCTTGAGTCCCCCATTGTAGTGCTGGGCTATATTGATTAAATTGAGTATCACAAGATTTTCCAAATATGTAACAGTATCAGATTTTGCAGTTAGCATTAACAAAATTAATGAGCCAGTGCTTCCTGAGTACTGATGCTTTTTAGAATGCCTTACTAAACTTCTTACCAAAAATAAGAGGCAAAAACATATTTTATAGGAAATTAAAGGGAAATTCACTATTTGCTTAGCTTTATTTTAACTATTTTCACAAAACAAGCTGAAGTTCCCAGCAAATGACACACATTATTGTTAGTTGTCCAGTTCTGGATGCTGTACAATTCACAGAATGAAACACAAGTAAAAAAGCAAAGTGCTTGGGAAAATAGTTTTGTAATCTATTTAAAAAGATGTAAGATGTTAAAATATTGCCGGGTATCTGTGAGCCAGCATAGTACAGATGAGCTACTGCTGAACATTCCAGATGATCATTTAGAATGCAGTATAAAGGCTACAGATCAGATTCTTGTGTTGCATCGTGATTTCCCTGCTTTCCCTCTTAAACATGGCAGATAATCTTTGAACCAGCTGGGCAGACTGGGATGGGCAGTAAAGAACTAAAAGAACCCTTCTGTACATTGACCAGTGACCTAGATGAGTCAACAACTCCCTCTGTCTATAGACAGGGCTGATGGTGGAATGAGTATGGAACATCAGCAATTTCCTTTGGGATCAGTAAAGTTTTCTGATTCTGAATATTCAGGCCAGTGATACTTAGTTTCATGTGCTTAAGCAAAATCAGAGAAATGTTGACTTCTCTGAGCATTGTTAAAATGATAATGCTTCTACTCAAAATATAATTGTGAAGAAACTGAAAACTTACTCACTTTCATTTGTGATGGTGGTGCCTGTACTGCTCTGCTGTTGCTCACACTTTTCATTTTTTAGTTAATAGACCAGAAGCATGGAGTCTAAACTTCAGTACCTATTCGGGACACTGGCTGTACAAAGAAGTTGCACTGCGGTGCTAGGAGTTAATCGGTACCATCATTTTTGCACCTAAAGTTGTTTTAGACATCTAATAACTCTGTAGTATACAGGCCAGAGTAGTTCTGG
>JBBPCX010000001.1:23316058-23341222 GCA_037974365.1 Hydrocynus forskahlii
ACATATACACTAAGTACTTTTGTATATGTGTGTTTTGTGTGGAATGCCAGAAGAGATTTATATTTTTAAAAAGCCTAATTTTATTTGTTTAGTGTAAAATATCGGTAGGCCAGTGTGTATTTTTCAGGGAGTGCTAGCACATTATGGCCATGTATGATGCCACATCTCATAGCAGCCACATTTCTAATTTGCCTTTCTTGCTCTGAAAAACAGCAGGAATCGCTTCTGAAAGGGCATTATGGTAAGGGGAAAAGAGCAAGTGGTAGATGAATGGGAGTCCCTAACCGCAGTTCTGCTCCATCGCCAGGGTTTAATGATAAATAATTTTTTTGACAAAGGGCCAGTGTGGCTGGCTGGTGGTGGCGCGAGTAAGCGGCCTATTGAAATGTCAGCAGGATTAAGCTGCTGAGGAAGAGGCTGGAGAACCTCTCCATAATCCCAGCGAGGAGACGAAATGTCAGTGGCGGCTGTGTGCCCCCAGCTCTCCCTGCAAAACTGCAGATTTTATTTTCCTTCTTCTTCCCCTCTAAAAAGGAGAAGAAAAGTTGTGGCAGCAGTGTGCAGTTCATCACGATCGCAGCTGTTCAAATCAAGCCCAATAAGAATGCATTAGCTTCAGCGCCACGCCGCCAGGATCTTTAATGCGGAGGGATTGGGGAAGCGTACATGGAGGGCTCCGTGCCCACTTTTTTGCAGCCGTGCTAAGCTTACCCACCACAGCCCGGCTGGGACGGGGGGCCCTGCAGCACTCGGCATAATGAGATGGCACTCCACTGGAGCAGACGCTCACGAGTCATGCGGTAATTAGCATTAGAGGTGCTCAACAAGTCGCTGTTCAGCCAAGCACAGAAAGACGGTAAAATCCAATCACTCTCAGGCCTGCTGATTATTGGTTGTGTTAATAATAGTGCGCATAAGAAAATCATATTGTTTCGCTCAGATGAGCAGGGGATTGGAGTGTGTTTGCGGAAGTCCTGCTTTCTGAGCGTCAAGCTCAGCAAATGCAGACAAATTCACGACTGTGAAAACGTAATGGCTTTGGTTGGAGCTGTACTCACTGACTGATGACTGCTGAGTGGTGGCTGCCTAAGCAGAAGTGATACTTCCGTGAGAGCTGCCCTAAAATGAGAGTTAACAAATGTGCACACCCTTATTTGGCCTGTAAACGTAGTTAGGGACTGAGATAGACATGATGGTTAAACTGTAAAACTGTTTGGGCACCCCTGGTCAAATGACACATTTGTTTGCTTTGTAAGTGAGAATGCCAGGTACTCTTCTAAAATAAAATACAATTAATATTGTATCTTAAGTAATATATTATTATTTGATATATTAATTTTCCTTCCAAATTTTTTAGCCTTTGTCAATGTTAACAGACTCATATTACCTGTACAGCAGCAAGCCACTAGGGGGCGACGGCGATATTTTAGGTTTCTTATTTGTGAGGCTGTCACGCTTATGATCACTGTCACATGCATAGTTTGAACAACGTTTCGCGCCAAAGCATTTGTTTCAGCTTCCTTATACACACACACATATCAGCTGACAGTCATTTCCATGTGCGCGCTGCACAACCCGGAAGTGCGCGGACCGCGACCAGCAGATTACTGACAGATTGAAGGCTTGTTTCTTTTGATTTAGAAAAAAATAAGTATAGGGACACACTTTTCCCTCCTCATTAGGCTATTCCTGATTCACTAATATCAGAGAAATCTTAATATAAAGATAACTCCCACTCTCAGAACACTTCCGCGGGCGAGTGCAGAATTTAGCTGTCTAGCTCCATAGACGTCCATTCATTTTCCATCGGAGGGCCGGATGGAAAACTCTGGCGGGCCGGATGTGGCCCACAGGCCGCCAGTTGACAATCACTGGCCTAGTGAGGATACTTGCCTTCAGCAGACCACCACTGAGTTCCTGAGTAAAACCCTTAGCCCCAAGTTGCTCCAGGGAGACTGCCCCTGTAGTTAGGGAATGGAAATCGCTTGTGCTAAATGGTGTAAATGTTTGTGCAAATCCTGCACACTTCACATTTTATTTCACAGTTACTGTTTATTCACTGAATTTAACACATTATTGAACTTATACATCATGTATGTGTGTGTTTCCTATGTTTCCAATATGAACAGAATTTATCCATTGAAATTAGTAGAAAATTCCATGTTCTTTGAAGGGGGTATCTCTTTTCAGTAACATGAAATAAACTATGCATTGAATCTATCATGCTGGAAGGCTCTGCTATATTTCAAAGATACATTTATTTAGATGCATTCACAACAGGAGCCGTTCTGTAGAGTGTAATTAAATTAATCCAGAATGTCTCATATTTAAATAATTGTGACCAAATCTCAAGGTGGATAAAAATTACTATAACTAGACAACTATGCATTATTATTTATTCTATTGTGGCCGTAATATAACATCCAAAAATGCCTTCTGCACTAACAATAAAGGTGCCAAAAGGGTTTTTTGGGAGCAAAGCTGTAGAAGAACCATTCATTTGAGTGGTTTCAGCATGAGCTCTCTATTCCTTTCATTCTTTGATCTACTGCAAGTTTCTTTAGGGCGGCAGTTCTCAAATAATTCTCGAAGGCCACCTTTGTGGAGTGTAAGTCCCCCCTTCCCCCACCCGCTACTCACCAGAATATTGTGCATTTTGCTATTTCCTTTGTAACTATCGCTGACCTTCTCATACAAGAGATGTGTCACTCTTATATAACATTCTTGTTCTAAGGTTAAGTGGGCACTGGATGGACATGACTGGCATTTATATTACATTTTTATAATTTTGCCCATCCGCCATTTTGAAACTGGAGATTGTGGACCAGGCCTTCTTGTCCAACATCAGTGGCTGACCTCATAAATGCTCTACAAATTAAATGAGCTCAAATTCCCACAGAAACTCCAAAATCTTGTGGAAAGCCGTCTAAGAAGAGTGGAAGCTGTTATAGCTGCAAAGGCGACCAACTCTATTTTAAAGTCTATATATTTGAATGCAGTGTCATTAGTCCCTGTTGGTGTGATGGTTAGGTGTCCCAATAGTTTTGTCCATATCGTGTATGGTCAAAGTAGATTTAAAAAGATAGTGAAACAAGTGAAGTAAAGATACAAAAACATTTCTACAGTTTGGATAAGATAAGATAAGCCTTTATTAGTCACGCGAGTGGGAAATTTCCATTGTTACGGCAGAAAGTGGACAGTACGAAAGTAAGAGCGGCAAAAACAATAGCATAAAGCTATACAACACAACAGTATAGAGTAAAAGTATACTATACAAATAGTACGAAGTTAGAAATATAGAGACATATATATTTATATATACCTATGTAAGTATATGTATGTCTGTATGCATTGAATAGCAGAAGGTATTGACAAAAACAGTAAGCAACAGTAAAAGTAAAAAAAAAAAAAAAGTAACAATGAACCAGTCAGCTGCACATTGCTCACAGTTATATCTTGAAACACTGCTCAGGGAACCAAAACAGGCTTTTTATGGAAAATATATGGAAAAAACATTAATGACATGTGATTCCAAACTTTTTAGCATATATTACAGAGTGCAGCAGTTACGCTCTCATGTCTGTTGTGTGTCTGCTGGCTGGAGGCTTGGCATGCAGCGAGTGTTTCACGTCTGTCTGGTCATTATCATTGACGGCTGAGTGCCTGGGCCGGTGGAGTAGATTTGCTGCACCTGCCCCAGGAGGATAAGCGTAAAAACCCATTGAGCCTCCTCAGACAAAAACGCTTCTCTAACTAAATGGTGTTTTCCACCACTTGATCATGGATATGCTCCCGGCCTGCTCTTTGATTTGCTGCTCATTTGGGTGTCTGAAGCCCTTTTTTTACGCTTACTCACGTTAGGCATGGCCTTTTCACACTGCATGGTCTATAAAAGATTCAAATGAGTATTAATGGTACAATGCTGCATATGGATCGCCATTGATGCAGTGCAGGAGGGCAACGAATAGGGAAAAAAGCGAGATATGTTGGATTATTAGGAGCTGACGTTATTGGCCAGGTGTCGCTGTAATGAAGTGCATTTGTTTCGCCTGAGTGTGACAGAACATCTCTGTGTCAGGACTATGGATCTCGTTATAGGAGAGGGGAATTAAATTGCCAGTTTCTTGACCTCAACCTTTCAGCTCTGTGAAAAGGTGGACCAATTAAAAGGGAAGGCGGTTGTGTGTGGTGTAAATGCACCGCCGGTGACTGCCACGCTGAAACTGACTAGAGCCAGTGTGAAGCGGCTGTGGGCTGTTTTGTGGGGCCGCACAGCTGTGCTGCTTTATACAGTAATGAAGATAATAGGTATAAGTGGGATAGAGGGTGGGATTGCAGGTTGCGATAAGGTGCTGAATTTTCCCATGCAGCCGTGAGAGCTTTAAACAGCTCGGATCAGAGGCTTAAGTGAATCGTACAGTAGCTCGGCCTTCTGGTTTATCTCATGCTGACAGTTTTGTGTCGCTGTCAGTTTTAAAGGCAAATCCCACCGCGGCCTGGATTAGCAGCCGAGAGCCAGAGAGGCCATAATTAGAAACTTGTGGGAATTTTGGATGCACAGTTTTTACCTCCTTCAGATGCTTTCAGCCTATTCCGACATCTGGCAGGGGAGAATGGGACACAACCTAACATAATTTTGTCAAATTATTGCGGGGGCGTTGTTAGGCTTGGGCATCTGGGGCTACAGCCCCGAATGTTCTATTTATAGTCTTGGCTCTGAAAATAATAGGCAAGGGAAGGTAAGTTTATTTGTATAGTGTATTATCATACACGGAGGTCATCCAGTGTGCTTTACAGAGATCAAATAAGCATAAAAGCATAAAACAAAAGTAAGCAATAAAATTGAATATGTTACAGAAGTAGCATTTAAGATTAAGTTGAATGAATCAAAATAAAGCAACTTAGAATACAGATAACTGAAAGCAGGCGAAAACAGGTTGGTTTTAAGTTTCTTTATAATTTAGTTACAGCTTTAATGTGATCACGGAAACTGAGATTCCCATCCATGATTACACCTAGGTTTTTGGCATGGGATGTAGTTTTATTGACCTAGATTAAAGATATGTTTGTGATCTAGCTGAACAGAACTATCTCAATTTTTGCTACATCCAGCTATAGATGTATGTATGTATGTATGTATGTATGTATGTATGGATTTATATATATTTATCACAGTAAATTGTGACAATCTCATCACAATTTATCACAGTAAATTGTGATGAGATTGTCAGACACTGGAAAGTTCATATTCTTTCTGTTTATTTTCCCCCAAGATGTTAAACTCAAAGCAGTTGAAACAAAACAACATTTTGCGATCTTGTGGACCTCAGTGCAAATTAAAAGGGAAGGAGGTTGTATTTCACCTTGTTCCTTACTATCGTTATTCACTTGTTTCCTTACTATTTCTAGGAAGTGCTGGCTAATGGCAGAAATTCATTATTAAGTTATGATAGTTACCTGTTAATCCAGACTCGCTCTAGACTATTGTCTAAAAGTTTGGAATCTCTCAGTTGTTGTAACACCTATTAGATTGAGTTGGAACACTGTTGGAACACTCCTCCCTGTGCAGGCTGTATTTTAGTCTGGCCAACTTTCGCTGTAACTTCTTTATGAGCTTCAGACTGGTGTGTCAGGCACCAAGAGAGTCACTAAAACGGTGTGTGATGAATTCTCTGACCTAAACATACACTTAAAGCACATAATAAAAAATTGTTGTTTTCATGATACAAAATCGTTCTAGAAAAATCTGTGAGACAGCAGTCAGAATGGTCAGAAAACGTTACAATGGGTAACAAGAAGGTGAGAAATCTGTAAATTAATATAAAAAACCTTTAACCGCATGTTTCGCTGTACCCCACATACTTGAACTCCTTCTAAGTAGCCTTTATTACACACACCTTCTTTAGTGGTTGGAAAGTGCTGAACTCTGATCATACGCACCTTCCCTTATCTTTAGAAAGCAGCGCAGAGGGTTTTCTTCAGAGAACCTTCCCTAATTTAGTTAATCGCATTAATCAGGCTCCTTCAGAAGTGCCTTTTATCTGCTTTGAAATGCAAGGTAATGTAGGTCATTCAGCCGTAATACACACTTTTATACATTTTTATGATGAGCGATATGGGTTTAATCTTGATTAGGGATTTCAAAACGTGTGTCAAACACCAGAGATAATGTGACATGATCGCAGCCGTAGCTGTGCAGTGGTTTTTAGTCCTGGCAGAAGATGAAGCCGTAGGGTTACAGCAAGTGCTCTGATTCCTGTTGTGCTATCCTGTTACAGTAAATGATCAAACAAAACATCACATTTCCTCAAAACACTTCTTTTGTGGACTCTTCAAAGAACTTGTAATAAAATGCTCACTATGCAGACACTCTGGAAAGTCCTTGTGGATGTTTGCATGTTTGCCAGGGGTACACACACACACACACACACACACACACACACACACACACATACACTCACAGACACACACAGGACTTCTTTTGCAGTGTGTACGGCTGTGACTGATTAAAAACTTTCACTTCATCTTGCTTTCTGTCATATAGCCGCCGCGGATCTTTGAGAGAGGACACATCTGAACCTGCTTGGAGTGGCTTTCAGTTCTCACTGTAAAAATGGAATTCCATTGATTTCTGATGATACGTGCACAGTAATTTTGAGAAGTGGTGTGTAAGTATAAATGTACTGATTTCGTTACAGTGGTAGTGACAGGAAGCCAGTGGTCACAGTGTCCTCAGTGCAAATATGCCCATTTTATTTACTATCCAGCATGACTACTGAAAGTCTCAAGTTTTCATATGTAATGATAGTGATAGTAAAATAGGGGCGAATCTAAAACAAACGTATTTTGTTTAACATTCTGCACGTATCTCTGTACTATGTATGGAGTTGAAAAATGTGCTTTAAACCAACTATTAAACAATTACTCTGGCATCAGGCAGAATAATAACTCTCTGTGAGGTGGCTTTTAGTGGAATTAAACTCTGGTTCCTATTACCACTACTGTGAACAATTCTGAAAGAATTTCTTTGGAACAGTCTAGGTTTTATTTAAGCTGTAATTTTTAAAACTGGTGGAATTCATCATAGAGTAGGGTCGCAAAACCACATTGTGCACTGTAGGTAAAGTAAATGCTTGATATACAAAAACAAGGCTCACCCTGAACAGAACTAGCCCAGAATCAAACAGCCGTCTGAAGGTCAGTTGGGAGAACAGGAATGATGTTTCATTTATACAGAAATATTAACACATTTATGTTATGTTCATGATGGCAGACACCTCTGTCAGCTCATGCTCAGGGACGTGTGTGTAGGCACTGCAGTGTAATGCAGACGCCAGGAGGAAATACAGCACATCAAAGAGATGGAGAGAGACCGGACGGCACAAGGTCAGAGGCTCAGTGGGCAGTGGAGACGTGGATAATCAAAAACAGTACTCTGATGACTTTGTATGTCTGTATTTAAAGCCTCGGATGATGTTCAGTTCAAGCCTGAGGCGAATTCTGACACAGTGCATTTTCTGTGTAGTATCCTAGAATCCACAGGAGTGAGCTGTGACTGAACAGTCTGTTTCTGGACCTTTACACAACACAGTCGATCAGCCAAGACATGTTTGGTGTTGGAAGTTTGCTTTTTCATTTTTAGATTAGAGCTACGAAGATAAGAGTTAACGGAACCCTCTTACACTCCATTAATGAGCATCACGCTGCATGCCTAAACCAACACACACTTTCCTCAGACTCCGTTTCAAGCAATATCCAACAGACTTGCTCATGCAGTGTGTAATGCTGGAAAGTGTCTTGAGTGCTTTAGTATGCATGATGTACTTAGTGGCATTATTCAAAAGAATGAATAATAAATACATATTTTGCTAAATAGTATTATTTTGGATAGTTTACATCCAAGAAAATGTGTCATACTGTGCTGCGGGAGACGACAATATACACACAACACACACAAGAAATTGTTAAAGCACGCCCTGCCGTCTTTGCACACTTATTCTGCCTTAATTTTATATAAATGAACTCAGAGACATTCAGTTAAATTATGTGGAAAGGTAACAATTTTTTTCATGAGCAAAGTCAAGCTACATGCTGAGATTCAACACTCCAGCACGTACCTAATGGAGCTGGAACGATAAACAAACGATTGCAAAAATATTTTTCAGGCCTCCTTGGGGCACAGAAATGCCATCCAACTGTACACACACTTTTCTTCTGGGCACCTAAATCTGCTTGTGTTTTGGAGACAGGCCCCCAAAGCACCCAACAGTTGGCATGTCAGCTCATTGTAACGAAAATGTAGCGTCAACGTAAACGGTACATATTTACTTGTAGTGGTCCTGATTAAACCGTCTACACCCCTACTTTCTCCAGCTCTGACTTTGACATTGATCAGCTGTAACATTAAAACCACTGACAGGTAGATTGAATAACACTGATCTAATTTAAAATGGCACCTGTCAAGATACACATGCAGCAAGTGAAGAGTCGGTTCTGTTGATCTGATGGAAGCAGAAAAAGATGCCAAAGTGTAAGGATCTGAGAGGCCAAAGTGTGATGGTCCCATGATGACCCCTGTCCACGGCCAAAAGTGCCTGGAGTGGGCACATAAGCATCTGAACTGGACCATGAAGCAATTGGAGATGAATCATGTTTTTCTTTTGCGTCATGTGGAGAGCTGGTCCATGTGTGTCCCTTGCCTGGGGAAGGCATGATTCCAGGACACACTGCGTGATGCTCTTTGCAGTGTACTACTGGGAAACCTTAAAACTGACCATGGCCAGAGGACCTCCTCATAGTGCTCCAACTGTCATTTGTTGATCTTTAACACCTTTAAATTTCAAAGTGTAGTAAACAATATTTCAATTGATGCAAGCACATAATAAAAATAATGAATGACAGTTATGTAATACATTACATTAACATTTTATTTGTCCAATGTAAAGCCACTTTACCTCAAATCTGGCCAAAATTCACATTTTAGTCTCCTAAAGAACAAACAATGCACTCCCTAAGGTAGAGCACAGGCCTTAAGTACATTAAATTGGCTACGATTAAGTACAATAAATTGGATACAATTGAGTACATTAATTTGGATTTTGCATTGATGTTTTACTTGTTCCAGGGAAAGGGGCATATTTACAATTTTATGCACATTTTTAGAACTTTTTAAAACAAAGTAGAAGCTTAAGAACCGCCTCAAAACTGACCATGGTATTAACAGTCATTTCACAGTAACAGCACATGTAGCCTGAAAGATAGTTTCATCTGAAAGTGTACTCATTTATTTGATATAAAGAGAACAAAGTTGGCAGTGGCCTCTTTCAGCAGGGTAATGCTCTCTGTAACATGAGAGTTCAAGGTGTTGCATTGGCCCCCAAATTCCCAGATCTCAACCCAATCAAGCATCTGTGGGATGTGCTGGCCAAACTAGTCTGATCGATGGAGACCCCACCCCACAACTTACAGGATCTGAAGCTGGCGTTCTGGTGTCAGATACCACAGACACAACTTCAGAAGTCTTGTGGAGTCCACGCCTCAAAGGGTCAGAGCAGTTTTAGGAGGACGATTGGGACCTTCTCAATATAACATGTGGTTTTAATGTTATGGCTCATCACTGCAGTGTTATCTCGAGGCTAAAAGCAGTAGTAGCCGCCATCTTGAAACCTGAATCCTGTCTGTTTTTTGGTCCACTTGATGTTTCACAGAATTATCTCTTACAGGCCTGAGTGAAATGGAAATGAATATTGAAAATGTTGCTGTAATCGCTCCTCGAGCCTTGGTGCAGATATGAAAGTGTTTCTGCGTCGCTGTCGTGCTGTATGACGGCTTGCGCAGTAAGCCGGAGTGCTGAGATAATGGCTCTGTTCTCCAAACAGAGGAGAGCTAGCACCCTTGCTATCTCGTAGGCAGATTAGCACGCCGTCATCGATCACAGCACGACTTCATACATTATCGCAGCCAGCATCACTGATCCTCTCACAGACTTCACTGGATATGAATAGCGTTACAGCAGCAGGCCCGCGACAGCTGTTTCAGCCCTCGTCACTCCTCACAGCGCTGTTCCACAGAACCAGAGCACCTCACAGCGCTCAAACTGACATCTGTCGTTCTTTAACACATTTGAACCTGAAGGCTGAAGTTAATGATATTTAAATGTAATGTAATCACATCACAAAATCATTGCAGTTATGTAAAAAATTACATTTCTGTTTGATTTGTCCAAAGTAGATAGTTTGCTATTTCAAATCTGAAAAAGTACCTAAGGTACAAATGATGTAGCCCGGAAGGCAATTGTGTACATGTAACAAACTGAGGAGAGCGCACTTAGTTGCACTGTAAATGTTACTGTGTTTATAGAGTTGTATCACTTTTCTACATAATTGAACACAGTAGCTGCTCTTTATATTGTGTGGAAACATTGATGAATGGACCAATAATGAATTGACCAATGTAAGTATCCCAAAATGACATGGAATAAGGTCTAGTTCCAATGACTTACAGAGAAAGTTAAGAACATATTTGTGTTCTTCCTTAAATTTACCATTTTAGACTCACTGTTTTTTTTCTGTCCAGTGATGATGTGTTAGCACACAGCTACTGGCCTAAAATATCGCCAGCTCGCCTGGTAATTCTCCCTACTCTCCCAATCCAGTGAGTGAGAAACAATATCAAATTGTAAAACCTCATGTGTCTAAATGCCCAAAAGAAGGAAAAGTAGTTTGGGTGCAGTTCCATTGGCCCATTCATCATAAAATGCTGCACAGGACATGAGCAGCTTGTTTCTGAGTGGTGTACATGTTTGAAATGATTTAAAACTGAGGTTTTCTCATGGCTTTCTTATTTTTAATGCAGCCTGACAGCAGTGACTGCGAGTGTGTTCAGTTCTTCCACCCCTTCGAAAATACAGAATGGAGGGATTTCGTTTTCATGATATGCCCCAACATGTAAACCTATTTTGAATTCTTCACAGCCAGAAAGAACATTCCCAGCCCTCATCATGACCTCTGTGTGCCTGAGTGTGTCTTATGCTGAATCTTATCTGATTCACCGTAAGGTCATCTTCTCTGTATAGATAATACACAACAGCCTTTTGAAAACAACACAGCCTATACAGGTGTCATGATAGTTCTGAATTAGACTAAGATCACACCTTAACAGAAAATGACCTAAAGCCATTATTGAGCTGAAGCAGAGGGCGACATTGTTTCGAAAATATTTGCTATAAAATCAAGTGTAAAGGAGGCGTTTCTGGATTATTAAATACATTACACAAAGTTTGTAGACCCCTGCACATCCAGTACTTTCTACTAAAATCAAGGGTACTGATGAAGAGTTTGACCCTTTTAGTGAATTAACAGCCTCTACTCTTCTGGAAGGGTTTTACTCTACTGAAACACTGCTGTGAGGATTGATGAACACTAGTGTCAAGTACTGATGAGGGATGATTAGTTCTACATCACAAACACCATTCCAGAGAGACTGGATGGAACCATCATTCTAGCGAACACAGTTCCACTGCTCCACAGCCCAGTGATGGGTAGGGGAGGGGTCTATGCCCTTTGAGATAGTGCTTGGCGTTGGGCATGCTGACCTGCTCCAGAGCGTCCCGTTCTGTTGCCAGTGGACCTGAATTCACTGATTAGAGGATGGATATGTCTCGGCACATAGTGTAAGTTCATATTGCCAGTACTAACAAATAAATGAAAAAAAAAAAACCAGGTTCATTTTTAAACCAATATGATTTCCCAATACTTTTTCTACTCTTTCTAATGGATTTAGAAATTATTTGCTATAATTTTCATCATATAAATATTTAGGCCATTTATAACATTTATGTGGTTTTATGTACCAATGTTCTGCTCTGATGATCTCACTCATTGGGTGAAGTGACCTGTATTGTGCCATATTCAAAGCGCAACACCCACGTTTGACTGATAACTGCTGAAGGCTAAATAGTTACATGAAAATACGTTCATGTTTGTGAGGTCACAACCATATTGAACAGGTGGCCTTTTTTTTCTTTCAGCTCAGTGTTCCTATGCGAACTGTACAGAATAGGGAGTGCTGGCATAGTACATCAAACACAAAAAAGGATATGTTGTTTTTCAGCGATATGGGACCTTTAAACCAGATTAAAGATGCGGATTAAAGATGCATTTTCCCCAGTTGTATATTGGAAAGCCGTGTCCTCTGAGAAAAAGCATATTTTTCTTTTTAGTTTAGGCAAATGTCAAGCAATTTTCCTGCCCTCTTTAGAAAGCAATCCAAACCAATACAAGGTCACATTTGTCTGCAAACGGGAGCAAGTCAAAATAATCTGAAACAAATCAGAGTGTGCTCGGGGTCGGTAATGCACTCGGGCTTGGGCCAGCTCAGTTCTTTATTTACAGCAGGTTTGCTCTCTGGCTGGGCCTCTGATCCTGTAATCCTGCACACTGATTAACTGCTACATGCAGCTCAGATGCTTTTATCTGTCTCCATACAGAGTCATGGTAAAGGACAGTAAGCTGCTCCCCAGGCAGAGAAAGCAGGTCAGAGTCGCCCCCTCCTCCGTCTAAAGGAGGGTCGTAGGAAGGAAGCAGACAGGTGTGCAGCCTCAAGGCTCCCTCCAGCCCAAGTCGCTCGTCTTAACGAAGATTAATCGACCTTGGCGCATTGGTGTAGCCTTGAAAAATAAGGGGAAATTTGTTGACTACAGATCCGTCTACATCTCCCGCGGTTCGGGGAGAGGTTAGCTTGAGTAAATGAAGACGTCCCACCAGGTCATTTGGAATCTGACACTTGAAGTAATGACAAAGATGATGTACTGGAGCGGGCTGGGCCATCACTCACTGTAATGCCTCCATTACCTCTGCAGAGATGGTGCCAAGGCAAGGAGGTGGAGACTAAAGTTATGGCTCTGATTTGGACTCATTTCCTGTGTTTGAACCACCAAGACAATGCTGTTTAGGCCTTGAGTGCTATTAACGTAGAAGGGAGGAGGCAATAAAAGTTGTAGATTGAAATCCATCTGCGTCTCCTGGGTGCTGTACAAATTGTTATTTATTAGTTATCCAATAACTGTGCAAGAGAAGAGTGTGAAAAATGAAGCAAATCATTCTTGATTATGGAGTTTAATGGCATGCCCCCCTCCAAGTCAGTAATGACTTGAGTTTTGCAGTGTTGATGTAAGGGCTCGACGGATCGGAGCCGCGCGGCAGAGCAGAGCCGATACATGTTAATTAATTTTGCTCCATGCAATGGCTTCTTGCCTCTAGACCAACACAGCTGTGTATAATCCTTTACCGGGTTGAGGGTTAATATGATAGATAATTGCTTCAAGGCAAGGAGGAGGATTCTATTTATTTGTGAATTTGAAATGCGATATTAAATCCTTGGAGAGGCAAAAAAAAAAAAAACCCAAAAAAACAAAAAATAGGGGAATCCTTCACTGTGTATGCATCCCTGTGTACGTTATAATGATCTCAGAGTAAACAAAATGAGAGAAGGAGTTATTAGGGCCTGTACTGGTTGTTTGGACATTAAATGTGTGGGTTTGACAGCTAATTGGATCAGCTAAACATTTGTAATCTGATTTGCCATGAAAACAGCCCATATTTCTGCAGTTCTGTACACTTTTGAAAATAAAGTTTTCTTGGCAGTTGCACATACAGTTCTAGGTCCACATATTTAATTGGTGCAGAACCTTTATATCAGTGGGCTCGGACTGCTGGCCCCGGTGGAGCTGGCAGCTTCATACAGCCTATCTACAATTCATCCTTAAACCCAGTCCATAAATATAATTATTTTGCTTTTCTGTGGATATATACGTATTGGTTAGATTTGCTGTACCCACCAGACACTATGGTGGGTTACATAACGTAAGCTGTATAAATTATCAGCTTAGGCAGAACTGTAGGAATCATCAAACAAACAGCGTGAATAAGGCTCTCTAAGTGGACATGGCTGAAATGTTGTTATAGGTCACTACAACTATTATTCTAATTCTGATGGAAAGTAAAATCTGCTGTCACTGATTCAGTCATGATGGATGATAGACGGTCAC
Organism: Hydrocynus forskahlii; assembly: GCA_037974365.1. Lineage (NCBI taxonomy): Eukaryota > Metazoa > Chordata > Actinopteri > Characiformes > Alestidae > Hydrocynus > Hydrocynus forskahlii. The sequence goes on from JBBPCX010000001.1 coordinate 23,330,106, forward strand.
ATTTAAGAAAAGAAGGAAACTATCAAACAAACACACTGAGAATGCAGATATGCTCACTCTACTTAGTAGCCCTTCGCTCATAGTAACTTAACTGACACTTGGTAGAAGCACTGATGCAGTCAGAGATTTATATTTGTGCTGTGAAATGTAAGTTTACTTGACCTAAACACTAAAATATTTATTAAAGCCTATGTGTTTCTTCAATTTCTGCGGCAAACACCCCACCTGCCTCTGTAAACACCCCTCTATTTATTGTACACTGCACGTTTTCTGTCCTGCTGCTATTATTTGCACAATTATTATTTACCGCTGTCTACCACCATTCTGCATTTATGCACACCTAAGACTCTCCCTCCTAGAGTACAGTATCAGTCAAAATATTGCATTGCACTAAATGTTGTCTTGTCCTGTTGTTTTGTTTCTTATCTACACTTATGTAGTGGTGTTTCCATTTTTGTTCCTTGTGTTGCATCACGGCCCTGGAGGAACATTGCTTGGTTTCCGTGTGTACTGTGTATATGGCTGAAATGACAATAAACGACTTGACTTGACTTGCTACTAATAACAATTATGATACTGGTTTTTATAATTTTTATTAGTAGTACTAGTTTTCCTACTATCATTACTACCACTACTACAATTAATAATAATAGCCATCATCATCACAAATTATTATTATTAGCGGGGTAGTTTTTGCAATTAGTAGGAGTTAATAATACTAACAATGATAATGATAATTTCATCATCATAAATCATTTATGATAATGATGGTGGTTATTGCTATTATTAGTAGTAGTATTCTGTCAGAATGTTCTACGCAGCCCTTCATGGAGGGGGCTGCGTGAACATACATTAACTACGGCTCAGAGGCAGACTAATACAGAACTGTGCGCTTTGTCAAGTCTGTCATTTCCCAGCCTGGGTGCTATTATTCACCATTTAAAGCTTTCTTAAAAAGGACATCGGGGTGAAGATTTCGCCGCCTCAGTCAATGCAGGTAGCCATGTTGTTGTCAACTTTTTGAGCTCTTTCTGACAGCAGAATGGATAGAGGTCATTATCGCTCCAGTTTTGCACTTGGTGAACGCGTCTGCCAAGGATGAAAGGAAAAGGCACGTGCTGCTTTGCGTCATTTCACTCCTGCTTCAATTTAAGCTCGGTAAAAAGAACTGAATGTACAACATGTGGAAGGAGGACATGCAGCGCTGTAACAGAAAAGATAACACCACTGTAAGATAATAAGCTCTAATTGAAGTATATTTCTGACCCAGGGCTTGGAGCTGATGAGCTGCATTATCTCCAAAGAAAGTTAGAACCTGAGGAAAAAAACAAAAGCGATGGAATTGAATAAATCATCTGCATTAGCATTCCAGTTTTGCACAGTTCTCCTCAACTGAAAGTGTTGTCGTCTCGTGTTCTCCGCAGTGACTTTGAGTGTGTCAGTGTTTTTATTTTTCTCTGTGACGCTGGCTTGAAAATCCAATGCACTCGTTATCGTATCTCATCAGTCAAGGTCATCTGTTGGTCACTGTGTATCTGCCAAATCAATGGGCTTATCAGTTCACCTACTTTTATTTACTTCAATCTGGCGCCGTCTGCACTTTCTCAGGGTGGCGTTTGATCTGCCGGCGTGACGGGATTTTATCACACCCTCCCTGCTCTCATCTGCCACCCCTGCTTTATCTCCCCTCATGTCTGACAGGAGGTCTATGTGTTAGGAAGTTCCTGGAAGCAAAGCTGAAATTATTCATATAGAGGCGGCAACATTCCTCTTGTCCGATTCTGGTACCGATACTGAAACCTGGGCTCATACTGAAAGAGAACCATTTTCCTTTCCTTTAAAAGAGCTGAATATACAGTAAATCCCAGACACTTGTGGGGGTTACATTCCAAAAGCACCCTGAATTGTGAAAAAATGCAAATTTATAGTGTAAACCCTAAATAGGCTCCCAAAACACTTTCATTTATTTCATTTTAAACTACCCTTAAACCCTTAAAAAAATGTAAGGGTAAACCCATATCCGTACTCTACAGTGTACACTGAACTGCTGTCTCCTGCAGTGCTAGAATGTAAATACCGATGTTACTCCTGTATAAACTGTACTGTAATTCATGCACACGCTAATCAGCAGCAAGGAGAGATCAAAAATGCTCCTCCCACCTCTGAGTACAGGAGTATTTCACCATCCCAAGACGCAGTTTCTTTGTGTTCTCTGGACAGTACTAAAACATTTATACATTATCTTTAATGGAAATGTAGCAGAATTTAATATTTATGTTACAAAATTAGTTAATTATATTTTTCTTAATAATTTAGCACAAAAATGCATGAAAAACAATATATTGCCACGGAAAAAGCGGAAAAAAAAAAAAATATCGCCGAATATCTGCGTTTTCTGCAAACAATTATTAGTTTGGTTATTAGAAAAATCTGTGAAAAACTGAAGCCGTGAATTCTGCGTGTTCATGTTGGCCATAGTAAAATGGATCAGCAAGTGGAATTGCGGCTTTCTGTTTTCACCATACAATAGAAGTGTGACACTGCCTTTATTGCTAGAGGTACTAGCAAAATGCAATTGAAGTGTGATGTATATTTATATTCATGTATTCATTAATAAAATGGTAGTTTGTGACACAAATAAAAATCCACATTATTACACTGAGACATCGCATTCCTGGAAGAGCAGATATGAGGTATGAAAGAGAACTGTTTAGTGTCTAGTGTATGAATTCTAATCTTACTTTTTAATTTATACTTGGTAGTGTCCAGTTAGACTGAAATCCAGTTACCACGTGACATGTGATATGCACATCAGTCCATATACAGCCGATTTCCTTTGCTGTTTGGCTTTCTGTTCTCCTCAAAAGAAAATTGTACTTTTCCACAGTACTTTTCATTCTGTTACACAGGCAGCTGTTGTTTCCAAGAACGTGGCTATAAAGGGTAATTTGCCTCGTGATTGTCATCAAGGTGGTCATCACAGTATTGGGAGCAGTTTTGTTGGTCGAGGGCAGCTTGGAGGGACAGATGCCTATATACTGATGTAACATCTGGCTAAAATGTCTCAGACCACCTCTGGAGCGATCATATTTAACTGTTTTAAATGTGTCTTGGGTGAATTTATGCCTGCAGGTTTATATGCCTCAACCCTATCCAGATATAATCCTGGGGCGTAAAAATGAACAGATGTAAAAATGCCATGCTCAAAGCTAACACTCTACTTCACTACAGGACGAAACACACAGCCTGTTTTATGACACGAAGCCATAAATGTTTTATTGAGTTAAATTATAGACATGATATATAAACATATTAAACTGAAAATGTGTGCAAAGCTGTGGTACAACATACCTGTCAAGTCCCAGGGTAAAGCCAAATGCTGGCACGGTGCAGTAACTGCCTGTACTGAAATCTTTTTATCGCACCTCCTCCCTCAGCACTGATCCCCCAGTTTTATTCGATTTTTTATTCATGGTATGTTTCATTGCAAGCGGTTTTATAGTATTTCTGACAAGATATGATTTAGATATTCATATTTATTCATGCTGGAACTGGCGGCTCTCCTAATATTGGGTGTCTGATCAGTACTGATGTTTTTGAGAGCAGGTTTGAAAAGTGGACTAAAGAATCAAACCTCTTGTTTTGCTTCTGTGCTTGAGTTTTTTTTAGCATTTTGTCCTTTGGTGTCCCTCCCTTGTTGATGTTATCAGTTCAGGTATGGAGCTTTCCTCAGATCCCTGCAGTGACATAGCTGCATTTCTGGGTTGCAGCTTTTAGTGAAAGTGAAAGTGACCATTCTGTCATACATGAACACACAACAGCACACAGTGTGAACAGCGTCCAGGGAGCCGTGTGTGGGGATGGTACCTTGCTCAAGGGTACTTAGCCATCTTAGTGTTTGAAACCCACGACTTCCTGATCGCAGGGCAAACGTCCTAACGACTTGGGAACCAGCTGCCCCTGTAGTGCTTGTATTAACAGGGGGAAAAAATGCTTGCACTTATGCACAGATAAACAGATCCATTTCTATGAAAGTGGTATTTGTAATCTATCTACATTATACAGAGTTACACAAGAGTAACTTCCAGGCCTAGAGGCGTGCAACACTTTCTCCAGCGTTCTTCTTTTCAACAGCTGCAGTGAAAGTGGCACGGCAGAGAAGGAGCTCATGCCCATGCATTTTTCATATGTGTGTTAAAGTTTCCCATTTGAAGATGGCACTGCTCAGAACCGGGTGCCAGACATAATAACTCAGAATCTGAAGGAACATCCCCTCCACCGCAGACCTCGCAGCCTGCCTGATGGCGCTGTAGTCGCTGTTGTTTGAGCTTTGGTACCTCATTGCCTCTGCTTGTCTCCCCTGCCTCATGGCACCACAAATCATGGTAATTGCGCTGGCCTTGAGTTCACAATGTAAAATGATTTATTGGAGAGGCAATTGTATATGAAGTCCTCTGCACCTTTAAGTCATATGAGGATGCTGGATATGAGCTAGCTTAGTGCTGAAATGCTTTGATTGGAGCAAGCTGCTTTTTCTTCATTGTGAATTCATACATGTATGAATACAAATGTCCCTCTGGAGTCCTAATGCTATTCAAGAAACTAATAAAATCCTCTCTCTTTTTTTTCTTTTCCATGTTGCATTGTCCTGCTGGCAACATTTGAGTAGGTGAGTGTTTTGTCCTTTTTACAAATTCATTTCTGAAAAAAAACCCCCCAAAAAAACAAAAAACAACAAATGGTTTATATTTATGTAGTATGTAAAACAGAGGTCCCAAACGAAAACTAATTGGTGGCCTCGAACCAGGCGGATGGGATGCTGGAAAAATGCTGGTGGAAAACAAAGTGTTCCATATGGATTTCATGTAACACTCATTTTAACATTTTACCTAAAATGTTTTGTAATGCCATCGGAAAGTAGTTGATGCAAAATTGAACAGTGAAGATGCAGGGGAAGTGTTCTTAGTGAATTTGTTTGATTATTCTGACGTGACCTGTCATAAATCAAATTGTAAAAGCAGATCTACATAACTGTTTCTCTCAATGACGTTAAGTAGCTTGAATAAATAAGTTACTTCTACCTAAATCGCAACCAGCGTGCTGCATTCATGCTGCATCAGGTTTTTGGTTGAATCTTGTTGCTTTCATTTTGTTTTGAACAGCATAACCAACGGGCTAAGCCGATTTTATATGCCCATTGTTAGGTAACCTGCTACAGTGTCAGGTGGATTAAGCAAATCTACCTACTGAAAAAAATGGAAAGAAAGGAAGAACTGTGACAAGCCGAATGTGGCCTGTGACCAGTAGTTTGAGACCCATATCCAGTCCTAAAACTGTGAAAAATGGTGCCATAGGGGAGCATCAACAACATTTCATGGATGATTCTTTTAAGAGCCTATTTTTGTAAAAGAGACCAGCAGAACCTTTTAACAGGCCCATGTCCTGCATATTCTGTTGTTGTTGTTGGGGTTTTTTTTCGTAAAGTGTTTTCTTCTGAGGTTTTCTCAGTTTGTGTGGATTAATGTACCCAAAGCTACTGCACATGACAATTGCTTGACAATTACATGACAATTTTCCAACCTCTCTTCATCCCTCTAAGTAGGCGGTTTTTGTTACTAGGCTTTTAGGGATGATTTATGTAAATGCCCCCTGTTCTGAAAGGCTGCCCTGTATTGTGCTTCATTTATAAAGCAGCCTAGCCTGAGACACACCAACATCACTGAGAGGAGTTGAACTACTCTTGTCGTTTTATTGTGACGTCAGAAAAACAATGAATTTAAGTTTGTTTCCTTATAATGGGCTGTGTCAACTGGGAAGTGAATGCTATATTTTTAAAACTTTCACCGTGTCTACGTACTACAGGAAAGTGGATTTGATGTCAAACTGTTCCTCTGGACAAAAAACCCCATTAAGGAACGTTTATTTTTAGGAGCACCTCAAATGATTGTAAATCAAAATGCCCTGTGTTTGGTTATCCCACAAATCCTGCAGTGTGTACTATTCCCACACCTGCGGTCACAAAGTGCACTATATATTATGTCGCATCAAGGGCAAAACTAATCAAAGAGTTACCGCATGGCCCTGAGCCTCAGCATTTCTCTGGTGCATTTCTGAGGGATCCAGTTGCTCCTGAAATTACTTCCCCAAAACCACAAATCACTACCTCACCTTCAGCTGGCAGCTCATGGCTACCGCTGACAACCGCGGAAGGCTCAGGGATGGCTCAGCAACAATTTAATCTCCCAAACCTCCCCAGCCCATATTCTGCCCTGAATACTCAATCAACAAATATTCAGCAAGTGGCACACTGGAGGAGTTTACTGCACCCTGTCCAAAAGATGCAAAAGAGGTCTTCTTTTGTCTGCTTCTGCTCTTCACCCGTCCTTTCTCCTCTTAATGTTTTGTTGAACATGATTCTGAAAAGCTTTCATGCTGCATGTTCCAAGCCACTTTAAAAAGTTAGAAGTACACTACCAGTCGAAAGTTTTAGAACACCCCAGTGTTTCAAGGTTATTTTTACTGAAATTCAAACAGTTCAAGTCCAATGAATATCATGAAATGGTACAAAGGACAGTGCTGAACTGTGAGAGAGTTAAAAATGGTGAGGTTATCCAGAAGTGGGAAATAATTCTGTAGCTCCATGCAGGACCTCTGGTCTGTGCCGGGTTGGTCGGGTCGTCCTACAGTAAGATAGTGACCCAAAACATAAGACCAAGCTCTGCCAGAACCACCTCAGAAAACAGAACAAGATGGTGAGCTGGAGAACATGGAGTGGCCAGAAGTCTCCAGACTTAAACCCCACTGAGCTGGTTTAGGATGAACTGGATGGAAGAGTGAAAGCAAAGCAACCTATAAGTGTCGCAACTTATGGGAACTTCTGCAACATAGTTGGGAGGAACTTTCTGCAGAATGAACAATGAGTCATTGAAACGCTTGAATTTCAGTATAGAAAAACTGGGGTGTTCTAAAACTTTTGACCGGTAGTGTATGTCAGTTGATGAGTAAAGGCACTTTTCCATAGGCACATAGGAACCATGCTGTATGTAAACTGTACTGCAGTGGCACAGAATCTGCAAATGTATCTCAATTGGTAACGGAGTTCGTCCTAAAACCGCTTCCATGGAGTCGAACCAACGGAAAGTTATTCTGTCCGAGCCACTAATTTTAGTCTTGTTTAAGTTTTAAATTTTTTCTCTGCATTGTTTAGCAGTGCGATGAAAACCTAACTCAGTTAATCCAGTGACGGCTTGGAACACCTTCGCATTTCTCACAGCATTGAAGACAAATTTATTACCGTCATAGAAAACTCCCACTGAAATGAATCTTCAGCCCAAACAGATAGTAATGCTTCCTAGTTGTTAGTTTGCATCTCCACTGCTACTTTTTGCACGGACAGTAAAAAAACAGTGGCTTCTTTCCATTTTGTGATGCAGTGAACTTGGCTCCGGCCCGCTTTCAGCCCGCCATCGAGCAGCTCTGGTACGGCTTGGGCACGGGTTGCTGTCTTTTGTAATGGAAAAACATTTGTTTGTGGTACAGCACAGTTCCTTGGGCCAGTGGCAAAAGCTGAGGATGGGTGGACTATTCAGGTAAAAAGTGGAGGGAGAGAGTAGAGAAATTGCTTATTGGAGGAAGGTCAGGTCCTGCAGCATTAGTTCAAAGACAATTTGCAAAGTACATGCTGACAGCAGGTCACCAGCGTCATCAAGCTGTTTGAATAAAGATGGAGCACGGAGTCATACTGAGCTTGATAAAAAGGTAATAAAAGTGCTATAAATTATGTGTCTTTTTTGAGCCAAAGCAATTTTAGCTAAATGTTATTCTGTTTCCCCGGGTATCTCCAGCAGACCTTTGTGTTCATCTGTAGATACGTTTGAAAGTGGCAGCGTATATTGTTTGCTTTCGAATACAGAATGTAGTCTGTTTTGTCTGGCCTGTGGTAGCCTCTTTAACCAAGTGAGTTAAAAGGTCTGAGGCCTTTCTGACACTTTGAGGCGATTTGCTACACCTTTATATTTTTAAGTATTTCATCTAACTAAATACATCTATGCCAAAGTGACAAGCATTGCTGTGTTCTGGAAAACCTCGGCTATAATAATATGCAAGTAAAGTGAATGTAATGAAATTAATTTTTCTTTAAATATTGTGTAAACATGATATGACAAAAAAATATATTTTCAAAGCGTCTTCAAACCAAGTAAAAAAACACACCCTAAATATATCTGAGCAAGAATTTTGAAGTTTGAACCTTGCAAACATATGCAATTTGTAATGCAGTTTGTAAAAGAATTAGACTAGGTCCTTTTTCTTTGCTCTTTCACATGCATATTCACTAGATGGGTGTTTCATATTTGTAACTTCCTCCTCCCCCTGTCAAGGCCAGGTGTCAATGGCTGTCATTGTTATATTATAGCTGGTACAACGTACAGTGAAACACTTTTTTTGGCAAAAAGTCTTTTTCACAAAAGTAGTTTAAATGAAAAAGAAAAATATAAGTATAAATAAGTAAAAATAGAAAAGCTTACATTAAACAAAGAAGTCACCAAAATAGTATAAGTAAAAAAGTAAAATACAGTATGAATATATAAGTGGAAGTATATAAGTATAAGTATATAAGCATAAATAAAAATACAGTTAAGTATATAAATAAAAATACATATGGGTGTGGTGTAGGCACATGTACACACGTTGTTGTTTTATACTGTTGTGCTTTAGAGACACCATCGACCAGAATCAAATTCCTTGTATGTGTTCGCTCACATACTTGGTGATTCTGATTCTGATTCAGATTCAAGCCAGTTAGCTGCCGTTCTAGTGTTAAATTATTATTTCTTCTCCAAAGCCACAGGGAGCTGCAACATAAGGATGAAAGAGCTAGTAAAACAGCTAGTGAAACAGGCTACTTACTCATCGGAATTGTCTTCGACTGGATCAAGACTGGATAAATAAGACTTTGCGTCATCTATAAATCAGCACTCCTGCTCAAGTCCGATGTGGACTCCAGAACCAGTTTTCTAAAGACCTCATTCTCTCTGTGTTAAACTGTTAAAAGTGTGGTATGTTTCAGAGAAGAGGTTGCAAATCCCAAAAAAGTGTTCTTTGCATGATTGCATAGAAGAAACCCATTGCTCTATGTTAAATAGAGGTGTGAAGAACCTTTTAAGGTACAAAGTGTACTTGTGTGACATAAAAGTTTATAAGCCAATTTTTCAAGAACATTTACACCATATGGGGGTTTCCTAACATTTCCTCACATTTGTACATCTCATTTGCATAAATGTATCCTTTCATTTAAGAATCTGTAGGGGTGCAGACATGTTCTTTTGTATGAAAACAATTCTAATGTAAAAAGCTTTTAGGCACATTTATGTTTAGGGTGTTCTTTTTTGGATGATTGTAGGTTAAAAAGCTTGAGTATTACTGAGTATTGAGTATTTTTTTTTATTTGAGTTAAAGTAAAAATGTATTTACAGTTTCCCCAAACTCCCACAACATTAAAACCACTGACAGGTGAAGTGAATGAGTATCAAGTCAAGTCAAGCTGGTTTTATTTGTCATTTCTGCCATATATACACAGTACATTCTGTAGTAAAAACGAAACAATGTTCCTCCAGAACCATGGAGTAACACAAGAAACAGCAGAACAGAACACAAGACCACAGTGCAAACGGAACAAAGAGCTCAAACAAAGAGCAACAATAACAACTAGACAAGACACAACAATGTTCAGTACAATTGACAGCAGCAACAGTGAGGATAAATACAGTATTTGACCGGTACTGTATTTTAGCAGCCAAGATGTGCAATGTTGCAGAATAGTTACAATGATGGTGCATGACCGTTGGCCTGAGATGCGCCCAAGATGCGAACGAAATGCACATAAAACACCCGCCCACCCCCCGGGAGCACGGCTTTAGTGTCCACTACAGTCAGTAACTGGTTATGTTCAAGGGATAGAGAGGTTCTTCATACTAACACATTCCATTTACAACAATAGTTCTTTTTAGAGCCATCCACTGAAAGGCTCTCCAGATAAACAACATGGTTCTCCAATGGCAGAGTTTTAAAGAACCCTTTCTGACACATTTATTTCCTAAGTTCCAGCTCTGGTGTTGTAATTATATAGTTTTAGATTTAGATTTAGGTTTGAACTTTAGATTTAGGTTTGAAGGCCGCTGCCTGTCATGTTCAGTGAGGAGTTTGTAGCGATGTCTTTCTGAGGGCTGCAGGTGGAGCTTGCCAGTGCACCTTTGTGCAGCTGCCCACAGCAGTGCGTGGGTTAAGTGTGGAGGCAGTAATAAAGTGTGGAGGTGAGGCCTGCGCTCTGCTGCTTGTAGAATAACCTCCCCCGCCTCGGACATCTTGACATTTCTATCGGCGAGCAGGAGGGAGCAGCACAGGGGGCTGCAGATCATGTTTATTATTTTGTGGGAAGTGATTTCTGCTCCCCACCGCTTCAGGAGAGTAAACCACACATCACTTACTGTCAGAGCTGCGGCCCTCCCCACCCCTCTGTCCTCTGTCCTGCCTCCCCATCCCTGCCTCTATTTATTCAGCACCCCTCCACACACACACGCACACAAATGTTTGGACCGATCACCTCCCGTTTCCCCCACCGTCACTTTTAATTGAGGCCAGGGGTGAGAGCGCAGGTGCAAACAGAAGCTGACGTGTAATCTTCCCGCTGAAACGGGCCTGTGCTCCACTGTCTGTGGGAGAGAGCCTGTTTGCGCTCAGGTAATCCCAACCTGCTGGTTTCTATCACCATCATTCATCACTGATCTCTCTCTACACCCAGACTAAAGCTGTATTTCTGTATTTGCAGCTATAAGTCTATATTAGGCGTGTGCAAATTTGACAGGTGTCATGCAAGAAAGGGTAAAGGCATTATTTATTTAAAATGTTTTTAGTGTGTGTGTGTGTGTATGTGTGTGTATGTACATATATATATATATATATATATATGAGATGTAAACACTGTGAAATGTTTATAGTCATAGTGCTTTGAATTTGAACATACACACACGCACACACACACACTGTTACGGAGAGAGGGAAGGGGATGACGCACACGAACCAAAGTAAATACAAATTAAGGGTTTAATGGAACAGACAAT
>JBBPCX010000001.1:23342917-23361231 GCA_037974365.1 Hydrocynus forskahlii
GAACACAGGAGGGAAACCTAGAATTCGGGAGACAAGGACCGGGACAGACGCGACGGAGACGAGGTGGCCGTTACACACACACACACACACACACACACACACACACACACACACACAACATTATGAATAAATAATGCCTTTATTCATATATATATATATATGTATTGCAATGTTTAATTTCCTTTGTTCTTCCTGAAATGTATATGAATATAAATATATGAAAAACCATAAATGGTTTACTATGGTCCTATATACTCTGCATCCATATATCCCTCCACATGCTCCCAGCTCTGCTGCTAGTGGGCTGTTAGTGGTGCTTTGATCGGTTGCAGGTAGCAGAATTTCAATTACTTCAGAATTCACCAGCATCTTCATGGTAGCATGTCCAATTAAAACACATTTTTAATGATTCCATAATTATTTTATTTCTGACAGCTCTTCTCGCATAATGAGGTGTATTTTATATGCTTAATAAGTCCGTCATGCCTGCGGTTCAGAGTGAAGCTACTGAAATGGTCCCAGGCTTCTGTACTTTGTTCACCACTTTTGCTGTACATTAAATAACTTCATACAAAATCACTTTTACATGACATTTACATACTGTATGGACAGATTCAGGTTTGCACTTTGTTTTGCAGACAAACATACTGAAAAAAGCAAAACAAGAATAATTTATTTAGAACAACACATTGTTGCTTTTGTATTGGAAGTTCATGAAAAAAGATATTAGACCATTTTTACTGGTTTGTTCATTGTGAGATTTTCACGCAGTGTAAAAATCAGCTGTTGTTTTCAAATTAGGTCAAATATTAAGGAGATGGTCCAGTCTGCTTATGCCCATTACTGCACACTTCAAAAAATTACAGTTTTTTTTCCTTTGTTTCTTGTTTTTTTTTGCTTAATTTGGCGCGCCGGCACCTTAATTCATTACATATAGTAAAAGCCACAAATAGTTATGAAGCATATGTGTTTCTGATGAGCAGCAGTGTCAGAGTGAGTACAGTACCTCAGCCTCATCAGCAGTGACTGTGCGTTGCGGCCATCGATCCACTCTTGTTCGACGCTGGATTCCTTCCAAGAAAGGCCCTTTAGTGAATGTCACTTGAGGCACTGCTTTGGCAACTCACTTATTTGAGAAATTGTCCCTGGAGTTTCATTTACGTCAAATTAACAGTGTCACAGAAGAAAATCTATGGAGCGAATGGGGATCTGCCAAAGCAGAAAGATTTCAGTCGGCTTAATTTAAGGTTAATATCCAACTTATGACCTTTCAGCAGATTGCTGTCCATAATGAAACACATTCAAATGAAGGTCTGCTGTCAGCTTTTACTGCCAACACTCTTAAATAAAAATGTCCTTAAAAATAGTTCTTTGGAGCCAAGCCATAGAAGAGCCATTTCGCCCTAAAAAACCTTTCAGAGGATTTCTTTACAGAACCGTGTTTGTAAGTGAAATGTTGAAAGAACTTTGTTAAAGTTTAAAGAACAGCCACATAATCTCGAGGCTATTTACCAACTGAAGGTTTAGTACTGCACATCCACACTGTTTATGATCCTATTTTTAAAAGATTAATTTGTGATGTTATTGTTCAAATTAGGGCATATGTACAGTGACATATTAAATAAATTAATGTCCACCATTCATGAACAAAGATTTATCAACTGATCTTACATTGGATTTATAGTTATAGGAAACAAAAGACTTTCAAACTGTAAAGAACCTTTATTTTGAGGTTCTCCTACTTTAGAAGGTTATTCTCTCATTTATAAAATGTAAAAAAAATCTCATTTATATAATTATTTTAAAAAGGTCATTAATACAATTGCTTGGGAAAATGGTTCTTCAGAAACATTGCTCCAGAGAACCCTTTTGACACTTTTATGTTTAAACTGAGACACTACAGACAAATAGAGTTTTTTTTACACACTATGTATCATAGTGATTTTTCAGCTTTCCAGTTGATTACTGATATTCTTGGGAATATTTTTGTATTAGAAGTTTGTAAAGAAACCTTTTATTCATATTTTACACACTGTGCATTGTTATTATAAATGTAGTTATGGACAACATGCTAGGGAGGCCTTTGTAAAACCCTCTAGAATGTAGTTAAGAATGTAGTTAAGAATGTAGTTAAGAATGTAGTTAAGTTAAAAATGTTCTAAAAGCGGAGATCTTTTGGTTCTGAATGTCGAGAAAAGATGATTTGGGGGAAAAAAACGAGCCTCATACCTGCATTACCCAGCAAATGTTGTCATTAGTGCAGAGGAAACAGACATGTGGATATTCTTGGTAAATTCGAAAACCGACAAGCTTTTCAATGATGGACAACATGGCATGGCCGTATTTAAAGTGGGCTGAGGAAACCCTTCCTTAAGGTTGCTCCGTTCAGTTAGACATGACTTGAACAGAAAAAAAACATAGTGAAATAAATATATTTTTGTTTTTATTTCATTTTATAATTTATTTACAATGTATGATTTACTATTTATCATTTATTTGTTTATTATTTTACATTAATCTTTTAAAAATTAATCCATTTTATTTGTATTGAAATGTATTACAGTTTAAATGTATTACAGTTATAGGTGCATTTTATCTGAAAGTCTGAAAATGGTGATAAAAAGTATTTAAACTAACAGGACTTCATTACACCCAACAGATTTGACACCAGAGATTTCAGGGCAGTGGGTGTGTACTGGTTTTGGTATCTTGATGGCTTTTGTGATCTGGTGTGATACGGGTTATGGGCTTTATGACCAACAGGGGGGACCTTGCTGCTGGGAGTGGGTTTGTGGTTTTTTTAGGTGGAAATCAGTGATTGAATTGGGCCGGAGTGTGTCAGGGTTATCGGGAGGAGCTGGGGGAACAGGTTCTGTCTTCTTGCAGGTGTCAGTAGTCCTCTGTGTCTGCCTGCCAGATAAGGCAGCACTGTCTGCCACGGGACACAATTACAGCCACGATGGCTGATGGCCATGTCGATGGGACCCTGTCACTGCGACGGCGTCCTCTTACCTACCGCTGCTTCAGCACACTGACAAGTCCAGAGACAATGAGAGCGCCACTGTGGAACCAAATCAATTACGAAATCCTGGCAATGGCGAGACGCAAAGCTCAATTACCTCCAAGCAAGAGTGCCTTCCACTTGATTACATTACAAATACAGGCTCATTCTGACAACTTTCATCTTTTCTCTTTTTTTATTTTAAAACTGAAGCCCTGGTTAATGCCTTCTGTGGAGAGGCGTGTTGTGTTCTATGGATGTAAAGTGCATTGCCCACACAAATGACTAAGAACCATGAAGGATCACGCAGAAAGTACTGCAGTGATAGCTTTCTAAGGTCACCCGTCTTTACTTACCACTTACCCGCCTTATGCTGTAGTTTCTGATTCCTGATTCGAGCACCACTTGTGTGTATATAATTTTTTTTTTATCATTCCTCGCTGATTTTTCTGTCTTCAAATCAGCAGCTTTCCTCAGACACCGTGCTTTTGTTGTTTGCTTGTCATGGTTTCATCCCCGTGGTCAATTTTCCACCTTCACACTATGTTGATTAAGCCTTCCATTGGGAAATGAGAAGCCACCACTCAGAAAAACAAAACAAAACAAAACACAGACCAGAAAAAAATCCCCTCTTGCTTTCTCTTTTACTTTGTTGATGCATTTTGTGCTTCTAGAAGGACCGCTGGCCTGATATTCTGAAAGTCCATGCACTATGGCTCTCATGGTTTACCTGACAGCACTCTGCTAGATCTCTCCTTCCGCATCGCTGGAGATGCGGTCTTCACACCTGCCACCCCTACAACATGCACACTGAGTGCCAGCAATCCCTGCGCTCCCCTCTGTCTAGCCAGGCAGGGCAGTCCATGCAGAGAGTGACTGGCACCTGACACGCTTTGAGCTTCTGCCGCTGTGTCATGGCTTGCTGCCCTGCTGTCTCCGAGGCTACATTCATGCTACAAAGTGCTCATTTTGATTTCTTGCTCATTCTCGATTTGTCGTGTGCTGTTGATATAATATTTTTAAGATCATTTATATCCAACACTTGTCAGAACAGGTCAGCTGAACTGACCTGCACACACAAAAGAGCAGCTCCCCACCTGGCAGGCTCATCCAGAACTAAAAAAACTAAACAAAGCAGAGGCAACTAACGTAAAGTGGTACCACTTTACAATAAGATTACTCTTATAAAGGGTTTATAAATGATTTATCATCAGGTTGTTAATTGGGTTTTAGGCGGTTTATACATCATTAATAAACAGTTATAAACAAGTTCTAACAGTTGTCATACATCGATACAGCCTCAATTGACCGCCATGGCATGTTACGAGTCATCTGAGCAGGAAAGATTAATTTCATGAAATGTGGAGCAGCATTATCTAAGGCTCTTTTGCATGAGGCTGTTGTCTTTCAAAGGAGACGCTCCTATGTTCATTTGTGGCACCACTTTCTGTTTACCTGATACACTCATTAGCATTGTTTTCTTTGTTCTTGTTGCATCTTTTAACACGACCAGGACCTACTGGAACAAAAAGACCCCTCTGCAGACTGATCCGGCCTCGGCCTGGAGCAGTAAACTCTCATTTTTGTTGCTTGTCAGTTCACTGAAGGCAAGCAGCCATGTGGAACACTGCTGTATTGGCTACACCTTCAGTGGTGAAAATAGAGTGGCTTCAAGGCTGTGCTCTCAAACCCTCCACACAGAAAACACCACTATTGCTTCAGACACTGCTGTGTATCGATGTGTGTGTGTGTGTGTGTGTGCTTTTCCATTTTTATGATCTTTAAACCCTGAGAAATGAATGTCTGGCTCTGTTTGGCTGTGTCTGGGTTTGTAGGAGGTTTTTCATTCATTCGTGTCCTCCACAAACTATACTGTTCACTGGAGTTTTGTTTTTCTACCGCTTACTTAGCTTCACTTAATTCACCTGATCTCTTGATGCAGACTAATACAGTGCTACAGTGTTTTACTGTGTCAAATTTTACTACTCTGCAGTTGTAACTGTAAGCTGTAATTTACATTTTGTCATTGGTCAACCTGAGAGACATCTAGCTTATGGTCCATGATGGCCCAGAAACAGCTTTACGTTTACATTTATGGCATTTGGCTGATGCTCTTATCCAGAGTGACTCACAGTCATTAGTTACAGGGACAGTCCCCTGGAGACACTGAGGGTTAAGTGTCTTGCACAAGGATACAATGATAGAAAGTGGGGGTTTGAACCCGTGACTTTGTGGTCATTGGGTTCACAGGTTTAAAGGTGGCTGAGCAGTAACTAACAGAGATACAATAAATTAAGTCATAAAAACCGTTGTTTTCAATGCTTTAATTTTTTTTAATGTAAATAAAGCAGTACACTAAAAGGGTGCACAAGCAGGATACTGTTGATGGGTTTAGGATTTACCTCATCTGGCCATAAAATGTACAATGTGTCCCACCATTCTTGCCATTTTAATTTTTTTCCATAATGTTCAGTTCAGTTCAGTAGTTTATTAGGCAGAAGTGTGTTCTCTGTAGAGAATGCATCACTAAATACATATTTTGAATAGAAGTACCCAAACATTCTAACCAGGACTGCCCAAACTGTTGCATCTCCTTTGCAAAAAAGTGCTCATCAGCTAATCAACAAAATCCACTAACTGCATACACCACAGCTGCTTCTCCTTTTTAAATTAAAAGACAAAAACCAACACAGGACCTTGGGGCCAACCTTTTTTCAGTCTCTGATTATGTGTGAATGTTTAGCAGCTTGTTTGTTGTCCATTACCTTGAAATACTTGGCATTCGTCTGAGACAAAGCCTCTGAAAGCCTCTAACTCACTGGACATAATTGGCTAATTAAGAGTGAGGTTGGAGCTTCGTTTCTCTCCAGCCTCTGCTTCTTCTCCTCTCTTTCTAATTCTGTAATGCTACTGTGGACTGACATCACAGACTTCCTCTCACGACCGTGTCACACCAGCATGTCCACAGCTAGTAGAGGATAGACACACTCTGATGGCTGCCGTCTCACCAAAAGCCTCTGCTCCTTCTAATGGCAGGGAGAAATTGCTTTCAGCGTCAGAGAGATGCTATCTGAGGGCTACGCCAGCCGAAAGAAGCCAAAAGCGTGGGAAGTGGAGGAGGAGAGGAAAGATGGACACTCTCCCCCTCTCATCTCGCCTGCTTTCTTGGAAATTAATGGCCCTCGTGCTATCATGTCATGGAGAAAGAGAAGAGAGAGAAAGCCCCAGATTGATTCTTTTCCACCATTCATATGTGAAAGATCTATTCGCTGCATGGAGGTTTTTGATTTCTTTATGGTCTTTGTATTCTGGTACCTCGACTCTGCGGCTGGACTTATTTAATACATCATTTATTGTAATGTCTAGACAGATGTACATGGATTAAAGACCCGTATCTTGCATTTTTTTGTATTTTTTCCCCCCGATTAGGCCCACTTATAACTCTTGTGTGGTTCAGTGTACAGAAACCAGTCGTAATTCATGACATTTCTCCCACTTTTCTCTGTCCTTTTGGCTTTTTTGTTACTGTGCCTTTAAGACTGAAATATATAAATGAACTCTGATCTTTTTGGCAGCTCCCTATTGTAACTAATTAAAAAGCAGTCTGGGCTGAAAGACATGTTATAAATTAAAAATGAAAGGACAGCGCTATAATCTGAGAAGGCGGGTATATTTAAGTTAAATTTTGTGACACATTTCACAAAAGCAAAGAAAATAGAGTTGATTCTTGATTTAGCCCCTTTAAGGAAATATGTGCTTTTTTCATTCTCTTCTGAATGATACCATTTGCTAGGCTTGTATATAACTATGTTACAGTATTTAATTCCCGCATTTCCTTTCCTGAAAGCTTTTACACCGAGGGCTGCTGATGTGTTTGGTGACCGTATGCTGGTGGATTTTAAATGGAGTGGCTGCAGCATCAGTCTTTGAGGCAGGTTGGCCCGGAGTCCAAAGGGAGCTTTGGCTGCTTCATCTTGCGTGAAACTTTCAGCCGCTGATAGGTCCCATATCTCCATCTTCTTGATGCTATATTTCTTCATTTAATTGGACGTTAAGATCCAGTCTGCAGCCCAGGCTTTGTCTCCTTGGAGCCAGTCCTGGATTGATCTGTGCTCCAGTGCACAAGTTATAGACTTGCTCTTTTTTTTAACATGTGGTATATTTCTTTCTCTCCTTGCCTGTCTAGTACAATATTCAAGTGGTCTTCCAGCCAGTTGTGTCTCTATACAGTAGCATGCATTGTGAGTGATGGCATTCTGTTATTTTAGACTCCAGACTGATGAACTGAGGAATGATGAAGGGGATTATACGGACGCTGACAGAACAGAATGCTTTTGACCATGTCCCACTGCGCCTGCTCGATTCAGCTCATTGCTGGACTTTGATTCAGATCGTGTGCAATTTTGCCGCAAGTGTGATTTACTTCAAAGTCCTGTCACAATGCAATATTTTCCAAAAGTATACAACTATCAGTGAAATCAAACTCTGATGCTGGCTGAGCTACTGCCACTTAGTTTCACCTAAATCACCCTCAATCCCTGATAATTTCAGTAAAACAGACATCACATTTACAAGCCCACCATTTTGAAAAGTAAACAAAACATAGGCAAAGGACATAGTTTCAATTTCAGAAGGTTGTGCGAGTGTTACAGTATTTGGTATATAAACGAATTCTGTATGTTGTACCAAGAAGGTTATTTGTAAGAAATGGTGCCCTCTACAAAGAACCATTTTTACAAGGTTCGTTAAAGCAGTGGTTCCCAAACTGGTGGTGTGTGGCCCCCTGGGGGTCAGTGCAAGGGGCCGCAGAAAAATCTCAATAGCTGTATTTCTAATAATCTCTCTTTTTTTTTTTAGTTTATTAAATCTGATTTGGCCATCCTAAAAAGTGGTACTTGTTGATTAAAATGATAAATGGTGAACATGATTAAAATTTAATGTACTCACCAACCAGTCACTTTTCATGCCCTCCAGCCCCCACTAAATGGATCTTCTGTAGGCTCATAGAAAAGCATAAGTCTCTTGCATTAGGTCAGTGATGGCTGCAGAAAAATATAGTAAAATCGACAAGCTTCAGGTGGGTGGGCAACCGGGGGGAGTGGAACAAAGGGGGCATTATACTAAAGTTGGGGCATTGCTGCATTAGAGAACAGTTTCTCTATCATAAAGAATCATTTCACCATTTAAACATTTTTGTAAATAATACCCGGTTCTGATGTAACTGATTTCACTTGTTTGGTTTTACAAGCTGTACTTTTAACATCAGAGCTGGGTTTAGTCACACAGCATCACCAAGAATGGGCTTTTGACTAACATGCATAAACCAATCACAGACCATTGATTTTCTATGATGTGGAGGGGTAGGCAAAATGCATGGGATCATGTATTTGCCAAACAAATAACGTCAGAAATCTCATTTGTAGTCTTCTAAATATACATTTCCAAGTATATTCTCCAGAAACCTATTATATACAGTGCAGATAGTCAGTGTGTAACTCACATTCTGAATGTTTATATAACTTTATGAGCCGAGCATCCGAGGCTGAGACTGTGTACATAATAAGCATACCAGACTGAATTTAGTTATGTTTTTGCTAAATATCCTGATGAAAATGTGACTGCACTCATGATCTGGGGGTAATATTTAAAATTTGTTTATGTTTAAATTATGGTAACAGTTATCGTTATGTGGATTGTCATTTAGTTGGTTTGTAGTTCATCAAAAGCGGTTTATCTGTAATGTCGGTCAGTTTGTTTTCTCAGTAGTTTATGTAAATATGGCCCAAAACACCCACTGTAAAATATTTGATGCCTTAGCCACAGTCTGCCTATTTGTCAGTGTCTAATTTCAAGGGTATTAGACAGATATGCATCTGGTCACATTAATTAAACCACTTTACATATTTAAAAAATAAATGCATTCCAACTCTTTAAAGAGAATATTAGTTCAGTTACAGGGCTGCAGTTCTTGAGGCAATTACCTGAAACTGTGGCTAAAAAAGCAGTTTCTGTACAACCCATGTTACGTCCTAGATCTCTACACAAAGCCCCAAATGAATGTGAGAATTTGCTCTGGATCTGCGCACCTTTTAATATGTGCTAAAAATGGTATCAGCCTTGGTATCAGACAAACAAACGCTACATCAAATCAGCATATAACGTTTATATCTTGCAGGATGACTGACATCAGAATCTCCCCACAAAATGAAGTCTCTCCTGAATAGGTTGCTGTAACAGTTTGCATATGAGAAAGTTCATTGTGGTTCCAAAGAAGTCATACATATGCTCCCAGTTTTGTTGGCTGCTGCTGTCAAATATTTGAAAAGATGTCACGGAAATCTGCATAGGAGCTCGAGAGTGTACTTTTTGTTTACGGTTTTTATCTTCCCCGGGCTGATTTGTTTATCTAGAGATGGTACCGCTCATGTCCGCCTCAGTGCGACAGCTTGACATCTCTCTGGCATCCTGTGTGAAGGCAATTCCGCCATTACTTGAAACAGACTATTAATGCCAAGCTTTCCATCCACTTTGTTGAAAGTATTATTTCCTCGAACCATGCAGATTACAGCGCTGGGAACATTCTCTATGACACAGTTATGAAATCAGGAGGTTTCATTCCACATCTGAGGAACATGTACTGGATTCTTCTAAACTCACTTTAGTCATCCAATATGTCATTTACTGAAGCTTACACTGAGTTAAATTTCATATATGGTAGCCTACCTATCTGAGGATGTTGCAGCAAAACCAACCTTTTTCACCACAAATGTATTTTCTCAAAGCATTACCTCCGACTGCTACAGAAGGCCTACTTGAGCTTAATGATTCCTTTCCATTCAGAGCTGTTTTTGAATATTTGGAGGCAATAAATGACATCTTACTTTGGAGTCACCCTTCTCATAGGTTGAATCTCATATGGCTCCATACTCAATATGTAGCACACTACAAAGGCCTTCTGAACCCATACAGTGAAGAACTGTTAATTGTGTAGTACATATAAATAATTGTGTAGTACATATAAATAGTACATAATACATAGTATTTTACATAAATACTACATAAATAGTGCCCTCTATATAGAGCACAACTTTCAATCTCAGCTCTTCTAAATGTCTAAATGATGTTGCTGTTTCTCTTCATTATCAGTGAAATGTTCATAGGGGCAAGATTAGATTTTATATGCTACATTTTGCTTAAAATTAATGTTCGATTAATTCTTGCTCTGAGCAAGCACACTATCTTCTTCTTAAGTTTTATAATCGTCTTTATTTTTATTTAGTTTACCCGTTTTTTGGCCCACTACTCCTCCCAGGGCTTTCGAGATAGAGACACCGTTCCGACTCTGAAACGTCGGTCCCGGTCTGGAATTACGGGCTTGTTCACAGATTTATGCTACGCCTTCTTGTTTGTTTGTTACTCCCATTTTTCTGGCGAAAAAATGTGCCAAAAGTATTGGCACCCTGAACTTTCAGATAGTCCTGCTCTGACACGCTTCGTCTGAAACCTACCAAACTTCATGTGATACCTCAGGCCAAGTTCCCCGACACACAAATGCGGTCGGTGATGACCTGCACTCGTCTTTTCCTTGTCTTTCACTCATCCATTTTTTCCCCATACACTTCCATTCATTTTTAACCCCATTGAAATTAATACAGTTTCAGAAGAAGAGACTTTCAGGCTCCATACAGTTACCAAACCCTACGAAACTTCATTTGTGACCTCAGGCCACGCCCCCACCGACACACCTGTTTAAACTGAACAAAATGGCAAAAAGTTTTGGGACAGAGCTGTCATTCAAAACTATGCGGACAAAAGTATTAGGACACACACACACAGGCTATGCTAATGCTAATGCTAATGATTATGCTAATGCTAACGATGATGCTAATGCAAACGCTAATGGTAACACTAATGCTATACTAATGCTATGCTAATGTTAATGCTAACGCTGATGCTAATGCTAACACTAATGCTAACGTTAATGCTAACGCTAATGCAGCGTTCTGCTTTTGAGCAACACACTTGGCATTTTCTCTGCAGAAATGCAGTCTAGTTATACATTGATATGCAGTATTAATGCGAAAGCAATTTTAATGTTAATGTTTTAATGTTAATGTTTTAATGTTAATGCAAGATTTACTTGTCATATTCATATCTTTTCAGCCTGTTTAGTATTAAGAATGAGACTTGACTGACATCAAGACTGGATCTTAAATGGTTCTCTGCTCTATATTTAGTGTTGATCTGTTGCTAAATTCATTAAAATTTTGCTGAGGTACATGGAACTGACTGAATTGATTTGTTACTGCATGCTTCTTCTCTCCTTGAAGACCTGAAAATGCCAGAACCAGATGTGACAGCTATAATATGTGATCACAGAAACTGTAGCTTACTGTTCAAAACAGCGTGTTTTGCTTCAGTCTCCTATCTTGTATTTTTTTATTTTACTAAGAGACAAGGCTTGTGTCATGAAATGTGTGCCACATGCAGTATCTATGATGCCACTGCTACCATACGCTTGGGCATTTTGCCTCTTTCCTTATGCGGCTTGGCGGCTATGTTTCAGCAGCATTATTTGCCTATGCTACAGTTTTTTAGTGTTAAGGCACTTGAGTGTACACCATCATAACAACTGAGCTGTGGTGAGAGGTGAAGGTGCATTTTAGGTCCATTAGCTGTGCAGAGGAAAGACTTGTTAAACAAGAAAGACAGGGAATGGGGTACAGTCCAACAAGCAAAGCAGTGCACACCATTAGCTGGGCATTACTAACCTATCACAACTGTACCTAGCCATAACCAACCATTATTAATCATTACTAACCATTCCTTGCTTCAGTAAGGACTCTCAGCTACTCTTATTAACTGTAGCAACTCTGTTAGCCATAGATGGCCAAGCTGTCGATATGTTCATTCATGAAGGCCTTCTTTCTCTCCGGGTCGACCAGAGGAGGACGGGTTCCTCTTTTGAGTCTTGGTTCCTCCCGAGGTTTCTTTTTCCAGCTTAGGGAGTTTTTCCATGCCTCTGTCACCTTTGGCTCACTAGGGTCTCGGACCTGGACTCTGCAAAGCTGCTTTGTGACAGCTTGGTTGTAAAAAGCGCTATATAAATAAAATAAAATTGAATTGAATTAATGAAAGTGTATTGGTTGGCACATCATTGTAGGTAATACCACTGCCCTGCTGCAGACTGTCGTTTGATCCGCCTCCCACCATGCTACACTAATGAGTGTCATAATACCATGTGTAACATGATTGAACTGTAAATCGCTCTGGACGTAAATGCTAAACGAAAAAAAGGCCAGTGACAATCACGGATCCCATAGAACTTTGAAATTTTTGAAAGTTTGTAAATTTGGAGGGAAAAAGTTTCTGAAAATAGAAATGAGTAATTGAACTGTTTTACAATCTTGGTGCATATCTGAAACTTTGTCTCGAATTTGAAGAAACTGGGCCTTGAATTTAATGTTTGAGAAGGTGTGGGAACCCTGAGTGATAATTACTGAACAGTAGTCAAGCCCAGTCTACCCATTATTAGTTGAGTCACTAATGGCTAGTAAGTAACAATGACTAATTTTGCTACTAGCCTGGTTACTGATAGTCATTACTAGACATTAATAGGATTTTTTTTCATATTGCATTGATTTGATTTTTGCCATCATAAACTGGCAGATTCGAGAAACAGGACATTGTGACCCCCTGTGACACTGCATAACCTGCTTTGCTAGTTCATTCGGTTGTTTCACAAGTGGTATGTATGTATGTTGTGAGATGATATAAAGTTGTCTTCAGAGAAGGAGGTTAAAAGCTGCATTGAGGACGTTGTTATTTAAAAGAATGTGTGCAAGTTCTGTGGGTCGTTATTGCCCACAATTTCGTGTCCGCTTTACCAAGTCTTCGGCTGTCATGTCTGTAATCCTTTCGGACAGAATGGACCCTCCTCTCTGCGTGTGTGAGAGCAGAGCTGGTGTGTGAACATGCTGATCAGCTGCAGGGCTCGATGTCCTTCTGCGCATCTGATCAATGTCTTGATTGGAAACTAACAACCTGGAGATGATTTGTGATTACAAAAATATGCTTAAAGTGGCACGCAGGCAGAGTTTTTTTTTTTAAAGAATCTATAGGTCAGTGCACTGGCCTTTTCCTTTGTGTCTGAAACTAAGATTTCAGTAAATTCACCAACCATCGAATTTCTTTCACATAAACTTTATATTCAAAGGTCCAAATCTAATTTCTAGATAAGGTCAAAGGTTTGGGACAACAAGTCCCTTTTTTAAAACATGCTTACAACATTTAATCAAAAGAAATGGCACTGTTTGCTTATAATCGTTTCCACACTCACTTTTGACAGTAAAGCATAATATACAGTACATGGTAGTTGTATGAAAAGATTTAACAATAACCCTGATTAACTTTAGTACTTTTACGCATCAACAAATAATGTGACGACAGTACATAACACCTCCTTCTCTGGAGACACTTATAATGAGCCGGGTATTTCACTCACTCGGATGCCTGTTAGCCTTAGCGGATGTCCTAACGTGGATGCGAAGCCTGAGAATTGAAGCACGCCAACTTTGGGTCATACGTACGCCGACAGACAACATTGCTCAGGCCAGGATCGCCATAAAACTAATAATTTATTGAAACATGCACTTAATTGCATTGCGTGAATGCATTCCTAATATGATGTGTGGACTGGGTCCGGAATGACTTGCAGTTCGACCAGGATATGGACTGGGGTCCAGACTTTGAGAACTGCTGGCCTAGGTGCATCATACTAATCCACATTCACATGTTTGGCATTCTCTGTGAATCGCACATTCAAAGAGAATGCCAAACACCAACACAAAACCAACTAAGAATGTGTTCTGCTCCTGAAATGAAAAGGTATCTGATCAAAAAGCTTTAAATTAAACAAACCCTGCATAAGACACATCCATGTTTATGTTCAATAAGCTCAGCACACTGTGAATAAGCAGAAAACTCCCATATTTAGAATTAGGCTTCAGATTCAGAATCAGAAAACCCAGAGGAAGTTGCTTATGTAATTACGGCAAAGACACACAGAGACACAGAGACAGGAACAATATAATATAAAGTCCAAATACAATCTAAATTTAGATTTAAAGAACAACAGCTCAATATGAATACGTTATTGCACGTTTAGAAAACGTTAAATGATATTGCACATAATGAAAATGCTTTAATACCCGATAAGAGCATTGCACAATATTGCACATATATTGTTGACTGTTGAACATCACAGCAAAAATAATGCACACAGTCCTTCACATAATGAGAGTTATTTAACCTGGGAAGAAAATATACAAGAAGAAGCGAGTTTTCTCACTAATTGAATGATTTGCTGAAAAACACAAAATACAGGATAAAAGGCTGCAGGTGCATCCTTATAATGACAAAAAGTTCATGATATTACTGGATAACTTGTGCTTTATATTGTCAATGCAGGATGTGGATGATAAGACAACAGGTACTTTGAATTCTAAGGAGGAAAAGGATCATTACAGACCCACAGAGAACTCTGAGTCTTTTTAGTTAGATCTTGTTATCATGAATGGGGCCGAAAGCGAGGCCGTAACTTACTCCTTCTCGCAGTGCTGAACAGTGTTGGTTAACCTGTTGATATGGGCACACATGCTGTGTGATGTGGGAGGGCAAGTTGATTTCACAGTTTATTAATATGCGCTCTAAGGTAGACTCACAGCAAACACCAAACCAAGCGTAATTCCAAGGTGATTAGAGGGCAATGTAACAATATTTTGAAAACTCAAAGGTAATTTTATGTGGGTTTTCTACATCACATCACATACATATGCAGATAATAACAGTATTGCTGCTTGGTTAGGATTTTAAATAAGAAGGAAAAATACTATACTGGTAATTCTAGAACAGATTTTGCCTCTAAAATGTTTAGATAGAGCTCTTAATGCATCAGCTAATAGTGAGTTAAAAACAGAATTAGATACAGAGGTCTTTTTTTGCGTACCCAGCGAATGGCATATCCTTTGCTTTCATATCGTGTTTGTGATACACTTGATCTCAAAACTTTGAATTCAAATGGTGGGAAAACAAACAAAGTAAATCGTGGCAGAATACAGAGCAAAGTTGTGATAACTAAACCGTAGACTGTCACACTCTTGCCTTGTTTTGCCCCTTTTTGTCTTTTTTTCCTTCTGTGCCAGGTGGTCTTTTTCTCAGCTCCTCCTTAGCCCTGCCCCTTGATCAATGTATTCACCAGTGTCTCGTCCATGTCTCCGCCCCTTCCCAAGTGTTTGCTTTTCTGACCCAGTATATTTGTCCCATCTGTGTGTTTGTTCTTTGTTGGTCCACTGTGGCCCTGTCTTGTTGTCTGAGCCCTGTCTTGTCTGGTGTTCACCATGTCTCCAGAGACCATTCCCTTTGTATGATTCACCGTTACGTTTCTAAGTTTACTTGTGTATTGTTATGCCTCTTCATGTCTTTGGTTTCCTTTGTAAATAAAATCCAGTCATCCAGTGAGTAGCATTGCTCTGTTTCATAAAAGAGCCTTGAGTGAAATAAACAAGCCAGGTGTAAATGTCTGAAAGAGAGACAAACTTGACACTCACAGCACACACTAAGACAAGATGGTGAATGGGCAATGATCTCCAGGTCAAGCTGGGCTTAAGAAGGGAGCGAGAAACAAGTGACAGAGGATTGAGTTCATGAGAGAAGCCAAAAGGGGAGGTGAAAATGGGGAGAGCCCAGGTTCAGTATTCCAGAGACCAGGATGGCCAGAATTAAAATGTAATTATGAAATAACATTAATTCACAAATGTTTAAATACAATGAATTACACACCGATCAGCCTTAACATTAAAAGCACCAGCCAAATATTGTGTATGTAGCTCTAATGCTGTCGAAACAGCTCTGACCCTTTGAGGCATGGACTCTATAAAACTTCTGAATGTGTGCTGAGGTATCTGGCACCAAAATGTTAACGGCAGATCTTTTAAGTCGGACTAGTTCATCCAGCACATCGCACAGATGCTCAATTCAACTGAGATCTAGGGAATTTGGAGGTCAAGTCAACACGCGAAACTTGTCATGTGCCTAAAACCATTCCTGAATCATTTTTGCAGTGTTGGTGTCTGCTGAAAGAGACCACTGCCATTAGGGAATACCACTGACTTAAAGGGGTGAATTTGGTATGCAACCATGTTTAGGTCCATGGTACTTGTGAAAGTAACATCCACATTAATGCGGGACCCAAGCAGAACACTGCCCAGAACATCACACTGCTTAACTTCTTCACATCTCTTCCTCAGGAAGCAATGCCCTGTCCATATGATTTGAAATAAAAGGTGATTCATCAGACCAGGCACCACCTTTTTTCATCGCTCCATGGTACAGTTAAAGCATTTTCTATGGTGGCCAGGGGTCAGCATGGGCACTCTGACCAGTCTGTGGCTGACACCTTTCTAGCATAGCCAGCATGGACTTTTTCAAAACCTGCCATTATGGAAATGTTCTCACCCAGTCGTATAGCCATCACAATTTGGCTCTTGTCAAAATCGCTCAGATCCTCATGCTTGCCAGTTTTTCCTGCTTGTTACTCTTCAACTTCAAGAAATGACTGTTCACATGCTGCCTAATATATCCCACCCCTTGGCAGCTGCCACTGTAACAAGAAAATCATTGTTATTCACTTCACCTGGCAGTTGTTCTAATGGTATTGCTGATCAGTGTATTTATGATCGACATTCTTTTTTGACAGGCTCATACTCCTTTCCACTTTAATCATTCTTCACATATTTGGCACAAATTAAAATCATAATTATGAAAAAAAAATGCTATCTTTCTTGGCAACATAGCAGTGGCCTTTTTCATAACAACTAACATCTTTACTGCACGTCAGTGTGCTTGTTCTCTGAAGACCCTCTACATGTCCATGTGCTGAAATTAGAAGCATGCTAAACTCTTCCAGGCTTCCAAGCTGGATAGATTTACTGCTGTTAATGGACTTTAAAGAGCAAAGCCCTGTCTTTCCTTCAGCTCTCTTACAGACATCTCTGTTTTTGATGGGGGAGGAGAGAAGTGCCAGAGTTGGAGGTAATGAAGCATAGGAGAAGAAGATTAATAAAGAATCAGTGCAGGAGTCCATACCACTCTTAATCCTGATTAAAACATAAATGCTGTTTTGGCAAGCCTGTTTGAATAAACTCATTAACTGTTACCGTGCCAATAAATGAAACATATATCTCTCTCTCTCTCACTCTCTCTTCTTTCTTCTCCACTCCCCTTCCATCCTTCTCTGGCCTGGTCAGTGGGTTGTGACAGAGACTGGCTGGAAGCAAAAGATGGAACAGCCCCATCCATCTAGATTAATTACAGACTGATGTATTTATCACCTGGATGAACTGAGTTGTCAGTCTTTATTTGTGTCGCTGAAACTGCCAGTGAAAGTTTTTCAGTAACAGTTCACTGCAGATTTACCTCATAACCAAGGCGTATTTGTATTAGGCACTGATTTTTATTAACCTTCCATTTTTAAGTAAAATACCTGAAAAATCTTTCTACAGCTCATTGATTTCTTAAATGAAAGCAATTTTCATGAAAAAATCCAGCCTGGCTTTAGGTCAAAATATAGCACTGAAACAGTATTAGTTAGAGTAGTGAATGACTGGAGAATAAATGCTGATGCAGGTGGTGTTTGCTGCATTTGACACCACAGTTTAGGCGAGCAGGTCCCAGCTGAGCCTGAAATTATCTGTGGTGTACCACAAGGCTCAGTGCTTGGCCCTCTTTTTATATTTTATTTTGCTGCTCAGTCAGACTCCAAAAGCATGACATCAGTTTTATTTAGTATTGCAAATTATATACACCTTTAGTGCCAGAAAACTCAACTAAGATAAAATAAAAACACAATTGGTAGAAAAGGATTTAAAACAGATTTGGAAATCTGACACATCAGACAAGAAATGTAAGTGGTACTTTTGGAGTGTAATGTAACTTTTAAACCACATATTAATAATATTACTAAAACAGCCATAGAATACAGCAAGAGTGAGACCCTGCCTCCATATAGGGGAATCCAAGAAATTGATCCATATTCATAGTTTCTGTTCTATTTGTGTTCTCGACAGTTTTAATGCATCACTTATAGGACTTTCTTTAACCACAACAAGCAAACTACGACAAAATGCAGCGAGAATATTAAAGGGGACCTATTATGCAAAATTCACTTTAGTTATAACAGGTCTATGGGCTATACAAAACATGTTCATGAAATTCTTTGCACAAAATCACTCTCACATAAAGAGATATCACCAGC
>JBBPCX010000001.1:23399122-23424901 GCA_037974365.1 Hydrocynus forskahlii
GAAGAGTGTCGATTACAGCAGTGTTTTTATACTTTTCCTCATTAAATAAGATGTGATTCAGGTGATTACTAATCAGTCCCTCATGAAGCAGAATGAGGTGCTTGTGTAGGAATTTAACAGGCACTGGCATGGAATGGTTCTTATACTCATAGAGATGCTGAATTAAAAATAAACGGCAGTGGTCTCTTATTTTTTTCTGGAGGCGTCTATCCCACTCCTAGACAGATGCTACTGTAACCAGATAATTAACGATGTTCTCTTCAGTTGTCAGTGGTTTCAAAATGTCGAAAAATACAGTGAATAATCTTATTATAGCAATCTCAAAATGGATATATCAGAATAAATCAGAATCAGAAAACTTTACTGATCCCGGAGGAAATTATATTATCACTGTTCAGACACATGGAGACACAGAGGCAAGAACAATATAACAATATAACACATAAAGTCAAAATAAAATCAAATAAAAACTGCAGAAAATCTCTTGGTGATCATACATGCATAATGCGCTGTTGGATATGAACAAAAACAAAAAACACATTTTAGAAATGTTCAGTTCTGCTTGTACTACAGAATTCTACTGCAGTTCTGTGGATTTGCAGAGAATTATTCACTCGGTTCTTTGACCTGTTGCTTTTTATACTTTTATACAAGTTGTGATGTGGAAGCTGCAACTTGAGTAATCACCTCACTTAACAAGTATAATATTAGTCTTCCTTGCAGACTAGTATAACTATAACCATACACAAGTAAAAGGGGAAAACAAGGAATCCCATACATTTTTCAGGAAATTCTTAATTTAGTTGCTGACATGTAAATAAGTCTGCAAGGAAGACTAATATTATACTTGTTAAGTGAGGTGATTACTCAAGTTGCAGCTTCCACATCACAACTTGAATAAAAATATAATATTAGTCTTCCTTGCAGACTAGTATAACCATAACCATACACAAGTAAAAGGGGAAAGGAATCCCACACATTTTTCAGGAAATTCTTAATTTAGTCGCTGACATGTAAATAAGTCCATTCAGAGTAGTTTAATGTGAAATGGTCCGTTGTAAAGAAACATTCTGATTGCTGATTTCTTTAGATAGATAGATAGATAGATAGATAGATAGATAGATAGATAGATAGATAGATAGATAGAGAGAGAGAGATAGATAGAGAGATAGATAGATAGATAGATAGATAGAGATAGATAGATAGATAGATAGATAGAAAGATAGAGAGAGAGAGAGATACACACAGCAAAGATTTAGAAATATACAAATTAAAAATATAAAAATAAAAAAATACAGAAGTTGTAGCTTTCTAATAGAGTTACATACAACTAAAGAAACAGGATGTGCATGCTTATATACAGCAGAGATACGGGTTGCAACAGGAGTACTGTATTAAATATACAAGTGGAATATTGCACTCGACTATAGATATAAAAAATATAGGTATATATTGCACATATTGCAAATGAGGTATATGTATATAAATATATTGCACTAAAGAATGAATATTTACGATAGTGGTGCAAGAAACCAGGGGTCACTGTCTACAATGCTGCCTTGTATTTGTTTTTATATGTAATGTATTGGTGAAAAATGAAATTTGAAAACATGTTTCTATTGTCTTTTGAGACCTCTTCATTATGAACAGACTGAATATACATTTTAGGCCAAAACCTTATCCCAAAACAAGCATTAGCACCCATCTTTCTTTGTGATTTTTGTGAGGTACACTTCAGACACATGAAATACTTTGGATGTCTGGTTTCTATTACCATGAATTTACTATTCAGATATCTGTGGAGTTCCCCATTAAAATACTCTGAATGACATCACATTCATGCTTTACATTACATTAAGAACATACAGGTGCGTAGTTAAGTAGTTATTTTATTTATTTATTTTTAATTTTTACTTATTACTTTTTTTTAGTTGTTTAATAGTCTTCTTGAGTCTTTGAGGTAACACCAGTTTTAATCGCTGGTTGTAATATCAATTTCTACAAATAACATTTTAAAATTGTTTTATCTGTGGTACTTCCTCTGATATATAGGTGTATTTTATAAATATATACCTAGAGGCCAGAAGATTATTTAATGGATCCAATTTGGTGGATGCAAAGCTCATGTTTCATCAAAATATTCACCCCGTGCCTTTTTCACAGCAGCACAGATTTGCAGCATAATTTCCAGCAATTTTTGGAAATAACTTATGTCCAGACCCTCACAGCACCTTTTCAAGCAGTCCTGTGCAGCTCAGTGGGAGAAAGAGCTGGAGGCTGGGGAGGCCAAGACATCATTCTCAAAACTTTTTTTGGACTGCGTGTCATTTTGGCACAGTTTTGAAGAATGCTTGGGATCATTATCCTGGCTGTTGAATGAAATTTTGTCAGATTTTCATAAACCAGAAGGAACTGTGTGATGTTGAAGAATGAAGTGATCGTCAGTGAAAGTGAATGTCAGTACACTAAAGACAGACCTGATATGTCTCTTCAGAACCAGTACCTCAAGCCTTTGTGGCTAAACAATGGGCTATAAAATATACTATAAAATATTTTTTTTGTATAATGTTTTTGAGAAAGTATCATGTTGTTTTTTTAATCTGAGGGACAGACATCAGGGTATAGAATTCAACAGATTTTGAATTTTGTGATTTATTACAGGTCTACACAAGGTGTGTGTGCACAACAAATTGTCTGGCTGTCCCAGTCAGAAGGGGTGTGTTGATAATTTCTGCTCCTATACTGGGACTCAGTGAGTGGTTACAGTGATTTCTTCGTTTGCAAAATCAAGAAATGTGTGTGTGTGGGGGGGAATAAGAGACCACGTTTCCCTTTTTTCTGTTCACGGTTTGTACAATTTGCAGCAGTGTGTGTGTGTTAAATGCACAGGTTGCTATTCTTTTCTGAACTATTGCAGTGTGAGCTGTGTAAAAATAAGAAACGCCTCCATATGTGTTGTGAGTGCAGTAGTGTTGGTAGAGCAGCTTTTCTATGGTCTGTATTCCAGCAGCTTCACTCCTGATTCAGTTTCTGATGGATGAAACAGAGTCACACATGCACACACTGCTCTTAGCCTCACTGTTTTAATTGTTGCTGTTGTAAAATAATGTAAGAGTGTAATTTAACATTTCCATGGTATAATAAATTATTTATATGTATTATTTTTTCATTTATCTCCAAACATTTTTTTGTCTGGAATTGTGAATCAAGTGTTGGTCAATAGTGTATAAAACTGTAGTGACATGCACATTTTACACAGACACACTCCCACAAATTACAAAAGCAATAACCAGAAAAAAATGATGCAGTCTCTTATTTTTTCCCATGGCTATGTATTGAGGTCCTGAAACAGAATTACTGCCAGGCACCAAACTGTGGCAAATTGATGCAGCTCATCCATTTTGGACGGGGATTGCCATTCAAAGCTCTGGCAGAGACTGCTTTTCCTGTTTCTGTGGACTGAAGACTCTCAAACTACTCCTCACACTGATTCCATCAAAAACTACCACTTCTGACTCTTAACTGTACGATCTCTGTTAGCTATAGACTGCCAACAGTTCAGCAGTGATTAAGTCTGTACTCGAAGGCCTCTTGTTGTTAGTTATCTCCATTAGGTAAAAATCTCCAGAATCTCTTATATTCTCCCTCATTCTCCTAGTCGACCAGAGAAGGATGAGTCTTGGTTCTTCCCATAGTTCTTCCTCCTTCTTTAGAGATTTTTTTTTCTTGCCCCTGTCACCTTTGGCTTTCTCACTAGGGACCCAAACCCAGATTCTGTAAAGCTTTATAACAACATTGGTTATAAAAAGCACTATACAAATAAAAGTGAATTGAATTGAATCATTTTGGGCCTGGCACTTTTTAACATTATGGATTCAAGGGACATTAAGATTTAAGAAATTCTCTTTTTGCTGTCAGACTAGTACAAAATACATCAACCAGACCAGCACTCTTTCTTTTGAAGACATGATAAGGAGGGAAATTACATAATGGACAAGTAGGTGTGTTTGAGTGCATGTAACAACTCATGTGTTGATTCAGGGCATGCTGAACTGCAACTTAATCCACAAATATAACATGGGACAAGAGGTACAAGAGATAATGCCATGTAATAGGCAGAAATAATGTAGAATGTAGAGTCTATTTAAGCATGAGAGTTAAAGCAATTCTATTACAAAGCAATTTGATGAACATTGTCTGTGCACTGTCCTATTGCAACCATTCCAAGGCAAATAGAGACAATGAACAAATGAAATCCAGGGGCAGCATTGACTGCAGGTTATAATATTTATTGTATAATTTACCACAGGAGAGAAGAGCAAAAAACAAAAACAAAACCATATCAAGTAGCTCTACAACTGCCAAGCCTGACTGAGAGAAAAGGAAACTGGTGAAAGCAACTTAAAGGGAGGGGGGAGTTGAGGTGGAGGCTCAGTCATTGCAGGTGCAAATGAAAAGGTGCAAAACAAGAAAAGTAAAGTGTTCAAATGCATGGAAAAATGCATCTGATTGGAAATGATGAAATTTTACACAGTCCACTGGGTGATCTGAAAAGAATGTGCAGATCAATTAAAGCAAAACTTCTGGCGTAGACAGAGACTTAACACATACAATCATCTGGATGTCATCAGCCTAAAATGAAACAGGAAGTGTATGCATATTATGAAAAAAGGGACCAGGAGTGGATCCCTGGGGCAGTCCTAGAGTAACAGATAGAGCAAAGGATGATTTATGTTTTTTAATAGTGTCTTTCAAGGGTTGTGCCTGTGATACCAACAGAAGAGACGCAAAAACGAAAAGTCTAGTAAAGAAGTTGGAAACTTCACTGTGAAGTCTAAACTACCAAATTGCATCAGTGCTCCTTCGGGCGGTTGGGGCGTTTAAAGTAACAGCCTTGTGGTGAAAAATCCGTTCTTTCTGCTTGGTCATAATGGCTGTGATTGCTGTGGGTAATAGATGCAATTATTGTGACTCTTGTAAACAATTAAAACACAAATGAGAGAACAGGGAGGCATTCAAATTCACTGGATCTTCTCAACGATTAAATCTGTGCGTGGGTGTTTAAGTGTGATTTGCTTAACTTCCAAGCCGTATTTGTGGATTAGCATGCAAGCATGAGGTTCAAATTAATTGAGCAGTGAGTTTAGCTGCTTCAGGTTTAGCCCAAGAATGACCTACCAGAACAGCTGGTGGCCTAGTGGTTAGGGCTTTGTCCCTGTGGTCAGAAGGTCATGGGTTCAAATCCTAGGACTGCTAGTGGCACCACTGAGGTTCACTCGAACAAGGTACCGTCCCCACACACTGCTCGCCGGGCGCCCCTCATTGGTGGCAGCCCCCTGCTTCACTTGGTGAATGAATTAAATTCAGAGAAAGAATTTCACATTGTGTGCTGTGCTGTGGTGTGTTTATGTGTGACTGTAAGGGGCCACTTTACTTTCTGCCTTCTCCTCCCTACAGCTTGGGTCCTCTCTGGTAGAAAAACAAAATAGATTTAAAAAGAAGAATACCAGAAACTTAAGCAGTCGCCTACTGTGGACTATGAGTGCATCAGAACTCCACCGGAGTGAGAGAGATCTATAATTTGTCTTCCAAAACCATGAGTGGCGCATAGGTATTGACTGAGGGTCGATACTCTCAACTAGCCTGGATTAAGTGCTCCCCTGTACAGCTCAATAAAATATAGCTATATCTCCAGCCTCTGTCTCAGCTGATAGCAGTGATTGATTGGGATGCATTTGTCAACGTGGACAGTGTACCACCCAGAGTTCTACCGACAGGAGCCCAGAAGTTTAGAATAGTTTACTTGCCAAAAGGATCTTTGGAGAACAAACACTTTTACTTCCTCATACAACCTTTCAGTGGAGGTCAAGCAGGATAACCCATGTGTTCCACATGATAATTTGCAGATGGGATTAATTTTGAGGCCCCCAGTCATAGTCTGTAAGCAGTCCATGGGTTCCGGGTATTAGGTCTCGCTGGGTGAGGCGGGTGTGGACAATTATCACCTGCTTGTGGAAGCAGATGGACAACAATACAGCTGCACATGTGCCACATCAGTAATAATCACATAATGAAGCTATGTAACCTTCAACAAATAATAAAATCTAACTGCATTTTTTCCAAGAAAATAATTTAGGGCCACCATGTTGCAGGGGTTATATGGGGAAGCTGGGGTGCATATTACAAAGAACTATACACCAAAAAAGGTGGGTCTGTTTTAGGCTTCTATTATCAATGTGTTCTTTGTTCATTTACTACATACAGAAAAATGTCAGTTATTATCAGTTGACATACAGTTAATGCACTATATGCTAAAAATACTACAAATACAACAGATTCAGAGTATTCTTTTAAAGAACCTTATAGAACCATCCATTATTCTTGCTTCAAAGAACTCTTTTGCCATGTAGATTGGGTTGACCATAGATATTATGGCAGTATTTTCCCAAAGTCCAGATTTTACCCAAAAAACAAAATCCACATAAGTCAGGGAAGACCATGTCTGTTCTTTGTCTGTCTGGACTTTCTAGGACTGTTTCCGCTCTCATTTTTGTATTGAGAATTAAGGTATCTGTTTAAATGTGATCCTTTACTGGTCAAATGCCCTATTTCCTTATTTTTTCTTGTGTGTTTCATGCAAGATGAGGTAAGATGTACTAAGTTTTCAAGAATCGTGGGTTTTTTTTTCCAATATTTCTGTGGTTTTCTGGCCATGAATTTAAATCTCATGGGCTGTCATGGGCAAAATGAAATGACCTCACTTCCCCACAGAAAACTGAGCCTGACTGAATAATATTTTAGAAGCCTGAGCATTCATACAAGACACAGTACAGCATCTGTAACAAATTAACACATACACACACACACTTGCAGATTCATATTTGTGCATGGGCAGATCTAACCTGCTGCCTCCTCCGCCGCCCAGGAGTTTCTCATTTGTTTGGTTAGTATATATGGCCCCTGTTTTCAGGCTAGTTTGGTTGGTTCTTCCTGCTCTGTGGTTTTGCTCAGTAGTTTTGGCCTGCCTTGTGTTCATGTTTATGTATTTTACACCCCACTTTTGCTTTATTTAGTTTCATTTTGTTAGTCCTCATGTTAGTTCGGTGTTAGTTTCTCAATAAGTCTCCAGTTTTTTGTTCTTTTGTATATAATCAATTACATCCTTTACCACGCTCCACATCTCCACGTTACAATAGGTTATGGGATTTCTGGATAGATTACTGTTATATTTTGTGACATGACAGAAATATTCCATTCAAAATGATAGCGCTAAATGCCTATCGTATTTTAACATGTGAAACTCTAAATTTGATAGAAAATAGGCTTTCGATGCCGAATGCCCTGAGTATTCACAGTCAAGGTTGTCTCTCCTGAGCCGTACACTTAATGTTAAGACTCAGCAGCACATAAACACACGCCTTTGTATCACATTGGACCATTTTACCTCACAAGCAGTTTTCATACCATCATATTCTTCAATAGCCTAGATCAATAAACCCCACCAGGGCAATATCATCTCCTCTCACAGCTCACACATAACCAAAGGGCTGAAGAAAGGGAAAACAGGCCTTTATTAATTGCCTGTCACCCTTTTTTTAGTTACTACTGCCCTCTGTCCGACACGGTTTTCAGCACTATAACGAAGGTTGCTTGAGAAACACAGGCTCTGTCAGAACTCTAATGAGCAGATAAGATTCTTTCTATGGCTTTTCTGCTCTTTTGATTCCTCAGTTATATTATCCCTTACAGACTGGTGCCTTCAGTGGAAGTTTTGGAAAGAAACTTAGAAGAATCTCTGAGATTTTATACTCATGTCAGTATGAGCTGTATCCGGTCTGGATGAAATTCATTTGAATTTGAGCATAGTTTTCATGGAAAGGGCCAGCATAAAACATTCTATACACACACGCACCCATTTACGGCTTTCTTTACTTGATGAAACTTTAATGCAAACGTTATTTGCCTGAAGCCTACATGACGCTAAATTGCACTTTAGCTGCATAATGTAAAACACCCTGCAACACTTTTGAAACTAAGCCGCATTCCATATTCTGAAAAAACAGGAATTTTCTGTGAATTTACAGATCTGTCTGTTTAAAACCAAAACATTGACCATACTCTAATATTACATCTTTATTTGTAGAAAAATGTTTTTAACGTAAAAGAGATAAATCTCCTGATATATCTGTTGGCTAATAATATTTGGCCTTACTGATAACCCACAAGTGTTTTTAGTGGTATCATCAAAAATACCATGTCAATAATGAATGTTTTTTCTGGGCCACAGCGACAGTAGGATTCAGATTCCTGTCTTTAGGTCTGCTGAAGCCCAGTTGTTCACCACCTTTTTGCTTTTATGACAGCAATACAAGCTGTAATATTTGAATACAAAACACCATCATGGCACCACAGAGCAACCGTATATCTGCTGTTGCCCTGTGATGCATCTCTGGCAGACGCAGTCCAGCATTCCCGCATCAGAACAGTTTCCCGCGTGGAGCGTCTCGAGTGTTTCGCTGAGTGTTCTCGTGTTTTTCGTTTTGTTCTTCTTAAAGCCCTGTATTTTTATTACTGTAAATTTAATTAAATCTTTACTGTATTTACTTGCTTGTACCAAAGAAAACTACAGCGCACACCAAAGAAAACGTGATGCATGAATTACAGTCCAGTCTATACAGGGGTAACATTGGTATTTACATTCTAGCACTGCAGGAGTTCAGTATAAACTGTACAGTACGGATACAGGATTACCGTTACATTTTCTTTGAGGCTAATGTATTAAGCTGAGTTTAAAATGAAATTAAAGTGTTTTGGGAGCACATTTGGGGGCATATTTAGGTTTTACACTATAAAAATAGGCATTTTTAGGCATTTTTTTATAACCACATTCACAAGTTCTCTTAGAACACAACCCTCGCAATTTTTGGGGGGCTACGGTATCAGTGTGTGGTAAAGACTTTTTGCAGTTTCTTTTGATGCATTTTTGCAAACCCATTTTTGTGTATTTGAGCCCATCCCCATCCAGATGTTATTCTGGATAACGCGACCGTTGGAAAAGAAACATGAAGCTGTAATTTTGCTATATTTATTATGTGCTCCTAGAAGGGCTTTTGTGTTGTCTTCTCTGATTTAGAGACAACCTTGAGTGTTGATGTCAGTGTCATCTCCTCAAATGTCCTTCATTAATGCACAGCTCCTATAGCACAATATGCTGTCCACATTAAAATGCAGGAGCATCTAAATGCATGGAGACGTTTATCAGAATAAATTACAGCGCGAGAGCGTGAAAGACAGCCATGTTCATTGACATGGATAATGTCACACCACTTAGACTGAAAAGCAGTGGCCCTGAGATCTACTATGTTGCAAGAACAAGACATTTTAGTGCACAGCCATGCAATGCACCTTTGGCTAATTGTGTTTGTCTTGAGAATGCGCTTCTTTCAGGCTAATTGCTAATGCTCCAGCTCTCCGTGACTGATTAGCTCTGTCTTCACCGGTGCACATAAAGCACTAGTGGATTTTGGGACGGATGGCTATGCTTTTCTCCTCTGCTTTTTTTTTTTACAAACGTGCATTTGGCAGCGCTTTGCTGATTAGCCTGCTCTTTAAAAGCAAGTGGCATTTTACAGCTACCACTGCTGCTGCTTAAATATGGTGTATGTGGCAAGAGCTGTATGAAAAGTATGAAATGACACTTAATGACACTTTAGGCCTTAGAGATGGCACTGACTGGACACTCGGTCGATACTGGGTTGATATCAGCAGTGATATAGGAGAAGAATAAGAAACATTACCGTCTGATTCGAGGACAGACATTGTTGTATTTATTTTCATATATAAGAAATAAGTAATTATACTGGGATTTATTCATTCGTATTACATATGCACTACTGTTCAAATGTTGGATTCCCTGTTATTAGTTACACAAAATGAACTCATTTTGTAAGTGTGAATAATCGCAGAGTGTGACAAGCTGGTAGAGAGGACTTGAAGGTGTATGCATGTGCAAGCAGAACTTTATCTGAAGAACACAAACATGCAAAATAACAAATGAAATGTAGTAAAAAATGACAGACAAGGCAATAACAATCAGACAGACAAGGCAAGAACTACTAAAAGACAGACAAGGCAAGAACTATCAGACAGACAAGGCAAGAACTACTAAAAGACAGACAAGGCAAGAACTACTGTTAGGGCTGACCGGACAGGAACAGACACAAAGGCAGGAGTATAAATAAACGAGTAACTACAGAACAGCGGAATAGACAGGTACAGATGCTAAACAGGAGGGCAGGACAGGGGTAAGGGATGATGATAACAGTAGAAAGCAAGTGTGACAGAATGAAGCAGGACAGAATGGGCCAAGACTTTTATTATTACTTACTTGCTATATGTAACATTTTAGGATAAAATTAAAATTCAAACCCTTTCTTTTCCTTTTATTTAACTGTACACTTGATTGCTCATAGTCACGGTTGTGTTTAAATCTAATGTATCTAACTTCACAGGAGAAGAAAGAAAATTGTTTAACTTTAATGCGTGTCCAATGTATCATGAAATATTTTGGAGCATTTTTTTGGTTGGTTGTCATGAAAAGTTCATGTTATGCAAAACCGATGTTTTCATATGTGTAAAATGTGAAAATGTGTACAAATGTTCTTTTTCATACTGAATTTTAAGGTTTTGTTTGTTTGTTTGTTTGTTTTTCTTTACATTTGTTGCTTTGAATGTCTTGATTCTTGGCAGTGAGATAACGACTGAAAGACTGTTGACCTTTAGGATTTCCTCCAACACCTCTACCATTAGCATCTCTACCATTTTGCATGTTTTTTCTTCTGCTTCTTGTCCCCATTAAACAAAAATTTCTATTTGTTTTATAGAAGGCACTTTGTGAGCATATAATGCCACTGTCATTTTGGGATCTCCTCATTAAAGCAGTTTCCAGCTGCAAATGAGTTTTTTATGTGCTTGAAAGTGGTGCAGTTTTCATTGCTACCTTTTTGGCTTGTTTGATTGCACCCTCACTGCCCACCTCAATCAGTGTATATGGCTCCATGCAAGATATCAGTCCAAGTGTAAAAGGCCTTTTAATGAAATGCAGCCAGTAATGAACATCAGTGCCTTTTAGCATATTCCTCCTAACGCGTATTAAAATCCCACTTGCCTAGTGATTGCCTCTCTGAGGCTGAAAATGAAATGCTCTGAATTGGACAGGGGGCAGTGGAAGTAAGAGCAATTCTGGAGAGAATGCGATTGAATGGGAATTATCTGCACACATAGGTCCTACAAACATTCTGGATGACATGTACTCATTCACTTAACTCAAAGTGCCTGTCTCCAGTGCATTTTGATATTTTGCTGAGTAAAAGCAAGTTTGAACTAGGGCATTAACGACTTCAGATTTTTTCAGATCGATTTATCCGTCAACAAAGTCGAATTTGAATCGACTAGTCGACTTTGTTGACTAGTCAACTCGACATACATCCTCGCAAGCTGCAGCCAGCAGACACAGCAAGTGTCCAGTGGACTTAGGACCCAGATCCATTGACCATTTCAGAATCAGAATCGCGTTTATTGGCCGAGTATGTGAGCGAACACATACAAGGAATATCATTAGCCATGTTAGCTAGTGTTAGCCATGTTAGCTAGTGTTAGCCATGTTAGCTAGCAGATGCCGTTTCAGATGCCGTGCAGAACACCGACGTGCAGGTTGTGCAGGTCTCCGTGCTGTTTGTGTGTCTAGAGTGAAGGATCTCCACACACGTGGAGACTTAAAATTTGTTAAAAAGTGGTGGTAATAGGAACCAGATGTCTTAAGTGTTTAATGGCTCTAAAAGCCTTCTAACAGAAAGTCATTGAAAGAAGTGATTATAAATGATTATAAATACTCGGCTTTTTTTTTTTAGGGATGTCGAATTATTGCGCTAATTTTGATCAACTCAATTACAGAAACAATAATGCGTTAAAACATATAATGTGATAAAACACATAGATCGCTGTGTATTGCTGGAACATTCTAGTGGCTTAAGAATGGTTACAAGGGCACAATTGACCCACTTTGTGGCCCCGCCCTGTTCTGGACAAAGGCGCTCCGTAAAATGAAAACGAGAGCGCACTGCTTGGCCCAGTGAGTGGAAGGTTTAAGTCTAAAAATGGACAAATGAACGGTGGATAGGAGTATCGTTCTCTGCAATTCATGCAATATGGAATTTTTGCATCATCGGAGAACATAAGGTCTAAAATATCACCTCAGCGCAAAGGAGCTAACATGGCGGTTTGAGCCAGAACAGCCCAATACCAGCACCAGCGACCAGCCACACTGAACCACACACTCAGATCCAAACTGACCCGTCTATCTGTGACGTACCTATCCACCCAGCGATTTGTATGAGTGAAACACGCGAGAAGCCTGCCCTTGGGAAAACAGTACGCTACACCCCCATTCCAGACCCAACAACATTATAATGCTTCTATAACCTGGGCATGTATGTACATTGTCTTGAACTGCACCTTATGGACAGACTTAGTTCTATCACTGTTCTTGCTGAAGCATTGTTTATTTTTTTTCCCTCAACATATTAGGTCATATTTTTGATTTGCTGCAACCATTAATGCACATGAACTGTGCAGAAACAGTTATTAAATAAAAGAGACATTTTTAAATACTTTTACAGCAAGAATGTGTGTGATTAATTTCGATTAATTAGTTAGAGCGTGTAATTAATCAGATTAATTTTTTAAATCGCATGACACGCCTATTTTTTTATTTACCACTGTTTTACAATATTATCAAATTAACATAAACATTGTCAATAAAAGCTTAGAAGAAACATGTAGGTTCACTGCTCATTTGGGATACAGCATAAAGTCGGTATATTCACACTACAGAAATTGTGATCCCTGGTTCCTATCACCGCCACTGTGAAGAATTCTGAGTCTGTAGTTTCTCTGTAGTTTCTCTATGGTGTACCCCTTTGAACATCTTTCAGTACATCTCAATGGTTGAACGTGTTCAGATTCCACTTCCAGTGGGGGTCTGGGGTGGTTTTAAAGTAAAAAACACTTACACCCATCTTCACGCCATACTTTAGTGTTTCGTGTTGTAAAATGTATGTCACTCCTCACAACTTGAGTCCACTCCAAACAGCCAGTCTTGTCAAATCACACAATACTGTAGGAAAGCAGATCAAACATTTAAACAGAACAGAGCAACAGGCTACAGTACAAAATTACCATAAACATGATACGTAAAATCAACTCTTCTAAGGTAGAATTAAGGTCGAATATTGCTCAAACACAAGCATGAGAAAAGCTAACATATTTGTATTTTGAAGCCTACAAAGTAGGTTAATAAATCAAACTATATGTATCCACAACCCCCAAGGTCCTAGATTCTTGAAATCTAAATACGCGTTCTAGATACACAATGGTGAATATGAGTATGAGTCAGTCAGTTGTCAGAAATGAAAGTGTAAAACTTCTACACTTTAAAAAAAAGGTTAAAAAAACACACTAGTGTCTGGCTGATATAGATGGGGCTATATAGTAGGGCCAAACCCTCAAAGTCAAAGAGAAATCAAAATAAGGTCTAATCTTTGGCATTCACATTGTTTTACTTTCTGTTAAAAAATGACTAGAAGCTGATTATTCCCAGCGCCTGTGAAAGTATGAACAGCACCACCAACAGGTTTGATAGGAGTTTGATAAGATGAGGCTGACGTACTTCTAGCCCAATCTGCAGATTTATTCAGCTTCTGGTTTCATGTCAAATGTGCTGTGACGTCTTACATGTAATGTGGCCCGTGGTTAGCTGGACCGCTCATTTCATCA
Organism: Hydrocynus forskahlii; assembly: GCA_037974365.1. Taxonomy (NCBI): domain Eukaryota; kingdom Metazoa; phylum Chordata; class Actinopteri; order Characiformes; family Alestidae; genus Hydrocynus; species Hydrocynus forskahlii. The sequence goes on from JBBPCX010000001.1 coordinate 23,412,956, forward strand.
TTTTCTTGCTGTTTTGGGTTCTGAAATGCGAGGTTACAGTGTTTGAGCATTTGGTCCGTGTTAATAGCTATTAGATATCGATAGACCCTCCAAAATCTGACCTGCCAAAAAAGGAATGTCTTAACAAGTTTCAGATATCCATGTTTATAGGCTGTGTATGCTCCAGTTTATATGCTCCAGTGTTAGCTTAGAGTTAATGTACTGGGAGAACCCTGTACTATTACTATAATATTAAAAACAGAGGTACAAGCTATTAGCATTATCGTGTATTATCTCTCCCTCTCTCTGTCACACCTACTACACACAATCAGTGTCTCTCTCTCTCTCTCTCTCTCTCTCCCTGGTACTTGTCTTTTTGTCCCCAGGCAGGCCGCATCATACGTGTCGTGTAGCGTGGCGAGGTTTTGCTGCCGCATCCCTTTTCAACAAGCCGAATGCAGCACAATTAGCAGATTGCTTGTGGACCTCCAGTATTAGCACATCTGGGACGCAGGAACATGGAGATGCTCTTAAAGCAGCGTGTAAGCACACAGCTTCCTCTGATCACAGTCAGATTGTTTCTCTTGTCAGAGTGGCTAAGCAGCTCCGCCGCACCTGCGCGATGGTGCGAAACACACACTCTGACATTGATGGCTGCTGTTCCATTCCCTAAAGGCTTTTGTACAGACAGGCTGCTCCCACTAACATTAGGCCTGCCTCTGCTCAGCCTCTGCTGAAGGTCGATGGCAACCAAGGGCGAGTTATTCCATGCATAAACTTCTCCACTGCTCACTACTGATGTGCCTCATAGCCATAACCACCGATGGCACAGTTCACAGCACCAGCAACTTAGTGTGAAAAGCTTTTTCATGAAAAAATGGGTGCTTTTTTTGTAGAATTTTTGCAAATTGCTTGCCCTATAGATAGGAAGCGGAGTGAAATTGCCAGCTCTTTCAAGGCTCATTTTATCTTTTAATGAATTTCCACAGATGCTACAAAGTAAGCAATGAGATGTGAAAAAAGAGGACTGCTTTTACGTCTAATTCTGTCTGTCTTTAATCTGCTCTTCAGAAAACATGAACAATATAAAAGGATTCATTAAGCATAGTAAGCATTAAGCATTATAGGATGATTTTCAAACTAAAATCCAAGACCATCAGAAGGGATTTTTCTGGATTAAAGTGTAAAAGGAAAAAGCATTAACAGTTCTTCAGGTTCTAGACATTATGCTGTAACAGGTTTATTTTGGCATTTCTACTTGTCCCATGCTGCCTTGAAATTCAGCTCATTACAGCACAAATTTCCAGTGTCTGCTGCTAACATTAATATTTAAAAGAGACTGTAACTGCCGGTTGTGTAATAATTGTGACAGGTTTACACTCAATAATATGACAAATATATAGTTGCTGTTCAAATAATTTTTTTTCTACATAACTTGAAAAAGCCAGACTTTATGCTGCATGAAACTTTCATAATAAATAAAATAGTAGAAATGTCCCAAAATTACTTTGATTATAAACTCTTTTCATTACCTCATATAATGAAGCAGAGAATGTTTTTGCCTGTAAACCAATTCTGGAGATCCTTGTTTTTGTTTCGTTGGTTATTTTGTATACAAAGATAATAAATCAAATAGCAAAAATGATTCAAAAGACATCCAAAGACAAAACTGCTCTCTTGGTCTTTACTCCTCTTATTGCCAGTGACCCACTTGCCCAAAATTTGATAACAGATTTATGGGGATGAGCTGGCAGAGGACGGAGGGTGTGTGTCATATCAGCTCAACATCTGCTCTGGACTGCTTTTATTAAACTGCTGTAATCTCTGCAGCCCAAGAAACAGCTGGGTGCCCTGGCTTGGCTCCATGTCGACTCTACCCTGCATCCCCTGGCCTGATGGAGCTCCTGTGCAAGTCGCCCTTGACCCAGGTCATCTCTTTCCAGAGGAAGGGGTGGAGGGAGTGTCCATTACTTCCTCTCAGGCTTTTTCTTTTCTATCCTGTCGTTGTGTGGGGATTCGAAGTTTGCCAGTGTGTCTGAGACGAGGCTTTTAGATGTGAAGAAAACAGCACTGCACTTATGAAGCCTTTTAGCTGAGTGTGTGTGTGTGTGTGTGTGTGTGTGTGTGTGTGTGTGTACTTTTCCCTCTATTGGGAGAGAGTGAGAAAGGTGAGTTGGCCTCAGCAGGTCAGCTATCAGCTCTCTGCAGCCCTCTTGGCTGCCTTTGATTTGTTCTGCAGCCGAGGGCTGTTCCTTTCCTCTCCAGAACTCTAGAGGTCACCTTTTTTAAAGAGTTCAGCCTTTGTTCTCCAACCACTTCAAAATGCACTTCGAGGCGCCTCTGCTCACAGAGCATTTGCAGGGAACTGTCGCGTAGGGGAGAGTAACGGGGCATTTCTAGGTTGAGTTTGTCAGAGAGGTGCAATGCTTTAGAGCACCTACACACTAGGCAAGGCAAGAATAGATGCATTCTAATGAAAAATTGAAAGGGGAAAGTTAAAACTGTAACAGTGTAAATGTGAAGCATTGCAAGAAAACGCTGGTGATGGCTGTGCGCAGAGCCAAGGAGAGAGAGAAAAAATTTGTTATTTAACATGTCTTCATTTTTATTCTAGATCATGTCGTCTGACACAGTGTCCTAACCTAAGGAGCTGCGTTTTTGAACCTGTTAAGTCTAGGCACTCTCACTTTTCCTCACTGTATTGCAGCCCTTTCCATTGTATTTATACGTGTCTGTCTCTCTAAATTAGCACGTTAACACTATTTTAGCTAATGCCTTGCTGGAAATTAATTCAAGATTCTTTATTTGTCACATGCATAGTTATACTCACATTTCAAAATGAGCAACTTTTAGCTTGAACCCTGCTGCATAACCTTGACAGAACCATACCATAAACATGTCTTATACTCTCATGGAAACGAAATTATTGCAACAGTGTTGTTACCATTACTGGCAATTTTCATGAAAATGTTATACATTAAGTTTTGTTAAGCACACTCAAGTTAGGTGTTACGACTAAGAATGATCAGAGCGATGTTTTAATGTTTTAGTTCTGAACAAAAATCTGTCAAGACGACTCATGAAAGCATATTTCTTGGCGTGGCATGGTCACGTCAATGTTATGCCAATCTAGCAGGGTTGAAATACAATGGAATATAAACTATATCACCATTAAGCGTTTCTGTTTGCTGGTGGCCTAGTGGTTAGGGAGTTGCCCCTGCAATCAGAAGGTTGTGGGTTTGAATCCCAATACTGCTAGAGCAAGGTACACCCTGCTCACTGGTGCCCCTCACTGGAGGCAGCCCCTGCTTCACTTGGTGAATGGGTTAAATGCAGAGAAAGAATTTCACATTATATTTCACATATTTATATTTTAACAGCTTTGTTGTTGGATGCACTGAGTGAGCATGTAGACACATGCAGAACGAACAGATTTTTTTATTTGTCTGCTCACTAAATGGTTAAAATAACACTTTGCTCTTCACTGTGCATTTCTCTCCTGTTTCTCTAAATGGAGCTGAGGCCAATTAAAGGCAGGATGGCGTGAGAAAGATTTAATTCTGCTTCTTACACTCGCACATACACTGAGCATGGGCTGGACATGCATTCTGTCTCCTTGTCAAGCCCATTACTACAAATCAATTCCTTGAGGGAGTCTGTAACTGAACTTTCCTTATCAGATCTGAGCAGGGGCCCAAATGTATCAGAATCAGAATGAAACATAATTTCACAGCGTAATGGTTATAAATGTTTTCTTTGCGTTATTATGCACCATGCCAGACAGAGGGATCAAATGAAGAAGGATGATGGATGCTTGAGTGAAATGTCATGTTTGAATTGGTCTTACTTGTCTGTGAGGTGTAGACTCCTCATTTATCTTGCAGCTTGCATAAATACGTTTGTCATGAAAGAAAGATGGCAGGTGTGCAGACGCAGATAGAAGACTGAAAAATGACTTTCAGGTGTTAGGCTGATGAGAAAGGTTTAAGTATGAGTCGTCCCCTGGTAAATTCATTTTAAAAAGAGGACCTCTTGTTTTTGCCGTTTCTCATTTTAGCCTGAAACACAGCGAATGTTTGCTGTTTTGTTCTTGTACAGTGAGTGAGTATCTCCAGGGTGACCTTAACTACTGAATGTTACGCCGCCTCCACCTCTAATTAAACAGATCTTCCTAATCCCGGCTTCTGCACTGCGTCCTCTTGAACTCTTCTCTCTTTTTTTAATTGTTATTCAAAGTCTGTGGCTGAAAGCACAATTATTTGTACACTGCAGAGAATCTGTATTTTCCTTCATGCATTGTTTTCATGTTTGCTTTCCTCTGCAGTTTCCAGTAGTGGCTGCCAATCTTGTAACAATAGAAGAAACATTTCTATACTGTCATCAACACTTAAAAAAAACAAAGGCCCCAGAAAGAGGTCCCTGGAGTGATGCCATAGGAGAAATATTTTTAATGAGGTGTGAGAAGATCTTAAAGAAAGTTTAAAGCTCCTCTACACACACTTAAAAGGGTGTTTTTGAGTGATGCTGTAGAAAAACTCATTTTCTTCCCTAAAGAAGTGTTCCATATGGAGATTTGTGAGTGTGAATAACCTTTTAAAGCTTCAAAGAACCTCCGCATTATGTAAAAGTTCTTTTGCAACTCAAAAGTTTATTTTAGAAACTTTACATTACATTCTCATTTCACACATCTCCTTTGCAAAGGGGTTCTCCAGAGAGCCATTCTTTGAAAGGTTCTTAAAGCTGCTGTCAGTGAGATTGAGAAGAGAGTGGAGTTGAAAATGTCCAGGTCCCTCCTTCTCCCTCACTGCTGCGCTCCAGCCTGGCCTCCGAAGCCCCTGATCTTAGAATAGGCTGCCGTGCCTGCAGTTATACAGGGTTTTCTTTCCATGAACCAAACATGAATGGAACTGCACACAGCTAGACAGAACACTGTTTACAGTGATTTCCATCACGCTATATTTTAGCTAGAATCTTGATCGAGCAGAAATGTGGCTAACACAGCCTCAGTTTTGAATCCTTTCAGTGCGTGACACTCCATTCGATGCTCCTCCTGGCTCTGATTGGTTGTTTGGATTCGGTCTCAGTGGATTCTCACAAATGGCATCAGAAGCACAATGTGAGCCAAAGGAGCCTGATTTTTTACAGATTATCTGTCTCCTATAATACTATCAGTATATGTGGATGGTTTTAGCAAATATGACCATTATTTTTATACTGGTTACAAGGAAACCAAAAATAGTTCTCATATGGCATCATGCAAGGAATCCTTTCTGGTACCTGTCTGTTTTAGAGTGCAGATGTGTCTGTATGTGAATTTATACCAGCTTGAGCATTTCGCTACAACCAAGCCATACACATACAACATGAACCTTTTGTTCTATTCTTCTTGTTGTGGAGTCTCCAGAGTGTTCTCCCAAATCGAACACTACAATTAAACAGATCATCCTAATCCCGGCTCTCGAACTTGTCCTTCCTTTTTCAATCATTATTCAAAGTCCATAACAGAAAGCACTGTTATTTACACTCTACGGAGAATCTATATTTTCCTCAACGTAACCTGGTCCCTTGTTTTTGTGTTGTCGGGATTTGCCTTCCTCTGCAATTTCCCCAGCGCTATTCAGCCGTGTCGCATAAAACCATTTTCGGTGGCGGCGTGCAGGGGATTGCAGTGATAATGAAAAAGGGGCCGAGTGAGGTGAATGTTAAAATGAGATAAGCATGGCCATGGAGAGTGTGTGAATGCTGCGATGGAGGGGAGGCCGCAGACGCTTCCTCCTGGGCCTTTGTTCCAGCCCACACGGAGAACAGCAGCGAGGTAATTGGATGCTGATAATGTGTGGGACACAAGTGTGTGCTGCGCCTATCAGCATGAAGAGACACAAATTGGTGGATCTAGGATTTTTGGAACATTGTAAGCTCGGAACATTAGAACTGTATGGTTTTCCATGCTTATGAGCCATGTAAGAGTCAAGCGAAATGCCTCACTTGCCTTTTAGCCATACACTTACAGGTTTCATTTCTTCTTGCTAGCAATGGCAATAAATTAGCGGTACATTCTTTCACTCATGTGTGTCTGTGACACTGGAAGCAGCGTAGAGAGCTCTTTTTATATGCAAAGCACATCATGGAACTGGTTTTTAACTCTCATATTCACATACACACCGCAGACTCACTCACTCACTCACATAGCTTTTGACGAAGTGCAGGGCCTTGGTGACATGGTTTGTCATTGTTTTGACTTACATACAGCTACTATCTAATCTTACTTCAGAACACAAGGTCCAATTCAGGTACCATCATCAGAAACTTATAATTATGTAAGTCATTCTAATGCATCAATGTTAATAGCACTGACAGAAAGATTGTGCTGGACTAACATAGCATTTCAGATCTGCAACTAGGAAAAAACAAAGAAAACACCCGCTAAGAATTTATACTCAAAATGTGAGGGTGGCATTCTCAAGTTCCAGCATGTGACTGTGGACCATGGATAAAATAAAATAATACTATTCTAATTTGAAATGAGATTTACTTCTCAATTAAACAACATATGAACAAAGTACCTGGTTACACCTATAATACCATGTATAACATTCTCTGGCTTGTTGAAATATTTACTGTCATGGAGGTGTGCACGCTTTTTTATGTTGAAAATAGCATGGTTCTGATTTCCGATTTCCACAGAAGTCAAGAGATAAGAGCGAATTTCATAGCCTTATATTCATGTATGTAAATGATATTGTAGGAAGAATTGATGCAAGTCTGCGATTGCCTTGATTGATCAGTCCTACTTTTATATAGCTGAGCTGTCATGCAGCTGCGCTTTGACTCTGATTGGCTGGAGTTAGTTTTCTGTAATGATGAACTAGATAATCTCCTGTTAGTTTGGCAAAATCCCATGATGAGGGTGCATTATAGTATCTGGAATAAGTCACATTCATAGTCTTTTATTTATTTATTTATATATTTTCACAAGTCTGAGATTCATCTGAGGAAATTCATTTACATTCATAACTGAAATAGCAACTGCCCAGGATTTATAGAAAGAAACAAGAAAGACATACGGTGCAGCTGTGGATGTGACAGCAGTGATTAGTTTTTGATGGATACCAACATGCCCTTGTGAACGCGGCTTGAATCTAAATCAGAACATTCAAAATAATTGTTTTCAAAAAGAAAACTCCAGCATACTAGAACTGTATGTGGAAATGGTTCAGCATGCTTCAATCATCGTTTGCAGCGCTACCTACACACCCCACACATTAACAGAGTTCTTTCTTTTATGTCGTCCAGCTGGCTGTCTTGCCTGCGCTCAGAGTTGGGTTGACCTTGTGGAGAATATCAGTATTCACTGCACCTGCACACTGTGGATTATTCAGGTTTCTGAAATAGAAGAGGGAATAATGAGCAGGCCTTTGTACAGAACGACACGTCGTTCAATATCTCTCAGAGAACAGGGTTCATCTGGCCACCTCTCTTTATCACTGCTGGCTCGGGGCCGCCGCGATTCTCTTTTGTGGGGAAAAGCCATGCAACTGACACATCCAGAACTTGTCAGGTAATTTGGAGCACAATGGTGTGAGGACATTCAGAGTATGCGGGAGAGGCCTAGTCTTCTTTCAGTGATGTATGAGGGCTAGAGGTGGGTGAGATAAGAGCTGCACTCCATCTATGCGGTGCTGCAGGATGGTTTTAGTGTGGCCTTGTTAGATAGTATAGATGGGTCTATACTTAGTTCTCTGTGGGTGATGCTGTTTTTGGATAAATTAGATCCTTCTTGTGTCTTTCGCTTCTTCAGCCTCTTTCTCTTCTTGGCTTTATTTTGCAACTCTCTCATGTGAAGAAAGTTCTAGTTATAAGTAATATAGCTGCCCTGCCTTGGTACTGTTAAAGTGAGCTCTTGCCTCTCTTTTCAGAAGCCTCTGTAGTTGTCCTTCAAGAGTCCTTTACAGGCCCATGGCTTAAATTTATATCTTAAGTAGTGGCTCCCCAACTTTTTACAGTTCTGTACTGAGCCTGGTGCATGATATTTTATTACCCTAGACAAAACAGAATTTTGCAGGCCCTGGTTTCAGCCCAGTCATAAAATCTCATTGTGTATGTACGACATTTTGTTGACCGGGGGGTGTTGTTTATGCTAGCAAGGGGATTACTTACTATAGCGCTACCAAGTGGGTTCAGACACAGACTCGACGACAAAGATGAAGTTGTCAACCACCCCAGCGAGGAGGTGGCACACATTTATTAGGGATAAGTGTACAGGGGGGTTTGGTGAGGGCGTCCAGGCCTGGTGCAGGGGGAACCCTCAGGGCTGAGAGTCAATAGGGGGTTAGAACAGGGATAATAGCGTCCACGATGCCAGGCGAACTCCTTCTCCCCGCTCTTCTTTGGGCGGCCCCTCTTATAGGGCGCCCTAACCTTGTTTAGGGCAACGTGGCTTGTTGCCGCTCCCCACCCTCGAGCACATGCTCTGTGACCGTCCAAAACGGTGGTGATGAAGGGGCGCGATGCAGCCGGCGTTTTGACAGTGGCCGTTTGCGTCCTCTTCAGCACCCTGGACAGCACCGGCTGAGGAGCGCTTGCCCAAGGCTGCCGCGAAGTATTCAGCTCGGCGTCACATAGCGTGTCAAAGTAGTCGAGTTGTAGCTCTGTCTCTCCTCATGTTTGAAAAATGTTGTTGATTCTGCAATGATTAGAAGGGCTCTGATTGAATGGTGCTGAACCTGGTTCTCCTGCCTGGTTCTCCTCCCTATATTAAATTCAATTAAATGTTATTTATATAGAACCTTTTACAACCAATGATGTCACAAAGCAGCTTCACAGAATTCAGGCCCATGCCCCTAGTGAGCAACCCAAGGGCGACAGAGGCATGGAAAAACTCCATAAAGCTGAAAGAAGAAACCTCGGGAGGAGCCAAGACTCAAAAGGGTGACCCATCATCCTTTGGTCGACCTGGAGAGAGAGAGAAAGTAGAGAGAAAGAGAGTTGCTATGGAGACAACCACCAATAGAAGGCCTTTGTGTACAGACTTAATCACTGTTGAACAGATTGCCCATCTATGGCTAACAGAGTAGGAATAGTTAAGAGTCAGTAGAGGTGGGGTTTTTTTTGGAGTTTGAGGGAGAAGTAATTTTAGTCCACAGCAACAGGAACAGCAATTTCCACTGGATCTTTTGAACAGCAGCTGCCCTTGAATGGGGGAGGAGCTTGAGGGAGTCAAAAGCAGCCAAACCAGCAGAGGACTCTTGGGCAAGGGACCCCAGCGATTGCCAATTTGGGATGAAAAGGTGACCTGGAGTCCCAGTGGTGATCAGGACAGGCAGGCCTGACTCATTCCCCTTTAGACCTTAAACCTCCTGCTTTGAATCCCCTCTTGCGTCTTTCACACACACACACACACACACACACACACACACACACACACACACACACATAGGCATAGTGCCATGCATTAAATCAGTTGGCTTGTAAAATCAATCCACTTAATATATCAAACATGTTTATGATGATCACACGATTACACAATAATAATACTGAATAAAAACATAATACAAAGGATTATAGGTATTCACTCTGAATACTAGTCAGGTAAAAGAGTGCACAGACACTGCTCTCTCTGCTGCCTCATTCTGGACAAACTTTATGCAAAGAAGTTGTTCAGCAACTTCTCAGATATTTGATCATAACCACAGTCACAGGGAAGTAGGTGCACAGGGCAGGGCTAAGGTTGCCCGGGCAACTGCCCGCCTGCCCTGTTTGACTCAAGTTGCCCCACCTAGGAAAAAAAAAAATATAGATTGTCGCAAGCTTTTACCGCTTGAAGAGGAAAGCCTTCATCAGGAAAATGCTTTTTAATTTGAATTGCTGGGCAGAGCTCAGTCACATACAGCAGCAACTCAACAGCTTCACAGCTTCACACAGGCCCATTCCCCTGCACTGCGCACCTACTGAACAGTGGCAAAACGCCACCCGAAACACTTCATGTAATGGCAGTAACGTTACAGACTCATTCTGAGAGTAGTTACTTCGCCATCAAGCTATTCACTTCCAGCGAGTAGACGTCGCTAGTTAGCTAGCTAGGTATATTAATAGCTAGCTGGGTATATTAATAAAGACCCAATAATAAAGACATGGAATATTTTTCAGTTCTCCATACAGTCTGTGTGATTTAAATTTTTTTTTTTTTTTTGGGGGGGGGGACAAAACTATTATTACCTCTTCTACATTAAAAACTGGACTGGCTTACAGCTCTGCATACACTTTCACTTTGGACCCCTAAAACTGGCCAACTATGAGAGAATAAAGCAAAAATTAAACAGTTTCAGTGAAATCGTCGGTGTTGCCAAACCCTCAGTACCCCTCACTTCCCACATCCCTGCCCAAACCTGAAATTTAAACCTTATCTGAGCTTGACAAATATTTGAGAGATGGCGTTAGAGTGAAACCCCTACGAATTGTTGGGTCCTGTCGGGTTTGGAGAAAGCTCAGTATGATGTAGGTAACTTTAGCCTTTTCCAGTGAAGGTTGCGGAGCTGGAGCTTGGCAGACGGTCGACTCATCTGAAACATGCAATATTTATGTTGTAGCAGGTTTTCTTGGCCTGTGCTGAGTGTTTGAAAGATCCTGAAGGTGTTCTGGAGCTGCCACAAATGTTACAGCAGTGTTTCCTCGAGTCGGGTGACCACAGATGATTTACTTGCTCGGTTTAAAGAGTCACGTATGGTGTTAAGCTGCAGAGCCTTTGCTGTGCAGGCTCGGGGTCTGTCTGGGTGATGACTAATCTTGTGGATGGTTTAAAAGCCCCTTTTCTTACTGTGCACGGGATTTGCACAGAAAGCCTTGACTTTGAAAACCTAAGATTTGCCTTTTCTTGAACTGATAGTTCTCCCCTCTGCCTGTGGCGCCGCGAAGGCTACAGCACAGACCACCTCAGTGTGGAATTGATGTTTTACACTGCGGAGAGGGAGAAAGAACAATGTCTGTATTAAAATGTTGTCTTTTGTGCGACTTAAATACTTGTTTTGGCCGCCTCCTTCTATGAGTAAAATATGGAAACTCACCAGAACAGCCAAACCCCTTAACTGAGAACAGCCAAACACCTTAAAAGAGGACAATTCTGCCATTTATTCTTCATTTATATAGGGGTTTCTCCATTTTTATTCTGTTTGTATCACAAATAATCTCTTTGATCAGTCAAACATATAAACAGGAATGTACTTCAGACATAATTCGTATTTTGTTCTTACTCTGATCAAACTAGTCCATAAGGGGAACGTGTTGTTTTGAATCACATTCAGAATGTGTGGCGCGAAGTGGTCACAGTAAATGCACTGAACGGTAGCAGATATTACACAACACAATACACCAAAAACTCCATTTCTACATGCTGATACATTTTAGTATGACCAGCATGGACATGCATGCATCAAAACTCCAAAACTTTACATGAGTTAAAGGAGCCTCTGAGGACCAGATGTACATACAAGAGCAGCCATGGTGCAAAATGTGCTTTTATACAACCACAACATGTGCTCTCAGTGCATCTAAAATTTGCTGCAACCCATTGGCCGTAATGGATAAAAGGGCAAAGGAATGTTTAAAGGTATTTCCAGAAGAAAATGCTAAGTGTGATCGCGTGGTTGCTATGGTAACTGTGGTTGTTATAGGTGGTTTCTATGGCACAATAGCTGGTTGCTCAGGTGTGGTTAGCCAGTTGCTATGGTTACTGTAGTGGTTGTTTGCTACAATGTGCTACAAGTGTTACGAGGTGGTTACTGTGGGTTCACAGGTGAGGGTTAACGTAAAAACACTGGACTTAAAGACAGGGGTACCAATACTTCCTGAAAACGAGAGGATTATCAAATCTCCCCTGTTCTGCAGCTGCTATACTGGCTTCCGGTAAAATTACGAATCAGTTATAAAATTCTTCTCTATACATTTAAGGTCTTCCATGAGCTTGCTCCTCCA
>JBBPCX010000001.1:23429837-23440176 GCA_037974365.1 Hydrocynus forskahlii
TGTGTGTGTGTGTGTGTGTGTGTGTGTGTGTGTGTGTGTGAGTGTGAGTGTGTGTGTGTGTGTGTGTGTGTGTGTGTAAGGATGGCTCTCATTAGCTGGGAGATATCGGTTGTGATTAGAGCAGCTTTGCTGGAATCACTGCTGCCATCCACAGCAACATTACACACCTCTTCACTTCTCCTGCCTGTTTCTCTCTTTGTTTTTCTTCTTGTTTTCTTTCTCTGCTTTATTCTCTTCATGTTTCTTTCTCCCCATGTTTCTCTCTCTCTCTCTCAGTTGTGTGTCCCTGCAGAGTTGCAGTGTTGGTTTATGTGTTGTGATGGAGCTGTGTGGTTTGTTTACAGTCAGCTGAGTGCAGGAGCAGTGAGTTACAGTGAGTTTTTTCTCTCCTGTGGCAGAGGGGAAACGCAGGACGCTCTTCGTTTCCCTTCCACTCGCTCTTTTGCTCCAGGGGCTTTCTGCTAATTCTCTCTTAATGTGACACAGCATGCATCTCCAGATTAATTAACTATCCTCCTACCCTCCAAGCACTGATCCAGTCACACATGGGTGTACCTTTGAGTGTGTGTGTGTGTGTGTGTGTGTGTGTGTGAGAGAGAGAGAGAGAGAGAGAGAGACAGAGAAAAAGAGAGAGAGAGATTTTGTGCTCACCTACTTCACAGACAAATGTCATTTTGCATTGTTATTGTAAAAGTGGGTTCAAGTGATAATGTTTTAGGAAATAATGGACACATGAATAACAAAGCCACGTATTTTATTATATTTAATTAGCAAGGTTTTCTTTTACCAATTATGGAAATTACAGTTCTCCTTCATAAAGGCCTCCAAAACTCAGCTTTATGAAGATGGGCTGATATCCATATTACAATAATTTACAAATAACAGCCGTTTTAATCAATCCTTTTTTTATTCAAGTAATTAGTTTTAATCAAGTAATCATGAAAGTCCATATATTGTTGTTGTTACTATTATCATTATCATTATTATTAGTAGTAGTAGACGCCTACTTACATCTACATGCATTTTGCCGCAATGCTTAAATGTAAAATGTTTAAAGGATATTTAGACTGGGGATAGATAATTGATGTCATTGTTGCCTAGCTGGAGCAACATAGCCCACATGGTCCAGCTGGACAGTGTTACATAACTGTAAACAATGGCTGTATTGGAGAAGAATGCATTTATTCTAATATAGTAATGACGCATTTTGACAAACTGCAAATTCTCATTAGGCAGAACAGGATTTTTGCCAATGTTCTGGGAAGCTTGTACTGTCTTGCAGTCACTAAAGTCAAAGACACACTGCATGATTAAAGCCCTGATTGCAACCACTCATGTAGTGTGAACACTTCATCGATGCCAACATGTGGCAAGAACAGCAGTAGCCAATCAGCGTGCCATAAAACTCTCACGGAGAGAGGGGCGAGCAACCAAAACAATAACAAACATGACACGGGGGTTATTGGAGAAAAGAAATCCATTAATATTGACTGAAGCTACTGCTCACCGCTGCTGCAGGTGGGTTTGGGGTCTCTGGCTGAATACCTGCAGCAGTTTCAACTCAGTACTGCTTCTGCATGGACCAGGGAAGGGGAGGAGAGGCTATGAGGCTGTGGAGAGAACATAATTCTTATCCTTTGTTCGAAAATGATTGCAAATAGACTTTTTCATTCTTTTCTGTTTTTCTGCACAAATGAATAGAACCTGAAGTTTCTCATGCTCCGGTTAGAGATGTGATAGACACACTTATGTTGATTTCATGTTTGTTTTTCTCATCAGGTGTGTGTTTTTCGCATCAGGTGTCGGATCTCTTAACTGAAATATTATGTTGCGTCTGGGGTTTGTCTGCGATCGCTCGTGCGTCACCACACTGACTAAGACGAGGTCGCAAGCAATCTTGCACTTTACTTTTTTCATAATGCACATGCAGCTACATGCAAAAAAACACAGCCATGTTACACTTGATCTTGAACACACAGTGTCTGTATTTTTCATAGACTGATGGTATATTTATTTATTTTGAACTGCTGCTGATCTTTTGCACACATAAAGCACACGACTACACTCCCGGGTTGTTGCTTTCTACCTGACTGCTACATGTAACTTTTTGAATGTTAAAAATGTAAAAATTACCTTATGCCATATTGCACACATTTGTACCAAATGTACCAAATTACTTGTAGTTTAAAGCTGATATTCATAGTTTATTTATATATGTGTATTCTATGTGTTTTTTTGTATCCTGTAAAATCTGGAGCCACGCAATCTTGTCTCAGTGTGTATATATATATGTGTGTATACATATATATATATATATATATATATATATAGTTCACTTTGACTTTGATGTAGTTTGAGCACTGCAGCATTTCTGAGGGTTTGAAAGTCTACTAAGCAGAAAGCTGAACAGGGCATGGATGCCTTTAGCCCACATGTTGCTGCACTGTGCATTAGCCAACCTCCTCAGGAAACAATGTGACTGCTGTTGATTAGATTTTATTTCAGTGGACCAGTCTCAGAACAGTAGGGGCACTTTCGTTATAGTGACGTGTCAGAAGCAGAATCAGAAATCCTTATTAATCCTGTAGAAAGTTGCTCATATTCAACAAATAATGGATGATGTCAGACACATAATGGTGTATTGTGCTGGTATCCTGCTTAGTAGCACTGCTGGAATTGTAGGCAGGTACAAATTTAGTTTTATTGTATGCACACACAGGAGTGTCTACCCACAGTTTTCCTCTCTTTCCTTGTACTAGTGCTCCACTCCTCATTGAGAACAGCAGCAAGTGGTCAGCACTTCTGAGTCCTGTAATACAGGTCAAAATCCCTTGATCAAGGAACCTAAAAGAGAGAACGTTGGTAATCCTGAATGACATTTGCACTTAACACAGACTGTATTTTAGAAAACGTTTGATAGTTGTTTATTGAAATGAAGGCCCTTTATGATAGTCACATTTTAAGAACCTTACAGGCACCTTTTTGTTGGTTTGTTTTTACAGTGTGGTGTTCCAGCAAATGTCTGGACAAAAAATCAGTTGTTCCTAGTTTTCTTCTTATCCCAACTTTAGTCAAACTGCAAAGACTTTGGTGTCTGAAGTCCTTGTCTTGGACCAAGTTTTCGAATGTACCTAACAAATAAAGGAAGCTTAAATCACCAGGCTATCATCGAAACTGCTGGAGACCAGCAAGCTGGTGCATCTGCACACTTCAGTCAGAAATGAATTAATTTCCAGTTGCTAAGTTGTTAAGGTGCTTGGCAAATGTAGCGTCTTTGATGCTTTTGTCTGGAACAAATTATAATTTGTGAATTTACATCAGTAAGACTGTTCACAAGGAGCCACACTCTAAATTCACTGGGCCTGTGTAACAAATATGATTCACCACTAAGAGTAATGGAGGGGTGCTCTTAAGCGAAGGCTGTGATTAGCCTAGCTCTGGACTGTGCACAAAATTCAATTTGTTGAAGTGGATGAACTGTCCTGTTTCCCCAGTTACTGCTCCTTCTCTTCATTCCTCCTACTCCTCCACTTTATGTGACTCCTCCCGCTGTGAGAAAGGAGGGAGACAGCTGCAGTAGCCAAAAGTTTTAATGCCAGACCAGCGAAACCATGACTACATCATTTCAGCTTTATACTCTCTAATGATGTGTTTGAATAAAGCTTGTAACTTGGATTTTTTTTCGTCTGATTAGGGAAAGAAAACTAACTTCTACTGAGAATTCTTACTTGTAAAGAAAATGTTCTCAGCTCCCAGCATCTGGTGTCTTGTCACCAACACAGCCAGTAGTGATACAGCACCACTTGTCTACTGTACTTCTCTACCTTTAAATGAGATCAAACGACAAACAGGCACAGATTGTGGTCAAATCTACGCTTTGTATGAAGCTGGCTGCTTTGCAAAGGTAAAAACATCATGAAAGTTAAAGTAATCACCTCTGTGCTAACAATGACATAATTGCTGGACATTTTCTGAAAAGGTCTTGGCTCTAAGAAATATATATATATATATATATAAGTTGTTGAGTGAACAACTATAAATGAAAATATGCCAAAACTAGTATTTTGCATTATTATTATTATAATTATTGTGGCTTTTGACTTTCTTTGGACTATAGTGCTTCAGGACCCTTACAATACAGCTGCGGTATTGGAACTCTGTTCTTTTTACATGAAAGAAAAATCTTTTTATGTTTGATCAAAATTGGTAAGCAGGACAGTGTACTATTGTGTGTCTGTTCTGAGACATCTTGGAGATGATGTTCCGTTACTGGATAATGGAAAATAAGCATGTCTGCACAGCCACTGTATATGAGTCACATTGTACACAGTCCATCAATTACTCTGCATTCGCCTGTTTCACACTTTCCGATCTCCCGTGGACAGACTGTAAGAACACAAATAATAGATTTAATTTCCTCCATTCGGCTCCTGTTAGACATTCCAGTCGCTGAAGGAATGCGACGTTTTCATCAGGCTGACCTCGAGTGCCTTCCTCACTGTGCGTCTCCATGCCAGCATCTGTGTCTGCCTGACAAGTCGTGTTTATGCAGGGATTACACGCGTGGGGTACGCAATCAGGCCTAATGCCAACACAAATTGGATTATGGCAAGCAATATTCTGGAAGTATTTTATTATCCCGGGGCTTTTAGTATAATGTGATTACTTTGTAATGCACTTTTGTTTTATAGGCTGCTGTGCCACGCTGTGTTGCAGGCTTTATTAAGTGTGAATACATTCACATCCTCCTCAGGTTGTCACCTGTTGCTGTGAAAGCATATGGCAGCACTTGTGTTCGACCTCTAGTTAGAATATGTTAATATGTAAAGCATATTATCCAGTTAAATACTGTGCATGGGTGTTCAGTGGGTTAATGTGTCAAATCTGGATCAGTGTACTGCTGCTGCGTTTATTTCTTGCCTTCATTTTGAATACCAAACCTGTATGTGTAGGGGTTTGCAGAAAATTTCCAAGAGCACCCGGTGTATAGTGAAAAACTGCGTGATTGTGATGTGGTAAAAAAAAAATGCCTAAAAATGTTTATTGTAAACCCTAAAGATTTAAAGAAACTGGACAGGACCCTAAAAATGTTTCGTGTAAACCTTAAAAATGCCCCCAAATATGCCTCCCAAAAAAACTTTAATTTCATGCGTTTTCTTTGGTATAAGCAGGTAAATACAGCAATAAATTCATTTAATTTACAGTAATAAAAATACAGGGCTTTAAGAAGAACAAAACAAAAAACACGAGAACGCTCGAGACACTCCATGGGGTAAATTCTGGACTGCAGCGTCACAGGGCAGCAGCCAATCAGCAGCAAGGAAAAACAAATAACATTCTCGGATTGGCTACTTTCAATCCTCCTGCTTCTGAGTACAGCTGACTGTGACGTACGGGCCTCGTGCACCACGCCCCCTCGTCTTCCACACGCCAAACATAAACAACAGCATGAGGATGAGGAGGCGTGGCATACGAGGCCCGGACGTTACAGTCAGATGTACTCAGAGGCGGGAGGTTTGAAAATCTGCGATGGACTGAAACTGTGACTACTGATCCGCATTAAAGTGTGTGTGGGGGGGTACTGTACTAAACAACAGTGTTTCTTTTCTTCTTTTTTGATAAATGAAAATATGTCAGATAAAGCAATTTTCCCTAATAACTTTTGCCTTTTTATGTTTCCAAATACTAAATACTAAATACTTCTTAAAGTTATTAAATAACCATGTTTCTTTTCTTCTTTTTTGAGAACTCAGTGGTCTCATGGAAAATTTAATTTAAAAGCTATTTAGCTGGGCAGTAAGTGCTTTAAAAAATCCCACTATTATTAGTATAACTACACATAACATTAATACAGTAAATGGTGGTTTTATGTGTAGTACTGTGCAGGAGTCTTGAGCCACTCCTCATTTCTTTATATTTAGGTTCCAGACTTTCTTGTGTTTTAAAGTGGTCTTGAGGAACAGTTCTCCAGGCTTCCTGAAGGACTTTCAAGGACTCTCCTTTTCAGTCCAGATCTTGATCCTAAAGGGTGGCCCAAGACTTTTGCACGGGACTGTATGTCAAAATGTTCTCTTATCCATTTCAAGACCTCTCCTTGTGGAAGTCAGGTATGACTTGTAGGTACCACCAGATACCTGGTTTAGCTCAATCAGTGCTTCAAAACATCTCCTGATACCAGAGACACAATATTTAGAAAACATATTTTTTAAATTCTGTAATGGCATATATAAGGGCATTGCAAGGAAAAACAAGCTTTTCCCTAGATCTATTACTGTCTAACCCTGATCAACATCACATACAAAAACATGCAGGTGGTAATTTTGGATTGTAAAGAAAGTGGCTCTTTCAATGTGAGACTCTTCTTTAACGTCATTATTGTCAACATTATCCAGCGTTTAGTTCAATTTTGTGTAAAGTATTATTTCTTACTCTGAGCTCATTGAAACAGATGAGAAAGTGTGGATTCCTTTAAATCATGACGCCATTGTGAGATCTTTTATTATAATTAATTGTTCTACATGGCATAACTAACAATATTGAAACTTCTGAAGTACTTACACTTAGAAAGTCATCAAATTGTTGTAGAAAACAACAGCAAAACAATGTATTCTAAGGGTTAAATAATATAATTTAAGCACATTTAAGCAGGCATGACAGCAGTATTTTCTTGAAAAATATAAATTATAGCAGTTGAAGTAAAAAAACCAAAAAGGGTTAAAATCAAAGTAGCTAAATTAAAATGAAATGGGAAAAAATCAGAAAAACAGTAAAAAGCACTGAACAGATTGCTCTAAATCTGAATGCGGTCTTTGTAGTAAGCAGCAGAGTTGCCCTCCTATTGGTATTAATTACATGTTCCCAACCTGAAAGCGGCGTGTATGGGTGTGTGTGTCAGGCTTCATTAACCTGTGCCACTGCTTGTGTGCTGTCGGGGTCGCACTGTGGGTCATTTTCATTTAGCTGAATCTGATTTTCATTACCTCAGGGGTGCAGGGGCCATGGGGGGGCTTCAGTCTTACGCGGTCCGGTTCAGACCGGCCACTGCACGGATCCATGCACACTCAGACAGTTCTGCACTGACTTTCCAGTTTAATGGCTGGGGCTGTATTTGCTTGCTAGAGTTGTGATTATCCTCATGGATGCCCACTTAGCTTAGTTACTGTGCTGTGCATGTCACGACTGGTCCCGCGGAGTCGGACCCCGGCTCAGGAGCGCGTGGCATGTGGAGGAGGAAGAGGCAGGCAGGCCTGGCTGCAGCAGACAGGAAAGTGTCATTGGCCCTGTCTTTCTGGGTAATTAATGGGCTGCTTTGGCAGAGAGGTGGCCCAACAGCAGATAAGGATGCTGCAGGACCGGCACAAACATGTCACTCACGCGCTATCTCAATCCACGGCTCTTTGAAAAGCGTGCTGAAACTGCCGAAGGTGTTGTCTGGCCTGTCTTGGTATAAGCATGTGTGGGAGGTAATATGAGGTTCAGCTTGTGCCAAAGTTTCTGTTTTCAGGGATCCAGCAAAGTGCAGGTGTCAGATTGACAGGTAATTGGGAAAACTAAATCTTTACACAATCATATGAACATATTTTTTTTACCGTTAATCACAGCCTGAAGAGCTTTAGTTCACTGTCTGATAAGAAAAGAACGCATGCACACCAGTGGTCTGATATTTGTGGAAGCCTAATAGTCTAACTACACTGTGATCATGGACCATCATCATAGTCTGGCCAAGGCCTTAGTCAGTCTACGTTTAATCTGATTAAAAGTCCAGGCTGATCCAGACTGTTTCAGATATATTTGAACGTGTAAATGCAACATTTTGTAGCCGTCCCTGGTTTCATCTTAGCAAAAGCTTTGATTATGTCCTTCATGGTGATAAGTTAACATTTCGGGTCAAAGTCCTGGTTCGTGAAAAGGAAAGGTCATGTTTTTTTGTTACCAACACATCTAGAGTTAGTAGCTGTGACTGTGAAGTCTCAGGTTCAGCAGTAACTGTCCAGTGCCTCTGGAAAGAACAGACATTTCTTCTTTTTGGGCACCAGTTGAAAAGGACTCATGTTTTCAAGGGCAGAGATTTTGGAACAAAGTGTCCATAAAAATTCTCAGTTTATTCTTTTATGCAGCCAAACAACTGTGGCCATTAAGGGGCATCCCTGACCTCTGGGCCCCGTGCATTTGTGTGACAATAAATGCCACCACTATGTGCACATAAACAGGACTATGAAGGGACTGGCTACTATAAAGCCCATGTAAATGTTTTGGTCCTGTCCAGTTTCTTTAAATCTTTACTGTGGTATTAAATAAAACCTAATCAGGTTATTCTGTAAATGTAGTTATTGACTGATACACACCACAAAATAACTGCAGTGACTATTTAAGTGACTGTTTGACTCTTCAATCCATTGAAAAATGCTGAGGAACTATCACTAACCAAAGTCAGCTGATGATTGCCCACTGTCAACTCAACATTGCCCCTTGTTTTCTGTGTAAAGTTGCTCTTAAACATATTGCAAATGCTACAGATGTGCCAGAAAGGGTTCTTGGCTTGATCCCACATAAGAACCAGGTTCCCTATTGATTAAATGGACAATTCTTAAATGGACCATTTTTACAAACCATTTGTGAATGTGAAGAAACTTTTTAAACTTTAAGGACTCTCCCCAGTGTAAATATTCTTAAAAGAAATCATTTGAATGGATTTTTACGCTCACATTTCTCATTTGCAAAAATGTTTATCTTTATTTTTGTTGAACCCGTTAGCTTGGCTATATGCCCAGCTTACTGTGAGAACAGGACATGCTCCAGTTAGCCCACAAACACCTGTTAACATCAAGAAAAAGAGTCTAGTGTGACATTACACCACTGTTTTACCCTCTCATGCCGATCACAGATGTCTATGTGAAACAACAGCTGCAGTGGAAGTTTGAGACCAAGCCAAGTATGAAAGGATGAAAGGACACTAGAACTGTGCAGCAAACCGGAAGAACTTGTAGAATTGCATGCCTTTTATAAAAAAAATACTCCAAACAGCAGAGACGTCTCAATTCGGAGTTTCTTGGATTGTAAAAATAGTGACAAGCAATGTACATGTGAACCTCTAAGAAAGAAGAGGATGGTTTTGTTTACTATGTCTCATCATTGTGTGTTAAGTCGGTTTATTGTAAAATGCAAGCGTAACTATTTGCACATTCATGAATTCCAATAACAGGCGATGAAGGTTATGATTGAGTGATGGCCTCATTTGGCAAATACATTTGGTGCTGATTCCTCTATCCGTGCATCTCTTCCATCCAAGATCCAAGCAAAGGGTGCGAGGAAAGAAAACAAAGAGATTTGATTAAAGAAATGAAACCGACCCATGCTAATCATGTATTCAGAGCGAGTCATTTTGACGCTGCCTGTTTTCTGACCCCCTCTGTTTCTCTCACTCCCCCCTCTTAGGTGATGAATGTCAGTCTGGCTGAAGGAGACTCGGTCAGGTTTGAGGATCTGGGTGGGCGTGGGCCGTCCGTCCTGGCCAACGAGTCCATCCTGATGAAAGGCCTGGTGGTGCGCAGCTACAGCAACAAGATCTCCATCCACTTCCACAGCCAGCAGCCTCATCCCGGCTCCTTCCTGCTGCGCTACCAAGGTGAGAACCTAATCCAGCCCAGCCCTCCTACAACCCACCCACAAACACCTGTTTTAGTGTCAGCGTGTGCTCCTGGCACTGAGCCAGAGTTCAAAACAAACCTGCTTAGTAGCGTGCACTTACTGATTAGATTGGCAAGCGTGATTGCGCTTCTGGGAGAAGGGAATGCTCAATCATTACTTTCCATTACGACCGCCTCTCTGTGCGCTGAGGGGGAAATGTTTCTTGTTATCCCTTGTCAACATAATATGCTTACGTTAGCCTGAAAATGACAACCGCTGTCAATAAGCCCACATAATTATGCCACAGAACGTGTGGGGTAATAGCACCCCGCTAATAGGCCTTTAACAGAGATGTCAGTAAGAGTGACACTCCGATCCGAAAAGGTTATCTGGCCCTGAGGTGTACCTCCATCAGGAGAGGTGTTGGAGGGAAAAAAAAACAGAGTGACTTTTGTACACAGACAAATCCTTTTGTTTCTGTGAACTAATGAACTGTGGCAGGTTTTGCAAAGGGGGCAATGCAATTTCACAGTCCCCTAATGTAGCTGTTGAATAACACTGCAAGCCATTTTCTTCATTCTTATCTCTCTCTCTCTCTCTCTCTCTCTCTCTCTCTCTCTCTCTCTCTCTCTCTCTCTCTCTCTCTGTGTCTCTATCTCTCATGCACAAGCCTGCTGAGTTTTAAACATTGATAAAAGCTGTAGAAAACACA
>JBBPCX010000001.1:23441431-23464142 GCA_037974365.1 Hydrocynus forskahlii
TGTCTCTGTATTTCTTTCTCTCTCTCTCTCTCACGCTCTCTCTGTTTCTCTCTCTCTCTCTCTTTGTCTCTCTCTCTCTCTCTCTCTCTCTCTCTTTCTCTCTCTCTCTCTCTCTCTCTCTCTCTCTCTCTCTCTCTGTGTCTCTGTCTCTCTCTCACACACACACACACACACACACACACACTTGTTTCCCTCCATCTCTCTCTTCCTCTCTCTCTATCTCTCTGTTTCTATCTCTCTGTCTTTATCGCTCTCTGGTGGGGTGGGGGATTGGGGGGACGGGGTCAGAATAAATACATTTGCTGCGTCATCTGTAAAATTAAACTGATAAACCTGATGCACTCAAGCATTTTGGGGAGATGCCAGACAGTAGGAGAAGTGGTGGAGGGGTCATTCTAATCTGTCATACAAACAGCATTAATAGGGCCATTAGATACAATACTACCTCTGAGGTGATGCACATAAAACAACGCACTAGGACAGAAACCTCAGAAACCTTAACGTTTCCTATATGATATAATTTCTCCTATCAGGTCAAATGCTCTCCACCTCTGTTTAACTAACTGGCTGGTAATTCTTGATCCTGATTGGTTAATCCTGTTACTCACTGTAGCAGCTGGTCTCCAGCAAAATGTGATTAAATTAAGGGCTGTGTTCATTAGATGTTGAACAGTTTTGAAATATTTCAGGGGAGATTCAAACCCGAAATCCATCTCTCTAGCTCTCTCAGGAGAGCTTTCCATGCATATTTAAAGCTGGTGTCCATCCCTCTACAGCTGCTCCATCTATAAGCACTTTACAAATGTCTGTACACAACTCCCAGTTAGGCCACAAATCTTCCTCATGCGCTCAGACCGACATGTTCTGTAGATCTGCGGAGGCGAGAGTGGCTAATATTGCATCAGCGATTCCGTTTGCCACGCTCTGCAGCTTTTGAAAACCTCTAGTAATGTAAGCTTACAGGAGGTTGATAGCTGTTGGTGAGATGCTTTGCACAATTCAGATGTGTGTGCGAGAAACCAGTAACCCATTAACCGTGTTTTTCTACATAACTCACCCCCATAAACTCGAAAATATGGTCTAGATGAAGCGCAAGTTCTACAGTATCACTTACATTTGCCTGTGTTGATTTGAAAATATAAATCCTTCCCAGGCCCCTAGTGAAGCATAAACTTAGTTACATTTTGTTTAATTTAATTATTTCTCTTAATTAATAAAGTAACTAAAATAAGCAGTTAGCAAATAATTAAATGTATTCAGTTTATTCACTAGGATTTTTTTTCCTAAATAGATTCCTCACTAGGGTCGCGGCCTAACTGGATTCTAAACTTTATAAAAAATTACCACATTGTAAGCACTCACCACATTGTAGGTAGATGTAAGATGTGTAAAAGTACTATGTACTATGATGAAATGTGAAATTTTGCACAAAGACCAGCCTTCCTTTACATATTTGCTATTTCTGTCATTTATTCACATCTAAATAACTAGCAGTCTAGTTAATTATAGAATTACGCAGTTATGCACCAGACCACCATTAGTCACGACCCTGCTGCCCCAACAAAGTTTTTGTGGTGTGGTACTTCATTTAGTTGCATTTATATTCAACAGTGGTGCATTTTTCATTAAAATAATTTACTCACCATTCAAATAATTTCTAATCCGTTCAAATAACGGTTTGTCGTGTTCTTGTATGACTGCAATATTAAATGTGCTGTAGCATCCTCTCCCATGTGTTATTGCTTAAAAAAACTAAAGTGACCGTTTGTCATACATGAACACACCACAGCAAACAGTGTGAACAGCATGAAATTCTTTATCTGCATTTAACCCATTCACCCGAGTGAAACAGTGTGTACCCAGGAACACAGCACCCGGGGGGGCAGTGTGTGGGGGATGGCACCTTGCTCAGCTTACCTCAGAGGTGCTTAGCAGTCCTGGGATTCAAACACACAATTTTCTGGTTACAGGACCACCTCCCTAACCACTAGGCCACCAGAATGTGAGCAGTTCTCATTTTATAGCTTTTATGCAAAAGGTTGGCAATTTAAAGAAGAAGGTTTTGAATGTCCATCTGTCCATCCGTCCATCCGTTATCTGAGCTGCGGTGGGTGCTGGAGTCTATCCCAGTGCCCACAGGGTGAAGGGTGGAGAAATACTGTGGGACAGGTCGCAATCCATCACAGAACAGATACACATACAAACACAGTCATAAACTCACACCTAGGGCTGCATGTCTTTGGACTGTGGAAGGAAACCGGCGAACCCGGAGGAAACATGAGGAGACATTTGGAGAACAAACAAACACATAGAAAGTACCTTTAGCCACCTGACTGGGAATCAAGCCTAGGACCTTCTTGGTTTGTGCTCCGAACATCACACTCCTGTCACAAAGGTGGCATCTACAGCTACTACTGTTGTTAATTATCTTCTGGTGGCCTCAAAAATGACAGGCATGGTGTAAAAACATGCTTTTATCGAGACATAACGACACAGGTACATCATTTCCCCAACAACTGCACTGTGTAGGTGGAACTCCTGCTAAAAGTTGATATATCTAATGAGTAACTATATCTATATATTATAGAGGAAAAATGTGGCGTGGCACTGCTTGGCACCCTGCTGTGCAGTGTTAATGAGGCTTTGCCAGGCTGTCCCTGCCACACTGCACTAACGCACAGCGCTCCGCTGTGCACCCCACATGCCCCTCACACCCGCCCTACCCACGCTGGCAGCAGTCTGCGTGGTTTGATGGATGAGGGCTCCTCTAAATGGCAGGCTGCATCGGAGACGGGAGCATTAAAGATTTAGGCCTCTCAATAATTCACATCACAACGAAAGGGCAGCCTCGCCCCTCCCTTCACATCTCGCTAAAGGTTAAACACAAACAAGGCAGGATTGATGGAGTGGAGTTCGGGAGGGGAGAGAGCAGGGGAAGGGAAGACCCCGCTGGCCTTTCAACAGGAAATCGCCCCCATCATCGCCACGGAAATCAACGCTAGCTCAAATGTCAACAGCTGCGACGATGCCTATCGGTTCACCTTCACTGTCGTGTAGCAGAATCAAACACTTACAGCCGGTGTCATCGTACAACAGTCCGGTCACGGTGAATCAGTGCGGTCTTCTTCTGGGGCTCAGCATTTTCACTCAATTCTGTCTCCTCCTCAGGAGGATTTGTTAGTTATTATCTTCTGTAATTTTGTAAGTAGGAAGTGTTATTATGTAAGTAAGTACAACTTCTCTACAAAAGACCTGCGGATCTAAGTGCACAATTTCTTTTTCTTTTTTTAAATGTAGCATATTGGATGATACTTGAAATATACATTTAGTGCTTCTGCATTTTATTTTATTTTCATTTTGTTTTCAAATTTATTTGGCACATTATGGCACATTAAGCGAATAAGCAGTAAATGCACAGTAATTCATCAAATTGAATTTTCTTTGAAAATAATGTCTCAGATTTGCCGGGAGACCCCAGTCCATAAACATGTTTTATTTTTACAATAGCCTAACATTAAGACTGAGAAGAAGGGACAGACCAACATCAGAGTAACATCACCATTACTATCATGTGCTTCCAAAAGTCTGGACTGGGACTGGTTAATATTGTTTTGCTAGCTTTCAGTACACAAAATTAAGTTCAAATGAATCAAGCTTTTTCTTGTCCTTAGTCTGGATTGTTTCTTACCACTTCTGTTCTTGTTCTGTGTTCAGAGTGGGTTGGTCCAAATCATGACCTTGACATCTGGCCAATGATTGTCTCAACATGAGAAACCTACCCACAGATGCTTCAACACGGAGGTTTTAGAGACCGAAATCAGCATTGCTTTCAGCATTCTTGATGTTCGGGAGCCCTGAGAACTTTTCCTGTCATTAAAAATGAATTAGCTGAAATGAGCTTGTCTGGCTCCGTTGCGCATTATTGGACTGTGCTGTTTAGGAATGTGCGCATGGCGCGTGCTGTGTGAATTGTGGGGTGTCTTAGATCAGTGTTAGGCCCACCCCAGGACGTGTGTTTGTGTGTGAGTGTGGTGCCAGGCTCTCCAAGGCTGATCTGGGCTGAGTACGCTCTCAGACTTTATATCCTCCTCCCTACTGCGTTGAGTCCCTCAAGATGTACACCCTGCAGGGCAAGACTTACAGCAGCCTCACGCACCCCAGCTCACCTACTCTTACACATTCACAGCGAGATTCTCATGCTTCTGCTTGGACTGTCTGCCTTAAAGGGTCCATTTCATGTAAAAACAAATTTTTGCTACACTTTCCATATGAATTAACTAAGCTACAGACACGACTCATTTTGAATTCATTGTTAAACTGTGTTTATGGAATGAATATGGCTGATTTTGGTATATAAATCCACACAAATGTCAAAGACTGACACCTGAGAACAAATAAGACATGTGCCCTTTAACTGCCAGGACCTATAAGTGACTCGTCATTTCCTCCTTCATAACTTCATAACTTGCATATGATTTCATAATGCAGTAAATACTGTATGCTAGAGACTAGGAGTGTGAAATATTCATTGTAAATCATTCTTGTTATTGATATTGGCCTTTGTTGCATTGGTTTTGTAGAGGGTTGAAGTATGCAAAGAATCCAGTGTGTGTGCATGTGTGTGTGTGTGTGTGTGTGTGTGTGTGTGCGTGCGATTTTTATCATCCAAAGTTTCTTTAAAAATGAAAGTTAAGGAGAATAGTTGAAGTCAAATAAAAGATCGGAAAGACTAAGAAAGCTCTCATTGACTTTTAAAAGTAAAACCTCCACTTCACTGCCAAAAGCCTGCAGGGAGAGATGGCTGGCATCAGAATGTTGATGCACTGAGCACAGCCATTATCTGAATACAGGGGTCATCAGAGAGTCAGAGTCTCAACATAACATTTAGGTAAATCAGGGATACTGTGAAGGAGGTGAAGTAGAAGAGAGGATGAATATTTCAATAAGGCTATCATCCAATGCGCAATTTCAATCTCAACACAGAACACTGAAAGATGAAGGCTTTCGAATGACTCCAGCCCCAGAATCTGTGTTGAAATTTTAAACATGCTCACCTAGACAACCTATGAGTGTTTTGAAAGCATCCTGCAAGAAAAAGTCAAAAACAAAATCCATTTGATCATTTCTAAAACAAGTGGAGCAAACTTGGCCACAGGAAACATGCTGCTAAAGGGGGTCTTAGTAAGTATCGAGTAAAAGGGTGCCCAAACTATTGCATAGGCTACATACGTATGTTTTCCAATGATGCTAAATTCAGCAAATAAATAATAACTGTGCATTAAATGTTTAAAAGTTTGTTTTGTTATGAGATGAGGTTTCCAAAACTTACTATATATTGTGAAACATGTTGTATATAGCAATATGAAGTAATATAATCACATATGTAGTATTTTTTTAACATTTAAAGGCCCCCCAGTTACTGAATTACAAGCTTAAGGAATAAAGGGGTTTACTTTGTGTTTTATGTGTATTTATTCATACATAACAGGCAGATTTTATTGTGACTAGCTGATAATGCTGAACCCTAATTTTAACGGGAAAGCTTTTCCATTTCCAAAGAAATATAAAAATTGGTTCTCCAGGCACGCTGGATAATTAGGCAATAATGAGGTCATCTTAATTAGCAGCCCATTTAAATCTCAGTGAAAAATTGCCCCCAAAACAAATCGACTTCCCATTAGCCAACATTAAATTAAAGCTAAGGAGGCATTATTCAGGCACTCTGCTGTCGGACCCCCACCACGCCCCTGATTGAGATTGGAGCATGACCGTCTTTATTTCATGTGTTAATGCAGCTCGGAGCTTTACAGCGTCTCCTGGCCCGCGCCGCCGTGCTGCTGCGCTGCTCCCAGCTCTAGTGAATGTTACAGTAAAACTTTATTGTTTTCAGCACGGCTGTAAAGCCTGAGTAAAAGTGCTTTATGATATGATATTAAACTCTGTCTCGGGGCTGCCGTGCCCTTATCCGGCCGCCTGTGCTTTATGGCGTCCTCAGAAACGTGGAGGAGGAAAACGCAAATGAATGCAGGCGCAGCCCGTTGATCTCTGAGAAGATGTATGAGAGTGCTCTGCTGGTTTATGTGTCTAGACATCTTTTGTCTTCACTCATTCTCTCTCTCTCTCTCTCTCTCTCTCTCTCCACCCACATAATATTCTGCAGTGTTAAAAAAGGGCCACAATTGCTGAACTGACCCAGAGTTACACTATTCACCTTAAATGTCACATCTCTTCCTCTCATTTGCTCTGTGTGTAGATAGATATAGATAGATAGATAGATAGATAGATAGATAGATAGATAGATAGGTAGTTAGATAGACAGTGCATAATCAAATCACCAGTGTTCTCACGTTGATGAATAATTTATTGTGCTGCATCAGTGAAAGTATCAGTGAACATAATTAAATATTGTTTAGTTTGTTTTCCATGTTATGAGCAGAATTTGAGAGGATTGGCCAAATGATCTATAAAAAAAATGTTTCCCCAATAACGACTATATATATAAAGGTTTGACAGGAAGCGTAATAGATTTTCATTAAATGGACTATTCATAAAATATCATCTTGGTATGTGTCAGTGCTGATGAGGGCAAAAAAGCCACTGCCTCTTGACAAGCCTACGAAAACTGCAAACCACATCCAAACAAATCTAGTCTTCTGTCAAGACAGAGCAGAAGCGAAAAACAGAGTAAGTGCAATTTAGGCATGTTATGAAGCTCAAGGTGTTTTATGAAATTTATTATATATGAAATTATGGCTGAAATTGTTTTATTGTTTTTTTTTTCACTTGTAAGTCACTTTGGATAAAAGCATCGGTTAAATAAATGAATGAACAAAAACATAGTGCACCAGTAACAGTTATTTCTTATTCAGATGTCATGAAAATGTATGCAGCACACTGACTGCTTCCTCATTAATAAAAAGCTCTGTGTTCAATTTCCAATTAAAGCATGTTAACAGACGCAACCAGCAAATAAAGGAATACAAAACTAACCCTGCACTTCTATCACTGTACAACATGACAGTAAACCATGTTAAAATTTAAAAGTAGAGATTTTTTAAACTTTAAAATAAAAAATAAAAGATTAAACAAATTATTGTAATTTTAATGTCACTTTAATGTTGCTTACTTTCACTTTTTTCACTTTTTTCACTTTTTTATTCATAAAAACAAAAATATAACTGATTTAAAAACAGATATTTAAACCAAGCTGTATATTGAGCAAATTTCATGTTGGATTGGCTTGAGGTTTTTCCTCGCCTCTGTCGCCTTTGGCTCACTAGGGGCTCGGACCTGGACTCTGTAAAGCTGCTTTGTGACAACCTGGTTGTAAAAAGCGCTATATAAATAAAATTGAATTGAACTGAAAGTCTTTGGGAACACTAACATTTTCAGTTTTTTGTGCTTTTTAAGAAGTACAGTAATGCCAGCAATACATAAGCAAGTGAGAAACAATGTTTTTACACTTTACTTAAAATAAAGGCAACTAAAAGTAGTCTCAGAGTTATTTGCAGGCATCGAGAAGTGTTTCTCAATCCCAGCCCTTGAGGCCCCTTGCTCTGCATATTTTAATATTTTCCCAACTCCCAAAACCTGATCCAACTCATCAGCTCATTAACCACACCTTAATGAGTTAAAGTGAGGGCGTGAAAGCCTGAAAAGCACTGAAATAAGCAGGGCAGGGGCATCCAGGAACAAGGATGGAAAACAGCAGCAGAGGGTGGTTCTATAAAGAATCATTTTTGTTAGTGAGTGTTAACAACCTTTTTAAAGTTTAGAAAACTACCACATAATGTAAAGTTTCCTCACTAAGGGCTCCCTCATCAGTTTTCATTCCGCAATAAACTGCAGTTTTGTACATGTGTGTATTGTGGCAAGCAGCAAAAACAAAGTGAAACTTTGTTTTGGACTGGCTGCATTTTAGGGATGCACTGTAAATCAGCAGATTCCTAATTTGGCAGATATTCAGTGACTCGCTATAAACATCTCCCTTCTCTTGGTGACTTCCGTCTGATTTTGTGGCTGCTTCATAAATTCCTCGAGTTTTTCAGCCATGTGGATAATGTGTTTTTCTCTTCATATCATTTTCATTCTTTTTTTTGTTTGAAGCCCCGAGACCATGTCTATTAAAATAATTACATCAATAATAGTAATAAAAGAGTGGATTTCAGCAGTCAGGCTGCCCAGTATCGGTCGATTTATGGCCTGGTACTTGTTCGTGGACCAGTGGTTGGGAATCTCTGCTCTATACCAGTTTTCCCATACTTCTAAGCCAAGAACCAGTAGGATTTTTTTTCTTACAAAGTATAAAGAGGATATGTTTTGATTTAGTTTTGATGTTATCCACTGATGAATGGGAAGAAATTCAATTGTCTTTGATCTTTAAGTTCACCTTGTCCAGCTGTATAATGTGTAAACACTTATTAGACAGGCATGAAGGAGGAGACAGATCTGATTAGATGTGGCTCGAATACACTGTCTTTCCCAGACCTGGATAATTAACTCCCTCCTAATGAAGCACCTTGTCAGAGAGGCTAATGAGTCCTGAACTGTAGAGCTGTGACTCTGAGTTATCAGAGACGGCCCTGTCTGTGTGAAGCGTGACGTCTGACTGTCTTACAGGATTCTCATGAAAGTTAAAACCCCAATGTGTTTAGACAGGCCTGACTGATTACTGTATGCACTTCTTTGTTCTTCTCCTCTTTGATCTCGGTGTGATCTTTCAGTCATTTATACATTTTGTGTGTTACCTTCAGCGTTGGATTGAAGATTCAGAGGTTTCTCTCTCTCTTTGATTAAAGTGTTCAGTTTTGGTGCCTCCATCAGTAACAAGTGTCCTGAAGGGAGGTCAGAACAGAACTTTCCTGGATGCGCGCTGCCATTTAGTGCTGTGAGAGTGTGTGTGGGTGTGTGTGTGTGTGTGTGTGTGTGTGTGTGTGTGGGGGTTAAGAAGCTTTGTGGTGCAGGCTCTATTTCACCTCTCTGGCAGGTTCACCTCTGGCTGAGGCCGACTTATTTCTGCAACATTAATTTTAACGCTCTTCTGCCTCATAATATTGAGGAAGCTGATAATGAGGCTAAAGCACTTTCATCCTAAAGCCTCCAGCACTGTTAATTTATGACAGAGAGATAGCAGGCTTTGTCTCTCTCATTTTCTCTCTCCCTAGTATGTATTTTTATCTGGTAACACTTTACAATACGACCACACTTATAAAGGGTTTATGAATGATTTATAATGAGATTGTTAATCAGGTTGTAGACAGTTTATAAATCATTAATAAGCAGTTTTAAACAAGTTATAACAGTTGTCATACATTGATGCAGGCTCACTATTTGGCAAGATCTCAGATCTTGATAGTTGCTGAGCTTATCTTGTCCTTTTCTTAGGCAGATTGTTGAACTTCATCAGGTGTTTGTTAACATGCTGCTACCATTGAAACACCAGATCTTGCCAGTTTAGGGATGGCTGAAGGCTGCACAGTGGCTGAGGGGTGCACCTTCATACCTTTCCAAGTTTCCACTACTGAGGTCCTCAGGAAACAGCCTGGCAAGAGAGGGATAACTTTGGCTGGGCTCTGGAGGAGGAGAATTCACTGAAGATATACATTTAACTCTTGTGAAGGCCAAGAACTTGTCTCTCCTGGTTGCAGAATTGGTTTTAGGGGATTTGGTGAAAGGAGTAGTCCTCAAAGAACACCTCTGCAGGCCTGTCTGCCTCCAAGGACTCTGCTGCAGAACCATCTACTCCAAGGGTGCTGCTGCAGAAGCTCTTGTCTCCAAGAGCACCATGGTATACATACTTGCCTCAAAGGAAGTCTCAGCTGCTCAGCCTGTGGTCTCTGCTCCAGAATGCCCCGCTTCAGTGTTGCCCCCCAAGTGCCTGGCTCCAGTGCCAGCTCAAGAGTCTCCCGATCCAATGCCTGCTTCTGAGCCGCCCTGAGCTTCCTGATTCATTACAGGCTGCTCAATGCCCTGCTCAGCCAACCTCCACTGCCATCGCCCACAGCCTCCACAGCTGACCTGGGATCTCTCTGTCCATCCTGAGCAGGCGCTTGGCTCCACTGTGCCGCCTGGTGTACTCGAGAACACCACAGAGCTGCCAACATCAACAGCCCCATCCAGTGTTCCAAAGAACAACTCAGAGCCTCCAGCATCAACAATGGTTCTGTAGTCTCCTGATCCTCCATTGGCCACCCAGTCTTCTGATCCCCATCTGGTTGACTTATCTCCTGGCGGTCCACCAGCCATGCACTTACTGGCCTCCAAGTAGCTAAACATGCCAGCATTCTAAGTCCCCAGACCTGCTGACCTCTGAATCTTCAGGATAACCATCCAAGATTGAATTAGATGGTCCTGTGGTCCTGCTCAAGCTATCACCTTGTCCTGTTGTGCCACCAAGTGCTCCCACAGTGCAGCATCCCATTCCTGGGCTAGCGTCCCAACCCATGGCTGTGGCACGGGATGTGGCTGCTGAACCACCAGCAGGCCGGGATGTGGCTCTGCCAGGCCAAGCCCTTCCTGACTGGCCTCCAGTTCCCTGCCACACCAGCCTCCCCAGATTTCTGCCAGTTCCTTTTCCTCATATGTTACCAGTCCTCAGTTTTGTCCCTATCCCAATTTTTTGTCTGCCCATTCCTATCTCTGTCCCTTTCTCAATTGTCAGTCCATGGTCCAATCATTGTTCTTTTAATATACCTTTTACTGTCTTCATTTTGATTCCTCCGCTGCACACCATATGTTTAAGCGCACTCTCCAGGCCAGTCATTTTCCAGTTCCTTTTCTGTTTTGTCGTCTGTCCAACAATCTGCTCCACCTACCATCCAGTCATTTGTTCAATATCTTGTCCAGCTGTCTGTCGGGTCTCTTGCCCGGTTCCCTGTTCAGTCACTTGTTCATCCCCCATGACCTGTATTCCATGCGTTCCCCCTTTCTGGTTCCCTTTTCCTGTTCCTGACTTCTCCTCTAGGCCAACTCCTGTGACAAATTTTGGTTCGTGTCTTGGGAGCTGTGGTTTCGAGGGAAAGATTCTGTAACGGTGGCCCTGCATTGTCTGTGTCTCTGTCTGGTTTCTTTCCGTTTGTCCGTGTCTCTGTCTGGTTTCTTTCCGTTTGTCCATGGGCTTTTGTTGTGGATGTTCCTTGTCTCTGAACAAAGCCATCTCCATGCTAGCGTATTAACCTGTGTAGAGTTTGTTCCACCCTCTTCCCCAAGTATTTTGAGTCTAAGGAATAAATAACATCGTTTTTCTGTGTGTCTTTGCTCTGGTCTTACCTCGATTCTTTGCCCTGTTTAATTATCTTGAGTTCATGTAGTTTCACTGTTTTTAAATGTTTTTGGCTACCGTTTGGTTTCAGAATGTTTTTGAATGTTTTAGTTTTTTTTGTTTTTTTTTACAAAAGTTGCCTCAACTTTATATTATGAACAAGTTAAGTATCAGTTGTTAATTTTGCAGTGAAACTGGAATCTATTATCTATTCTCATCTATGTGTTAGTGTTTAATTTGTTCACCTTTGACTGTTCATCCTGTTTGTACATTGACCATGCACAAGAAAAAAAAATCCCTTGATTTTTTTCAAGTTTGATTTACAACATAATATATGTAAAGTTTCAAATTATACTTTTCACTCTCCTCCACACAGGCTTTACATGGAGACTTTGCTGCAAAACTAATTTTCGGTGTAAATCTGTGATGTCATGAGGACCAACACGTTCAAAATGATAAATATATTAAGTCTGACGCACAATACAGAGCAGACAATAAGAACAGAAATCATTTACATACCAGTCTTAAAGGGACAGTAACAAAAACATCTTTGTCATTTTGACAGTTTGGAAAATGGTCATGTAAAATCATAATAAAAAATACTCCTTGGGAAATAGTAGAATATAAGAAGACTAGTTACAGCTTTGTCCTTGCAAAGAAAGTTGTTCCCAGTGCTGTCACTGACATTGTTACCCTTAAGACCCTGATATTCACCGCTACCCACACACATTTCTTTCTCATGCTCATTACTAAAATTGCTAAAGGAGATGTTTCTGAGAGAATCTGATTAGAAGACAATCCACTTGCATAAGAAAAAGGAAATAATTGAAGCTCAAAAACAGAAAGAAAACTGTACTCCCAACTACTGTGCAAGACCTGGCTGACTACCTTAACTGGTCCCCATCACATAAAGAGGACTTAGAGTTTTCATCTTTGAGTGGAGTAGAAAATCAAGCTTCAGTCTTGTTTCAGGTCAGAGAAATTTTTTTTCTCTACCCTTCCACAATGTGGGTCTGGAACAATGTGTAGCTGTTTAAGAGGCTTTTACTGAGAAAGAAAAGAAAGAACATTTGTGCTAAAACACTGAGATTTAGAGTAAGGATTTAAGTGTGAATTTGACATTGGTATTTCTTCATTCACAAAATGCATGTAACTTCAATCACTAAACATGTTTTTAAGAAGCGGAGAAAAAGAAGAAGCGGGAAAAATATCCCTGCAGATGTCTGTAGAAAGAAAACAACGGTTGAGTACACTAAATACTGAAGTTTCTTATTATTATGTTTAGTTGTTGAGGCTATCTGCTTTTTTTCCTAACACTGCAAACCAAATCACTTGCACTTAATGGTCATTTTAAATGAATATAAGGGAGGTTTCTGTTTTTTCACCATACTGTATGCTTAAGTAGGAGTCTGTGTTTTTGCCATTCAACACAGCATGTAGTCTTGCATACATATAAGCTGGCACACAGACGCGTAAGTGCCTGGTGGCTATTGTAGCTTAATCTACATCTTACAGTTGGCATGCATTCACAAGAGCAGTAATTGCATGCAAATAGCTTTTTAGCGGCACGTAATGATATGCCGCTGTCATCATCTATCCGGAGCAGCACTTTGTTTGTTAGCCATTCTGGGAAGGAGATCAATAAAACGATGGTGTAAGCGAATATGACTCAAGCTGATGAGCCCTCCCTCCACTTTACAGTGTTTCTGATGATTAATATTGTGTCTTAACATCTCGGCTTGGCAGCTGTTAAGCTGCCAGTGCCCCTTCAAGTAGTTTGTTGTCTATGGACTACCCAAGTAGTGTTTGAACTACTCGTGTGCTTGAAGTTACACTCTTAAAAATGAGGTTCCAAAATGGTTCTGAACACTTTGCTTCCAAATCTGGTTCTTCTATGGCAACAATATCTGACACCATGACTGATAGCAGCTGGTGTCCTGGTGGTTAGGGAGTTGCCCCTGTGATAGGAAAGTTGTGGGTTCGAATCTCAGGACTGCCAGAGGCACCACTGAGGTACCCTTGAGGAAAGTACCGTCCCAACACACTGCTCCCCAGGTGCTGCGTCCCATTGCTTCACTCGGGTGAATGGATTAAATGCAGAGAACAATTTCTCACGGTTCACACTGTGTGCTATTCTGTGGTGTGTTCATGCATGACAAAAATGACCATGTTACACTTTTTATTTTCAAGAGTTTACACTAATTCATACTTCTTGAATATGTTCATATAGCACTGTGGGCACTCAACCCAATCTCACAACTTTTCGTGCAGCCATCACGACATAAAATCTATTCAAAAATGTGCTGCGATCACGCTTTAGGCCTTTTTTCATGTGTTTTAATGTGCAGTGCGTAACATGGCTAGTATCTGTAATTGCTAACTGTTAGGGTTAGGGTTAGAGTTAGGGTTAGGGTTAGAGTTAGAGTTAGTGTTAGAGTTAGGGTTAGAGTTAGGGTTAGGGTTAGAGTTAGAGTTAGTGTTAGAGTTAGGGTTAGGGTTAAGGTTAGAGTTAGAGTTAGGGTTAGAGTTAGAATTAGAGTTAGGGTTAGGGTTAGAGTTAGGGTTAGGGTTAGGGTTAGGGTTAGAGTTAGAGTTAGAGTTAGGGTTCGAGTTAGGGTTAGGGTTAGGGTTAGAGTTAGAGTTAGAGTTAGGGTTAGAGTTAGGGTTAGGGTTAGAGTTAGGGTTAGGGTTAGGGTTAGAGTTAGAGTTAGAGTTAGAGTTAGGGTTAGGGTTAGCTTTACAGTTATAGTTAGAGTTAGAGTTAGAGTTAGGGTTAGAGTTAGGGTTAGGGTTAGGGTTAGAGTTAGGGTTAGAGTTAGGGTTAGAGTTAGAGTTAGAGTTAGGGTTAGAGTTAGGGTTAGGGTTAGGGTTAGAGTTAGAGTTAGGGTTAGGGTTAGGGACTTTCCCTGTCTCACGGCCACTCTCCTACTGTCCCTCAGTCACCAGTTAGTGCTGATACTGGCGATGTTACACAGTGTGCATTAAAATACAGGGTAGTGAAGCGTTGTCCTAGCACGAAAAAAAGGCCTAAAGCGTGATCGCAGCACGTTTTTGAATAGATTGTATAGTGTGATGGCTTCACGAAAACTTGTGAGACCGGGCTTGCGCACTACAGCCCCCACTGATCCTCCAGGTTCCTGCGTCTGTCATTCACAGTGGGGATAACTACAGATGTTGGCGCAGCCTTAAGCCCCTGAGACTCTCCACTCATGTATTTATTACTCTGACCTTCCTATGACACAGTGCAGTGAGATGAACTACTGTCATATGAACTACTCTCCACCTCTTTCCTTTGAGACCTGGCTCCCCTGCCTACACACTTTGTACAGATTTAAACATGTCACTGGTGATTCACACAAAGCAGTCATCCACAAAAACATCATGTGACCACAGGCCACATAAACACTTTCAGGAAGGATGGTGTCCATATGTAAAGAGTGGATTCATCAACAAAGCACTCAACTCAGTTCTTGATCCTGGCCGTCTATGTTCTGTCTGAAAAAATGAAATAAATAAATCTTATTCCCTAGGCTAAAAAGAATGAAAATGTTAGCACAACATGTTCCTTAAGGTCCAACTATTCATATCAAAACAGTTTTAAACATACCTTCTCATAACTTTTTCATTTTAAAATAACATACAAAAACAGCAGTTAGAAAATCAAATAAATAGGCAAACAAAAACATTCTGTGGTAAATGGTACAAGGTTATTCTCTTACTAATGGTACTTCATAGGTACTCTCAACATATCCCAGTAACAATATTTGTATCAGAAAATGGACAGATAAGATCTTTTTGAGAGTACAGCCAAAGACAATACAAAGAGGTTCGCCTCTTAAACCCTGTCAAAGTGGCTTTTTAGGTCATTAGATAAGTGCCTAATTATAGACGTGTTCATGAAATGCTGATCAGATGTTTGATTTCATTCAGGAATGCTAGTGGTACCATTACAGGCTCAATTACATCTTTGGGATATAGCTGCCTAATTCTGAACACTTTGAGCTTCATTATAAAAGAATAAACCTATTATTTGTTTTTTTTAGTAAAAACTTTATATTGTAATGTCTCTCTGCAATAAGACCTTGGAGGAAAAGCATCACAACTTCTTCAAAGACATGTCTTCAAAGGGTGTAACGAAGTGTCCTGCTGTGGATTTATCTCTTAGGTCGTAGTTTCCTAATTGGGTCTTTCATGTTCTAAAGAAGTAGCCTGAACTATTTTTCTTGGTTTTGCATCAAATCTGTAAATGTGACTGAACAATATAGACAAAGACAGCTGCTCAATTGTGGTTAAATAACCATTTTATTAAATTAGCACTGTGATTGCATACTACTATTGCGACACTCAGAGAAATATACTGATGATGTACTGGTGAATCATCTTGCTCGCAGCATGCAGTGAAACAGTGATTGGTCTGTGGGATTATTTTTTCTATTGAGTGTGTGCAAGGGCGTATTTTTGATTTTGACGAGGAAGGGGACCCAAAAGTGGTAACTTTACTCGAGCCACACTGCAATCACCAACGTCTTTCATACATTAAGGTCAAAGCACAGGTACACAGTACATATGGGAGAACCAACAGGCTGGTACTCTCGTCCACATAACCAATAAGGACGCACTGTAATCACAGAACCTTGAAGTGCACATTTTAAGGCAGGTGCCTTTTTGAACTAATGATCTAGAAATTTGTATTTTCACCCAAACATAGATAAATATTGTTAAATATCCTTATCACAAATACTGAGACAGAGTATCAGTTTACCATGTAACTCTAGTCTCTTACTGAATCAACACCAAACACGATGTGTTCCATATTGTTAATACAAAGACGTCCTCTTTCTCGTCTACATCCACACAACTACTACACTGAGCTTTGGCGCTTTTTAAAGCCAGATACAGTTTCAGCCAATCACAAATTAGAAAGAAACAGCAAAGCCAATCATACTGGGTTAGGAAGGCGGGACTTGCAGTAGAGAAACAAAAAAGGTTTTATTTGATTTTTTTTTTTTTAATTACTGCTAGGGAAAATTCACTAGTCACTGGATATTGGTAGAGACGTGTCCCTATCCAGTTTCACACCCATGTGTGTATGTCCGTGTGTGTGTGTGTGTGTGTGTGTGTGTGTGTGTGTGTGTGCGTGTATATATAAATTGTGTGGCAGTACCATTTGAGATTCACTGCACTGCAAAACATGTGCATTCATAATCAGGTCCTAATGCACTGCAGTCCAGAGTGTTATAGCCATTATTGTTTCCTTCCAATAGCAGAAGCGTTTCCTCCATCAGAAGCTCGAATGACAGTAATGATGCGGAACCACAATAATGACAGAGTGCAGAGTGTGTTAGCACAAATGTGTTTAACAGTGGGGTCATGTGAGTGTGGGGCTGAAACAACACACATCATTTTGAACTACAGAAAGTGTTTTGCGAGGCCTGTGCAGAGATACAGGTCTTTCATAGCAGCTGTTTGATTGAAAAAGCTTTATAGAATGTTGGCAAATATTCAGCCAATGAACGTTCCTGCTTAAAAATAGAATGCTATGCTGCCAAGCTGGGCAACACTGTTGTCACTAATTGAATTCAGAGGAGCCAGAAGGTCAGTTTGGGTTCCTCAATCTTTGGAACTCTTTCTGGATTTATCTTCAGAGCTCACACCACCACAGAGTTGGAAAATCCATTCGTAAAGCAGGTTTGTTTGTTTTTTTTCCCACACATTACATACTGTAATGCGGTCATCAGCCTGACCTAGTGTGGGCAGTAAAAGAGGCTGGTAACTAAACCAAGGATTGCATTATTGTAAAAAAAAAAATTGCTATAACAGATAGGACAATATGGTCATCTTCAGAGACCATAACTCACTCCTCCCTAGTAGTAAGAAATACAATAGACAACACTCCCATTAAATATGCTGGAGACTGGGGCTCAGTTCCTCGCTCTGGGAAAAAGGTTCCCCCCGAGCCCCTGCCCCCTAAAGTATCTGCACACCCGCCTCTTTGCAAAAGTTGCTACAAAAGAACGCATGACTAAGTCCATTTTTAGACAATTTTGTATAGCCACACAAATGCACATGAACACATTTTTTAGTGTTAATGTTTTTAGGACAATTCCTTTCTCTACAAATGTGAATGTACATTGACTTTCAATTCAGTGTGTGAATCCTATCTCCACGAGCACATGGCACTGTAATAAAGTTCACCCTGCCTTCTTCGTAATTGCCTCTCTGCAACACTTTTTCTTTCCATGGATTGGTCCAGAGCTCAAAATATTCCATTAAATTTCAAACATCGTTGTGCACCATTATTTACCAAAACAATCACGCCGTCTTGGTTGTTTACATATTGCGTGAAATGGCAGCTTTTGTACTGGATCCACATCCCTACACAATGGGAATTAGTAGAGTTCTGCTCTGTACGTAGCAAGGCCAAGAAATTCCATCACTGGCAGGGTGTAGATAATCTATCACTCTATTGTTGTGGGTGTGAGGCAGGCAGGCAGTAAAAAGAAAGAAAGAGAGAGAGAGAGAGAGAGAGAGAGAGAGAGAGAGAGAGAGAGAGAGAGAGAGAGAGAGCGAGGCAGTAGTCTTAGCGTAACGAAGAAAGCTGCTCGGGGTTTTAGTAAAAGAATTCTGAACTCTGAGATGGGTTGTCACAGGCAGGAGGGGATGCTGGGCTGCTGTCAAGTTGTCTTGGAGCATCTGCAGGTTTCTCACTGTGGAAAACAGAAGCCCCCTGGGATGCTCTGTAGACTCCCCCAGGCATGCTCTCCCTGGACCAGTGGTATGTGTCCGACATCATGCGACATTGCCAGTGTGATCTTTTAAACAAATGCTGCCCATCATGAGAGGTGTCCTGCCTTACGCACATTTTTGGGCCGCTGTCACTTGAGACAGCTTCACTCACATGAGTAGTGGAGCAGCAGTTAGACACTGACATTGCTGTACCAAGTGGGAAATTTCTGGTCCAGTGCTGGAAAACTTCTGCAAAACAATCAATGAAAGTTTGCTCAGATGCTAGACTGATGATCATTTTTAATGATCATATCATTATTGATAATCAGTGTTTATTCGCATCTTTAGGTCTAAAATATTACACAGCTAATATTCCTTGTAGTTTTCCTTGCCTTCAAAAATATAATCCTTTACTGTTGAACAGTATGTTTGGATAGATATTAGATTCAGTTATGTTTGTACTGATAAGTTACACACACACACACACACACACACACACACACACACACATATACACACACAAACACACTCAGATGCTTATAAAGTTTTCAATAACATTCCAGTTTGGATACTGTAAAGGTCTTTTCAAAACCCCAATCTTTGATTTCTTAAAGCAGTTCAGAGTTTATTTTTGATTTTTGGATCTCTGTCTTGTTGTAATGTCCAGCCTCTCTGCTTCTACAGTTTCCTCACTGACTGTGCTTACTGTTGCCTCCTTTGTAAGAAGTGGCTGTTGAGTGTGAGCACGACGCCCTAAGAGGTTTGAAGAGTCTGAGATTTTACAATGAAATAATAATCAGTATATTAAATTTAACAAGTAAATGGTAATCATGCAATAATCCTTTCATTGTACTTCTTTTCACACAAAAAACCTTTCAAGACATTTCACAAGGGTCCCAAACATTTTTATCTCAGGCCCTGTATCTTAAGCTTCTTCCCAATAAAATGACTGTTTTGTGTTAAAAGGTCCAGAAAACAGCTTATAGCAGCAACATCTCCACTGTAACCTTTGAGGTTAACCTTTAGTAACTATTTTCAATAGCAGGTGACTCCTTTCACACTAATCTTCAAATTATACCACAGGGTTTTTCTAATAAAGCCTCAGAGGGAAAGCCTGTTTTATGAAATCCTTTTTATTAATTTAAGCAAAATACGTTGTACTTTATTAATCACAGCCTTGCTGGAATCCTATTAGCAGGTAACAATTTCGCCAGCATAATTAATATGTATCTAGGTTGCTATTGCAAATGAATTATTAGACTATTATGAATAGGTCATTACCGCTTTCGCATTTTCTTTCCTTTGATAATGCAGAGTGGCCGGCTTTACTGATTGCTCTCCATTAATGTCCTCAGTTTTTAATAGATACGGAGCGGCATGAAATGTAACTGACGTGGCCGTAATTAAACTGGCGGGCTTGGTGTGCGAGGGCAGGGGTGTTCACACCAAATAAAGCGACAGAGACGACCACCTGCTCGTCTGGTATAAATGTTGCAATCCGTCAGGAGGGCCCACGGTAATTAAGAGAAATTGATGTTGGCCTCACTGGGAAAAAAGAATTCCTTGAACATAGAGGAGGCAGAATTCATTTGCTCATGCAGAGCACCTCGCTATCAGGGCTTGATTAAAAGGCCATCTGGGCTTTGGGGGTTTCAGATAAAGGTCGGCAATGTCTGGGGGCACAAACTGATATGTCCAGCCATTCCCTCTGCTCTACTGGAATGACCCTGAGCAAGTTTTGCACCCTCATCAACACAGTCGTCTCTATATCTTTGTAATACAGGGGCGACAGATGGCAGACCTGAAATTCTGCTACAAGCCTGACTGTAGTTAAAAAAAATTCAGTCTCTACCCGGCTCAAATCTGAATGCCACCAACTAGAGGTACAGTATGACCCTCAATCCTGATAAATTTAGTCTCAAGCTGACAGCTGTTATCAGACAGATTGACTTAAATCTGATCCAAAAATATGAACCTGAAAAATATTTGAGGAATGACACTCATGCCTGACCGACGTCAATTAATGATCAGATTGCATTGGATTCGGACAAATATTTGATGTCTTCAGTCTTCCAAGCCTCCCTGGAAACCAGAGACAGCCCCCAAAAAGTCTTCCCAAAAAGGCAGCCAATCATTTTCCCCCCTGGTTTGTCTTCAGATTCTACTCCAAAAATGTCATCTTGTTTCAGCCAGGGAGCTAAACTTGGTCAGCCAGAGTGGAGAATGATTCAATCAAATCACACCCCAATCTGCACTCCCACCCAGCTATTTGAGTCATCCGATTTATTCAGAGCTGTACAAAGTCGAACCCCTCAAGTTGTTATTTCTCCGCATCCTGTTAATGGGTGCCCTCCTGCAGGGTTGCCAGGTCACGCTGTGGCACTCCATTGTTATGTCATTTATTGACCCCCTCTCCTCGCCCTCTGATCATTAGCAGGGCCACATGAAAAACAGAACAATACGGTGGTTAACCGCAGCCCACCGCTGCCAGCTTATTTGCTTTCGATGAAATTATATTTGCTGGCACTGACTTATGGGGGTGTACTGGAGCGAGACGTTTAGATGACTTGAATTATAGTTCAGCATCACCACGAAAAAAAAGAAAAGTGACAGCGAGCCATACATTAAATGAAGCAGAGGATTTATATTATGCTTGTGTTTTGGCACTTGAGGCCGTC
Organism: Hydrocynus forskahlii; assembly: GCA_037974365.1. Taxonomy (NCBI): domain Eukaryota; kingdom Metazoa; phylum Chordata; class Actinopteri; order Characiformes; family Alestidae; genus Hydrocynus; species Hydrocynus forskahlii. Next base: position 23,462,096 of record JBBPCX010000001.1, read on the forward strand.
AGTGGAAATGAGAAAGGTGTGGGTTGGTGTAATTTCCATGGGAACAAGGCAGAGTCCCTGCACTGAAGAAATCATGCAATTTCTCGTGACTTACGGTTTAGTGTATTTGAACTGAAGCTTGAAACTTGCATAAATGGAACAGAATCTTAGAAATAGTCCTTGAAAGTAAAATGGCCTTGAACTGCGATTTGTACTGTGCATTTATGCATATATGCACAGTACTGTGCAATAGTCTGGAGCCACCCATCATGTCTGATACAAGCATAAAGGTACAAGGTGCCCAGATAAAGCTGCTCCAGCCGCTCGGCACTCACCAACGGTAAACATATTTTCTGCACCTGTTTCGTCTGGCAATGGCAATGGCAACTTTATGTATAACGCACTTTACAAACAACCAAGTTGGCCGAAGTGCTACAAAATAAGAATAAGAATTACATATAAAATACATTTAAATGAAAAGAATAATCAAAGTATAATATGAATTTAAGATGTCAACACGTCATGCTGTACCAAAGGATAAAGTGAACAAGTGCGTTTTAAGAAGTGATTTAAAAACAGTATATATAAAGGCAGCTCATTCCACAATTTATGTGCAGGACTGTAATGCTGTGTTTCACTACATCTGCATCTGTCAGAGGTGTAAATGTAGGAGAGAACAGAAACCAGGTTTTCTGATAACTGCAAAAAGTACTTTATAAGTGTAGAAATACCACACGATATATAACCAATTCCACTGAAAGCTGCACTGAATTACAGCCTTGTGATCTGTAGGTTTGTTTGACTGACATAATGTAATTCCTAGACAATGACTCGACAACCATTTTGTCAAAAATGACAAAAATTGTATGGCAAGTTGGCAGCTAGGAGGAGCATGACTCTAGCTCATCAGGATTTATGTGTGGAGTAGCGCCACCTACTGAATAACAATAAAAATCTAGTGCTTCACTAGCCAGAGTATTAAGACGCAAGGTTCAAACTTCACAATCTGATACACTGCACCATTACCACACTCTTTGGAAGCACAACACATTTTGTGAGATTTCTTCTTCAGGTGGTGCTGTAATTTACATATATTAATATCTCCAGAACTGCTTAAGCTAAAATTGGGAACTTTGTTTGTACTTGACTACATTTGCTTAAATTCCCTACAGTTCCATTTGGCCTTTTACAGTAAAATTGAAACAGACATCTCAAAAATGAGTGGGGTGTCACAGCAACAGATCATCAACAGCAGATCCATAAAAAAAAACAATTAGCATTTTTATATACATTCAGTATTCATGTATTCATATATTCAGTTAGTCACTCATTCCTGTCTTAGAACAATGACCTGTATAGACTGGATAAACTTTACATGATGTGCTATGACATAGCCGAACATGACCCGAACTTTTGGCCATTATTTCAGAGAGTAAAGTAAAACCTGACAAACCTGGCATGAGAAATCGGTCCTGCTGGGTTGAGATAATTATTTGAACAATAATGTCCAAGCCCAACATGAATGCTTGCTGTCGTATTGGATTTGACCAAATATCTCAAGCTGTACTGTGGCACTGTGGCACTATGTCACGTCTCTAGTGTCTCTCTCACATTGCACTGCTCTCAGCGTGTGAGGTTAATGGGAGGTGGCGAGATTTCCCACTCGTCCTTGTCCTCTCAGACTGAACCCATCACACACAATCAACCATGATGAGATCTCACGAGCTGAGACGACGCCAAAGACTTCCCCTGGCTTCATAATTAATGACACACCCGAACAAGGATGTATTTTTGATCAGGTCATGTAAAATACAAGAGGCTTAATAGACTACTCATCTCCATTAGTAAGATGCCACTCCACTACTCATCTCACAAAATGGTCACCAGCCCACCTCCTTTTCTCTGTCATAGATGCAGCCAGCCAGACATACACACACACACACACACATACACACAACACACACACTGACAAACACATAACACACACAGCACACACACACACACACACAACACACACTGACAAACACATAACACACACAGAAAGAACACACAAACAGAACACGCACCA
>JBBPCX010000001.1:23486115-23500248 GCA_037974365.1 Hydrocynus forskahlii
GGATAGATAGATAGATAGATAGATAGATAGATAGATAGATAGATAGATAGATAGATAGATAGATAGATAGATAATAGATAGACAGATGGATGGATGGATAGATGGACAGTTAGGTAGATAGATGGATCGATAGATAGGTAGATAGATAGATAAAGATGTAATATGCAATTAAATTAACAAATTGTTAATTTTATGCAGCTATCTAAACCTGAAGTTGACTGAATTGACTGATCTTGCTTCCTAGCCAAGTTATTATTAGCCATCTTGAGAGTGTATTAGCATTAGTTGCTAATTTGACCATGCTTAAAGACAGCACTGAGTGTAAAGATATGTCTTTTTGTTAGGTTTTTCTTTTTTTTTTTTGCATTTATTCGTCCTCTCAGATAATTGCAATAAGATATTTATGTGATAAGTGCGACACGCTTTGGTCCACTGCATTTTCCGCACCTGCACTAGCGGTAGTAAAGCTACTGAGTGTCTCTTTTGTAGGCAGCACGGCAGTGCTTTGATGTGTTGGTATGAATAAAGCCGTGTGGCTCAAGTTGAGATGGTATGTAGGAAGCCTAGGACATTTTTCTGCTCTAGGCCCCTCAGAGGCAGTGATTGCTCCTGCTGAAAGAGTCAAACTGCTGATTGCTCTCTGTCACTTTACCTCAGACAGTTCTCTCCTTGACTGAGAACCGTAGACACCTTAGCCTGATGGCCATGAAGGCATGATTCTGTGGCGCAGATTGGCATCATTTTCCTCTTTCTTTCATTGGCTGCCTGGGTAAAAGGTGTAGCAGAGCACAAATTCCCAGCATAAAGAGCTTCAGTGCAGTAGTGGAAACTACAGGCTGTTCGGTTTCACAGCATATACCACTCACTGTCATCTCTCCTTATACACCCCCAAAGATTTCTGCTTAAAATAGGCTTTTGCTAGGAACAAATAAGGTGAAAATTAAATTAAGCAGCCGAACGCAATTCACCAGGGTCATTACAGGTTGGTTTCGACTCGCAGCTGAAAGCAGTGTTTACAGTCGTTTTATTCCTTCAATATGTACAGCTGCATTTATTGCAGGGGACACGCTACCCACCGTAGAAGCAGAATCATTATCCAATCAGAGGGGTCTAATCTTGTTTTCCATGGCACAATCGGATTACACCATCGGGCCTTGGCTAATGCGCCTCTGCAGCGACCTTTAACAATGCCAAGTCAAATAAAGCTACAGAAATGAAAGCAGCCTGCCACAAACAATGGCTGCTGCAGGTGTAGTGGTACGCCTGCAGTCACCTCAAGCTCCGGGAATGTATGTGTTACACACCAGTCAGAACATAAATGTTCTGTTTTTCTCTCTGAAACAGTATGACTTGTCATTTATCTATGCCACGACAAACGCAAATTTCCCACTTGTGGGACTAATAAAGGTTTATCTTATGCTATCTTATCTTATAAACACAGATTAACCCTTATTCTAGACTAAATTTCATTCACCATTGGCACTGCACCTTAGTTTAAAAACTAGCCTTAATCCATGTCTGGGAAACCGGCTCAAAACGTTTTTATTACATTATTGTACACTGATCGATGTCGGGCTTTATCAAATTATTCTCTACAGAGATTCAATTTAAGATCAACTCAAATACACACAGCGCTTTATTGTGCTGCAGTGACGCTGGCATAAATAGTCTCTATTATGTTTGAATGTTTGTTTTTCTATTATCTATTATTTCTATTATACACGTCATACCCTGATTAATTACTACACTAACTAGCAAGGCAGGAAACACACTCTAGGACCAAGCACCTCATCACAAATCAGTCCTTAATCAGGAGGAACAGTTAAGCAGCTACAGTAGATGGAAGAGCAAATGACATTTTCCTAATATGATGCAGAATGACCTATGCAGCGAATCAACAATTTGTTTGTTGGTATTCATTTAATTAGTTGATTAATTATTTATTTATTTAGCAAGAAGAATTCTGAGGGGACCTGTGCTCCAAATGGTGGGGGGGGGTTAGGCCTTTGGTGAACATACAAGACCTTCACATGAATGCTAAACTGCCTAAAACCAAATATTTCACAATTAATCACAGGCTTGCTTTAGGGATGCACAAATTCCTATTACAACAACCAATCTCAGGCGGCTTTGCCGAGGGCTTTCAAATGATAGCACTCTGATAGTTTGGTCATATGGAGGGAAATATCAGCGGTTGAAGAAAATGAATCAACTCCACTTCTTGTGGCGTCGAACGGAGCGGGCCGAGGCAGAGGCTGAATAATGCATTTGGAAGGGGCGAGGGCCGGCTGAGATTGAACGGCGGCGCTGTAATTGGTGGAATCACCTGCGTGTGCTATGGAGAGCACTGGGCTGAATGCTAAGCATGGCGGTAGGCCCGCAGAGTGGGAAACCCTCTAAGCTAGTGTGCGATTGAACAAGTCTGGACCAGGAGGCGAATCAAGGCCAGGGTCTGCCTGTGGCGTCTGAACATCCTCATTTAATCTCCCACGCCGCAATCCGACCAAGTACAGGGAAGGGAATGGACTAACACAGCAGCCAGGCTGCAAACCCGTTTAAATGTGTGACCCGGTCATCTCTCTTCTGTTAAGGGTAATTAACTAACAACCTTCTGCCTAAAACCTCAGGAACATTCAGTGCTTAGATGAATGGGCAAGCGGTAGAAAAGCTGCTTTTGACCACATTTTTTAATTCGCGGATAATGTTAGCGCTGCATATTTAAGCACGGTGTAAGTGAGTTAAGTAATGGCTTCAATTTACATTCAGTTTACATTCTGATCACGCAACAGCTTTGAATCTGCATTTCTGACTGACTTCTGATTTCGCCTGCGGTTACTGGCCAATCAGATTTTTGGTCATGCTTATTAGCATTTATATATTTATATTTATTGTGTTCTAGTGGGAACATTTGATCTGTAATGAGAAAACTGCAACTGCAGTTTTATTTTGCCAGGGATGAATACACACGTGAGGGATTTATCTCTATTAGAACTAATCAGAAATGCTAGAGAGGTCTGATATGCAGCAAATAATGGTGTAATTTACATACAATATAGAAGATAGGTACATGTGTAGTGCAGGGGCCAGGAAGACATATAAATGAGCTTTTGCTTGTGTGTGTGTGTGTGTGTGTGTGTGTGTGTGTGTGTGTGTGTGTGTGTGTGTGTGTGTCCACAGCCTTTGCACCAGGGCACTGTTATGAGCCTTTTGTGAAGTATGGAAACTTCACCAGCAGCGACAGCAGCTACGCGATGGGCACAGTGGTGGAGTTCAGCTGCGACCCCGGATACACTCTGGAGCAGGGATCTGTCATCATCGAGTGTATGGACTCCAACAATCCACAGTGGAATGAGACTGAACCAGCCTGCAGAGGTGTGTTTTTGATATATATATTTCATTCATTCTTTTATTTTATATTAACATTAGTCTTTTATGCATTTCATGTATTTTAGACTTTCATGCATTTAGGTCTTTTATGTTTAGTCTTTTATGTATTTTGGCATTTTATGTTTGGTCTATTACGTTTAGTCTTTTGTATATTTTAGCCTCTTATGTTTAGTCTTTCAGGTTTTGTCTTTTATGTATGTTTGTCTTTTATGTCATGTTTCCTGTCACAAACTCAGTCTTGTACAGTTGGAAGGGCTTCTTTCAGTTCATTCTCTCGCTAAACACTGCATACAACCAACTAGTCAACCAGCAACATGGCCTTATAGGTAACTGATGTTCAAACACGATTCGGCTGGGATTAGTTTTCGATGAGAATTTGGGATAATGCGCTTATTGCAGTGATTGTACTTAGTCAGGGTAGTCACGTCAAAATCAAGCATACCAATAAATTTTATGCACTCCCACATCATGGAAGATTCCAGTAGCTTTTATCCGCAGTAAAACAAATGATAGAAATAACCCCAGGTTATAGTAATCCTGCATGAATTGCCATAGCCGTACAGTTTTAATCTTTCCTGCAGAAAAAGAGAATAGGGGCAATTGAGGAAGCCTTTATTCTCTGTGGCCCAAATAACATGTTTTGTCTCACACCAAGAGCACTCCTGTCATTAAAACATGGACAGCGACTGAAAAAAAGATTTTATGCAGTGATAATTACACACGTACCGCAATATGGAAGCAACAGTGAGTTGAAGCTACTGTCAAATACAAAAAATTTATTTGGCCAAAAACTGCGGCGCCTGTATCTGCGTACATTTTCCCAAAGCTATTTAATCTGAGGCTGTTTCTCCTGCTGCCCAACTGTATAATAGCTGAAACATCACAGTGTTTGTCCCGAGACTCAAAGCCTCGATGTGTGTGATGCCCATCGATGCGGTCTAAGTTAGGATTAATAGGACATTCTTAAATGGCCACAAATCCTCTCCATAAACATGCAGCAGTTGTGAAGCAGTAGGTGTCAGCACAGCAATGACCATGTGCATGTTGGCACTGTGATGGCTGTGTTTTAAAGATGATGTCTGGCGTGTACACACTAAAATATGGAAATAGTTATGTAAAATGTCTACCCTGGACTGCGTTTTCCAAAAACTCTATTAAGTCAACACCAGATTAAGCCTAATTCTAGACTAAAAAGAAATTCCTTCACCATTGCCATTGCACTTTAGCCCAAAACTAGGACTTACCCGAAGCCAAGAGTTCTGTGTCAGGCCCACCCTTTATAAAATGTATACATTAAATCTCACCTCGGGGCCAGTTTTTCAGACCCAGATTAAGGCTAATTCTAACCTAAAAAGAAATTAATTCACCATTCCCACTGCATGTTAGTCAAAAACCAGGATTTATCCATGTCCAGGAAACCAGCACTAAAAGTATTTACTCAGACTCTGTTATTATTTTAATGTACACTGAAAACTGATTTCATCAAATGATTCTCTACAGAGACACACACCGTACTTTATGGTGCTGCAGTGATGCTGCTTAAGTGGTTTTGACATTGTGAAATAGTCTCTATAGTGTTTGAATGTTTGTCTTTCTCGGACACTCAGAGATGAAGATGACGACTATCCTGTCTCATTCTTACTAAGTTATTAGATATCATTAATTTCAAGGAAATAAAACATCATTTTTGAGCAAATAGTACGCCCAAAACAGAGATAAACAACATTTTAAAAAATATCCATGTGCATGCGGATGGGGTGTGAGAGTGTATGGGTGTTTGAGTACAGGTTTCTACCTTGTGTCTTGAGATTTGACATGTCTAGGCCTCCTCAGTAATGTCTGGCTGCTGGGGGTTATCTGGGTGCAGTAATGAATGGAGCAGTTCCTTTTAGTGCCATTACTGTGTAATTCTCCCCTGCCTCTGTCACCTGCATGGGCCTCCTCCACACTTAGCCGCAGCTACAGGCCTAATGCAGCACTAAAAGCATTTATCCATGAATGCTGGGCTCGGAGAGCTTGAGAAAATACCATAAACACAGAGTTCACACGCGTACACACGGCACACGCTGCCATCTTATCTGGCCCTGCGCTCGAGTGCATTGCTCGAGACCCACAATGGAATTTGGATTGAAAGGATTTAATCGCTAAGGCTGCAGCAGAGGGTCAAGACAAGCGCTTTTTTGTAACGATTTCAAAATGTGCTTCCACTCAGCTAAGCCAGTGCACCGAGGCGGGGAGGTGGAAGGCAAGCTGTTTGTGAATCCGTGTCAGGACGATTTCAGAGGCACTGTTTCCTTTTTGCACCTCAGGCTGATTAATTCAGACCTTTAGTTTTCCCCACTCTGTGGACCCAGACATAGCTGGAGGAATGTACGATGCCCTGACCTTTTGAATAGCAGCCTCATAATCCTCAAATTTGTCGACTGCGTGTTATTTGAGGTGTTTTTTATGACCCCTTCACATTTCATAATTACTTGTTTGGACCCTCCCCCCCCCACATTTAATATAAAATATTAGTTCACCCAGCGCTGTTGAATCTTGAATCTTGAATCTTTCACGAAATAATCCATTCCACTCGATTGATAGGAGAATACACATACCACTGGAAATCCGCTCCAGATTTTCAGTTTCATGTTAAATACATTAAAGTAGTTGTAGTTAAACATTGCTTTCAGAATCAGAATCAGAAATCTTTATTGTTTCAAGAGGAAAGTGCTTATGCTACCACAAAATAAAACTCTCCAGAAAATACTCTGTACTATATTTTTTATGCTATATACACAAAATGATGTGGTCAGTCAGAGTGGTGCATGTAAATGCTATAGAAATTATTGCTGAAACAGTTCACTATTCAACATTTCATCTACTAGTTACTGATATAGTTGTCATATTAATTAAAGTAGAAGCTGGTCCTTAAGAAGTCTCACCGCATACTGGATAATAAGGTCACTTGCAGACCACAATTTAAGGAGAAACTATGATGTGAGTGAGTTTCTGTGAAGAGTCTTTTTGATATTCCAGTATTTCTCTGAATACAGAAGGATGAGTAAAAGGATAGAACTGAAAATCTAAAATAGTGCTTTCAGTAAACGAAATTAGTCTTGAATTACATATGACATACTACATTGAACATAAGGGTGCCTACAGACACCCTGAATATAAATAACACAGGGGTGAAGCTTTGCAGAATTCTTTGAATTGCTCCTGTTAATTAGCTCTTATTATCCAGTAAAAATTATTATGCAAACTGTAGGTTTCATTTTATACAGGTACACGTTGCTAAGCAAGTTTTGTAAGTTTTACATGTTTTTGTTGTTTTGTGTTTGTATCAAAGGTAAACCAAACAAGCCATTAAACACTGGCGCTAAATTGACAGGATATTTTTGCTGATTCTGATCAATCCGAACCTTGAAACTGGTTGATACAGGGATCCAAGTGATGTATTGGTCAGGTCTCAACAGAAATTAATCTAGGGACATGTGAGAATAGGTTGAGATTGTTTTAGGGCTTACTAACATATCGCTAGCCGTGGTGATGTCACTTCTGTGATACAGTGGTACTGATCGCTCTGAGTGTGTTTTAGTGATCACTGTGGGATGTGTGTTTGTGTGTGTTTCAGCGGTGTGCAGTGGGGAAATCACTGACTCTGCTGGAGTTGTGCTGTCTCCTAACTGGCCAGAAGCCTATGATAAGGGCCAGGACTGCATCTGGGGCATCCATGTGGAGGAGGACAAACGGATCATGCTGGACATCCAAGTGTGAGTAAATCTCTCTGTTCACCCTGGCCTCTTTTCTCACAGTCATCCGTTAAAGAGCAGGCCATTTCACCACCTACGGGTACTAAATGTCAGCATTTTCTGTGCTAACAGTATGCACGCTATATCCTTGAATAACAGTGAATTCGATTAACCAGAAGGACAAGGGTTACGTTTTAAACAGTAGACTACAAAACATTTTAGCAGTCCTTGCTTTCTCTGCATGGGTTTCAAGGCTCATTGCCAAGAGTAACTCGACTCAGTACAAACACAACACACTCTATAGAAAGTCAACAAACAATATCCTTAACACTTGCAAACAATTTTATTGCGGGTTTACATATTCTTATGATAACCTTGCACAGTTCTAAGCTGTAACATATTCACATCTACTCCACTATCTATGGATGTTTGTGAGTATAATGTGTATCATGTGTGTTAAGGGTATTGTAGGATAGGGTTGTAGGAGCCTAGTGCTCCAGGGGGACTGTGTTTAACTAATGATTATAAATCGCTCTGGATAAGAGCCAAAACTTAAAACTAGGAATTTACCAAAGACAAAGTTTAAGTACCACTATGAGTATATGAAACATGTCCAGTTTTTTATTAAGAAAAAAATACAAAAACTCTTTAAATAAAAACAAATCAAATGGAGTGGTAAATCATATGTTAAAATGAACTGACTACTTAGTTTCATAGTTCATGCATGATTAAACTGTAGAGTCAAAAATAATCTTTAAGTCATGTAATCCATGAATTCTGGCTCTATATGGTTCAAATGCACATGACCTGGCTCTTTGTTTATGTCATATAATAAAAAATGCAGATCATGCACAAATCAGAATAATAAACTGGCTGATGAACCATCTGCTTGATTTTTGAGATCTTTCTTTTTGGTACAAATTCAGCAACTGCCCCAACCTTTACCCGTTATCTGTTTATGGTCATTAACCAAAAATTTAAAAAATGTTTTTACAGTAGAATACATTAAACATAAATAATATAATATACAATAATAGAATGACATATAATTATATAAAGATATTTTGTAGTCATAGCATTTTGCAAAATGTTATTGTTAGTCACACACTTAAAGGTAATTTTTTTTGCGTGGAATAAACTAATATGGAACCTTTGCATTATATGGGAGTGCTTAAACAGGTTCTTTATACTCATATTTCTCAAGTTATACCATCCACTGAACACAAATGTTAGTGTCAATGTTAGTGTCAAATATTAGTTCCTTGTTTATTTGTACAGATTACAAATAAAAGGTTTTGTAGAATACGGAAGCTAGGGTTGAAATTCTATTGCTCAGTTTCTTAAGGCCTCGTTCACACGGGCGTCTGAATCTAGGATAAATGAACGTGCTCTGATCACCATAGGCTTTTTTGTTGCATTTTGTATCTGCGCTTGATTGACTTCAGTGAGGCGTTACACTGGCGTTCGTCTGACGCTGTGTAACGCCAGCCTGCAGCCCGATGTGTAGTTTTGTGTATTCACCTGTGGGGGCAGTAATTTTTCTCTCCAGATTGTCTACATGTGGGACATCTTGATTTGTAGTTCTACATTGAAAACAAAGTTTTCAGTGTAGGACTACCAGCCCGTGTGGACGCTTCGATTTGCTCTAACGAGCAGAAAAATGGTCGGTGCTCAGTCCGCGCTCACCCGACACCACGAACCCCCGAAAAACGCTTGATTCAGACATCCCTGTGGACAAGGCCTAACTGCGGAGCGTTTAACAGTTTTTAGCCAGATGGTGGATGACGTTATGTGTTCGGGTGCTTTGTTACAGCTGATGTTTTCATTGATATTCACTCTGTGCTAACCAGTCACGCCCTGCTCCGAGTCCACGGTGGGTGATTGTCTCTGCATGGGGCCTTTTTACTGCTCACCTCTCCAACTCCAACCTCTGCCTGGACCGCAGGACGAACACAGCATCTGCCTTCTTCATTGCAGACAGCCAGTCTATATATGGATCCATTACTGGAGGCTTTTCTGTGATTGTCTCTACAGGGACCTGTTTACGGTTCTTCAGCCTGACCCCCAGACAGTATGACTAATATAGCATCTGCTTTCTTCTTGAGCCACCCAGAGATGCATGTGTGAGTCAGTCGCAGTGTGGCTTTAGAAAACCCGCTCACACTTTTCACCTCATCTGTCAGAATCGGTTTTTTTTAACGCCATCAGTTGGTTAGGTCTTTGCTTCTGTAACTAAGATTGCATCGCTGTTGCGTACTTCTTATCATCTCATCCCAGCTGACCAACCCTATGCCTTGCCTCAATCCCAGCTGTCTGCCTTGCCAGGCCAAATGAAATGAGTACAATACAGCCCCAGGCAAGCGCACAGATGAACGTATCAAGGGGCCTCATTTCGAGACCTTGACCACCCTGTTTGAGATTCTCCCTGTGCAAAGCTGTGCTGAAGCACATTCCAGTTGCCCACAGTTTCATCTCCTGGCTTGCAGTTCACCGTGTGGTTTACTTTAATATTGTGATTTCTCAGCACTGTTGGTGATTTTGTTGAGGTAGCTGGGGTCCTGGCCTAGTCACCCCTGTGATCGGAAGGTCGTGGGTTCAAATCCCAGAACTGCTAGTGGCATCGCTGATGTACCCTTGAGGAATGGCTCCCTGTGCACTGCATTGTCGGCAGCCTGCATTTCACTTGGTGAATGGGTTACGTGCAGAGCACAGTTTCACCCAGTCTGCTGTGCTGTGGTGTGTTCATGTGTGACAAAAATGGCCACTTAATGTGGGATATAAAAAACTTGATCTAAGAAAAAGTGTTACGTTGTATTACAATTTATGAACAGGAATATAAGTCACACATCAGACAGGTTTTTCATTGCAACTCATTAAATAAATCAATAAGCGCTTACAGCTTAAAACAGTGCATTAAATGAGCGCACAATGCAGCTACCAATAATGGAAGCCTCATGCTGCTTCTATACAGAGATAAAAAAAACAGTGTCTCACAGAAAGCTCTGATTCTGCGCATTGATACATTTTAGTGCCAATAAAGACATACGTGTGCTGTGTCTGCTCTAGCAGATTGAAACAAATCAAAGATAAAAGCGTTTTAGATGGAATTTGAATTGAATTTACTGACTGAACATTGGAGAGGCAAAATTACAGACAGTTTTTATAGCTTCAATATGTGGTACAACTGGTTTGCTGGTGCACTGTGACTGTTCCAACATATGAAAATGAAATATCATATGTGTATTATGAAGACATAGCATCGCCCACCCTACTTGTGTCAGTGTAGAAAAGGAGCTCAGGTCTCTGGCCAATAGTTAGAGATCTTTGACGCTTGTTCTTACACCGACATTATCGTGGGAAAGCACAACGTCTGCTCTTAATGAAATGCCAAAGTGGGAAGGAAAAAAGTGGAGGATCAAAGAACATTTTGCACATGACTAGGACACATAAGTAGCAGCAGAAAAAGGTTAATAATAAACTCCACAGAAAGCCAATTATTTCACAGAGTTTTTTTTTTTTTGTTTTTTTTTGCTATGGTGGAATCAATTATATGGAGCAGAGGAACGAGTGTCGAGTGTGATTGCTCCGTCAGGTGAGGATCCCCAATACAAGGCCCTGCTGTGTCAGCCCCTGACAGATTATTCAAGCATTCAATAATTTAGTTGCCTTAATTAAGATTCACTCATTTGCATATGTTTCCTCTTGCTTTCGTTTTTTTTTTTTTTTTTTTCTCCTCGCTGTGCGTTCCATGGCTCCAGCGCCTGCATTGTTTGGCTGTGTAATAAATGACATCCTGGATGTTTTGCAGTGAAAGCTGCCAGCATAATTAATTTCCCATTCGTTTGTTTGACAAGGTGGGGGGTGTAGGACGATGTGTGTGTGTGTGTATGTGTGTGTGTGTGGGGGGGGGGGTTATAGCTGCCGCTCTCAGGAATGGCTGACTTCCTCGTCTTATTGACGATGATCAAGAAAACATAACCCTGTGAGTTTTTGTAGGGTTACTCCTTAAAAGTCTGGAGCTGCTCATTTTTTAAAATCAGATTTCAGAATCAGAATCAGGAAACTGTACTGATCCTGAAGGAAACTGCTTATGTTATGACTGCCCTAAGAGACACAGAGACAAGAACAATATAAAATCTATTTAAAATCCAGAAAATACTCTATACGAAATACGCTGCCATGGACACAAATGCCAGTATTTAAACTTACAGTTAAGTGAATTACTTGTAACACAGATGGTAGTTGGAAGTATGTTATAGCATGCAGTTGAGATCAGTAGTACATAAGTAATATAGAAATAAGTGGTGATATTTCACATGGTATGACCATAATAATAATAACATTAAGCACATAATGAAATGATTTAGCACCCAATAAGAAAACTGCACATGATATTGCACACGATAAGACTACTGCACTAGATAGTATTTTAGTCTTACAAACACCTATTTTGTATCGACTGAAAGTTTAGAATCTGCATTTCGCCAGACATTTTGCAGTGAATTACCAGTAAGAAATAATTCATGTAAAACCCCTGCGCTGCCGTAACACAGCATGGGCAAATAAAACCAGTTTGGTTTCAGATAGTATTCAGATAGTAAGCACTCAGATGAGAGTGTTCTGTGCAGATGGGCTGGTTCAGCTCTATCCTGGGTCACTGTTTCCCAGCCTGCTGCAGCACTACCCCCTCCTTCCCCCCTTTATGTCTTCAAATGACCAAATTAGTCAAACGGCATATGGGACATTATCAGTCGGGTGCGTCAAATGACAAGTATAGATGGGAAAAAAGAGCGTGGAGGGTGTCCGCCACAGCTGTTCAGCTGAGAAAAGTGAGAGGGTGAGAGAGAAAGACGTGGTCTGGGGATGAAACTATGAGGCAAATTCCTCCTCAGCGTCACATTTGCATATTTAGCAGATACTCTTGTCCAGAATGACTTACATGACTCTCGCCTCAGGACTCTAATTGGAGTAGCAGTGGCGTTCCTGTCTGTGGGAGAGATCAAACCTTTGATCTTAGTGGTGCTATCCACTATGCCAGCTAGGGGCAGGCCCGATGTATTGGACACCCTAACCCCCCACCCCCCACCCCCCACAGCCCACCTTACACCCATTTAACATGAATCTTGTTATCTACCTATCTATCTATCCATATATATATATATAACTTAGTTACTCTTGCCTACCTTTTCTCTTTGGCACAAGTTCATCTGGTGCAGAATTTTTGCACAACTTTATTTTTCATATTTTTCTTTCATACCTGCTTTTCCCTGATTTTGACTGACCTGATAGCCGTGTGGATCCACATACTAGTTGGCTCTGTAATTATATATATAGAGTGACACCATGGGTCAGAACATACGCTTTTGGAGAGCGGGAGATGATGAAGGAATCTGGCCAAGCAGCGGCGACCATGGTTTAATGTCTCAGGCCTTAGTAGCCGTACAATTTCAGAAGCTAAAATATAGGACACAATGCGCCAGTGCAGTATGCCAGAGACCTCTACTGAGGTCAGGGTGTCTCAAGTCCAGCCCTAGGGATCTACCGTCCTGCACAGTTTTAGGTCATCAAAACCTAGTAACTCAACCTATTTTGTTTTTTTTTCCACTGTACACAACAGGACAAAACTATCATATTTTTTTTCTTGCTCCTATTAAATGAATGTAATGGTTTGATAGCAATGGTACTCCAACACACCTGTTATGATTCCTGAAGGGTATTAATTATGATATAATTAGGATGTGCTGGGTCATCTGAGTTCAGGCAGGGAACTGTTGAAGCAGTCTAGGCCACCTGGACTGGACTGCTTTATACAGTCCAGGCATCCTTCACAGTCTGAGCTCGCTCTTCTGCTGATGGGCTTCTCCTGAAGCTGCGGAGCTCTGGCCCCTTCTGGAGGCTCGTTACGGGGCTTTAAGAAGACTTTACCCTGGTAATGAGCACGTTCCCACTCCCCTCTAATCATTCATCAACACACCCTGCGCTCGCAATTACCCGAGAACATGGAGCGTAATGACAGCTGATTAATTCATTTACTGGGAAGTGTGTATGGGGGAAGGGTTCTGGTACTGTATCTGCTCAGCCGTGAGGCGGTGGGCTGAGTGGGTGGGTTGTGGGGGAAGAACAGGTGACAGCCTGCACACCTGCACAACTGTTCAGCTCAGGCTCACACACACACACACACACACACACACACACACACTAGGATGGGCTGAGTGTAGTGGAGCGGATCAAAGGCTCGAAATGCTACACGTGGCTGAGAGAGCCCCCTGCTGGACACACTGCACACAGCAATGTGAAATGAACTGATCTGTGTTCAGTAGTTGGATGTTACATAAAAACGCTTTGATTCCCTTTTATTCGGTTTTTGTGCTTAATTAGCTATAACAAATTCGGAAAAAAAAAAATAAATTTTTTGTCTATTTGATCGCTTTATTGCTTTTCTCTGTTGTCCTTCAGTTTGTCATTTGTTTTCTTAGTTCTCTCTCCCTCTTCTTTTCTTCCTTTACTTCTCTCTTCTGTCTCTCTATCCCTTTTTCTTTATGACTTTTAACTATTTCTTTCCATCTTTCCCATTTCTCTTTCTCTGTTTGTTTGTTTCTTTTTTCCTCTCTCACTCCTCCGTTCTTTCTCTTTCCCCTCTCTCCTCGCCGCTCTTTCTTGAATTCTTTCTAACTCTCTTCTCTTTATTTTCCTGCCTCTCTCTTTCTTTCTTTCCTGTCTCTACCCTCTTCTTTCTCCCTCTATCTCTCTCTCTCCCTCTCTTAACCCTCTTTTACCTCCTCCCTTTTCTCTTTCTGTCTTTCTTTCTCTTCATCCCTGACTCTCTGCTTTTTCCTGTTCTCTCTCTTTCCTCTCCCTTCCTTCCTTTCTCTCTTTCTACCCCTGCCTATTCTGTCTTTCATTACATCATTTTTCTCTCATTTTCCCTATTTTCTCTCTGTCTCTCTCTCTGTCTCTCTCTCTGTCTCTCTCTCTCTCTCTCTCTCTCTCTCTCTCTCTCTCTCTCTCT
>JBBPCX010000001.1:23504947-23515144 GCA_037974365.1 Hydrocynus forskahlii
CTGTCTCTCTCTCTCCCTCTATCTGTCTCTGTCTCTTTCTCTGTCTCTCTCTCTCTCTCTCTCTCTCTCTCTCTCTCTCCCTCTCTCTCTCTCTGTCTCTCCCTCTCCCTCTCTCTGTCTCTGTCTCTGTCTCTCTCTCTCTCTCTCTCCCTCTCCCTCTCTCTGTCTCTCCCTCTCCCTCTATCTGTCTCTGTCTCTGTCTCTGTCTCTCTCTCTCTCTCTCTCTCACCTGTCCTGAGACGAAGGGCACTCTTCAAACTCTCCTCACACTCAGACACATCACACACACCCGGCCGAGTGGGGCAGAGTACTGCATCCGAAAAGCAGAACAGCGTGGGACACAGCAATGTTGATGTGTTAAAAAAAGCTTTATTTGCATGTGTGTGTGTGTGTCTTTGGATTTAACTTTTTGTTCACACCGGGCATCCTGTCTTCATTTTGCTTGAACGTTGCTTTTATGCTCGCTGCTGCCGTGGAGCAAAGATGATTAATTATTCCTCTCCCCTCTGTAATGAGTTCCATCACCGGCCACTTGTGATTAATTAGGGACAAGGCCGTGTGTGTGTGTGTGTATGTGTGTGTCACCTCACTGTTGGACTGTCTACCCTATTTGCTGGCCTGGCAGGGTCTGCTCTCAGTCAACTCCAGCTGACTTCCATGGTGCAAAGAACAAAACTGCAAGGAATAGATGTGGAATGCTACATAATAATTGGCTAAACCAACAAACCTTCCCAGCTAATGAGACACCCGAGTTTTTACTGTTGTCAAAGCACTCAAATTTAGTGTGACATTCATTTGAAATGATATTTAATTTGTGTGCATTTCAAGTCATACTGTAGATGTCAGTGACAGTCAGAATAATTATTGGCACCCTTGTTAAAGATAGGTAAAAAGGTCCAGAAAAATCTTTGTATTTGTCATAAACTGACTTAATCTCACTCTGAGAATATGAGAAAAAACAAAACTAAAGTCTAAATATTTCAAATTTTTTTCAAGCAAGGTTGCATGTCACATTAATTGGAACCCTTAGAAACTCATGGGAAGCATGAAGCATGTCAGAAGGAAATTATAATAAAAACATTAAGTCCATCCCAGGAACTGTTTAGCGAGCACTCATGACATAGTGTTTCACAAGGGTATAAATCTTATCTCTTATCTTAAATATGATGAGATGCAGAGGATACATTCCTCTAAGGCTGAGGGTAGTAGGATTTTGGGGTCATCAAGCGGAAAAGACATCCTCTCTGTTCAGTCTGGTGGATGATCTGTGGAGAGTTGGGACTGTTTTTCCTCTGAGGACCCTAAAAACCCTTGATGAGAGACATGGCATCATGGATTTTGTGAAGCAGCAGGAGGTTATAAATGAAAATCCAACTGCCTCTGCTAACGAAACTAAAAGTGAGTTGTATTTAGATCTTCTAGCAGGACAGTGACCCAGAACAAAACACATAAAAATGGTTCAGTGACCATAGAATTAAGCTTTTGATGAGGCCAGGCCAGTCCTGACCCCACTGAATACTTGTGGGTTGAGCTGAAAAGGAAGGGCCTGGAGGGTCTGGAGAGATTCCAACTAGATTACTCAGTGTCTGTTCTCCAATTTCATCCAATCTCAGTGTTATAGAAGTAGACCTATTTATGTTATGTTGAAAAGGGGTGTTGCAGAAAGTACTAAATGCAAGGGTGCTTGTAACTGACACATACCTTCAGTAGACTTCGAGTCTTAGACTAAATTTCCTTAATGTTTAGTTTTCTCTCATCTTTTCAGTTTGAGATGTGTGAGATGTTTAACCACAAAGACATTTGACCTGATTTTTCTTTTTGTTCTTTGTAACCAGTGTCAGCAAGTATAGAGCTGACTGCAAGTATCTATGTTCGTAGTTGCTAATAGAGTGTTTTATGTTGGTCTAATATTAGCATGGTGGCGGACAGTATAGTCCAGTCTGGTAGCACAGCATTTTAAACTGGTTTTAAAGACTCAGTATCACTACTGTTTCTCATGAATGGACTGAATAGCATTAAGTAGTTTTCTTGTCACGTGATATTATTGTTGATTCGTGATCCATTAAACCCACAAGGCAGAATGTTTTGGACACATTAGTTAAGGCTTCACCTTAACAAACCACTAGGCAGCTGGTGGCCTAGTGGTTAGGGTGTTGGCCCTGTGATTAGGAGGTCGTGGGTTCGAACCCCAAGACTGCTAAGCACCTCTGAGGTATCCCTGAGCCAGGTCCCCACACACTGCTCCCCGGGCGCTGTGTTCCTGGCTGCCTGCTGCTTCTCTTGGTAAATGGGTTAAATGGAGAAGAATAATTCTGTGCTGTCCCGTATGGCAGAATGGTCCCTTTCACTTCACCTGTTGACCTTCTTAGTCCTTCACTCCTTTATCCATTTCACCCTCCATTTCCATCTTCCCCCACGACTTAATATTGTAACAAATGACTCTAAGTTGAAATGACAGGGAAGGCCTGTCAGACATTAGATTAGACGTTTGAAATGGCATGGTGAAATACAGTAGGATCAGTCATTACAGCATGAATAATGGCTGAGGTAATTGAAAGCGGTTTGTCTCCCCGGCCACTGATGCCATCATGAGCGGACAGGTGGAAGTGGCAGGTGAAATCAGATTTTTTTGTCATGCTGTTTCTGTTCCTGAGATTGCTACAACAGGGCTATAGTACGCTCCAACACTGGCCGGCGTACTGAGCGAAATTGATTTTCCAGCTATTTCTAAAGATTAGGCTGGACAGCAGAGAAACATAATGGCAACTAAGAGAGCTCCTCTTGGCTGTCTTGCTGTAGATTCATTTGCCGTTTGTGTTGTGTCCAGGCCCAGAGAGACTCCTAGAGAGACAATAGAGTGTGGCATATGGGTTTTAAGGGTCTTATTAACTTATTGGGCTTTAAGGGCTTAGAGGCTGTAGCCTCAGGCCCTGACCACTAGGGGACCACGCAAACACAATTTGAAAGAAATAACAGGCAAAGCAAAAGGTCAATTTTTTCTCATGCAGCACATGCAATATTTCTGGTGTTTCTAGTGCAACATTGTACAATATTTCTGCTGCAGTATTACAGTGTGTCAATCAATGTCTGCTGCTACTAGGCATCTGAAGATTCCCAATGTCTACAAACATAATTATATAGATTTATATTCATGTACATATACACAAATGTTTTTTGGTGGAATATTTTGCACCCCCACCCCCACCGTGGGACTAATAAAGAGTTATCTTATGCACTTTATCGCAGAGGACTGAAATGTATCTTCTTATTCTTTCCATAGTTATTTTTTCCATGATGTTGGCTGTAAAACATAAGACCTTGGTCTTTTGTGCAAAAGCCCCCTGGAAACCAGCATCCCCTTATGTGATGAATGATGAATTTGTTGATGTATGTGCGGTGGTGTTTTTAGGGGTCTCAGAATTAGCCCAGGGCTGTACAATTCTCCAAGGATCACGGTTTGCAGACACTGGTAGCATTTTGTGGTCACCAAGTATTCAAAACCACTTTTGGATGTCTTGCCAACAAATGATTTGGAAGGCATGCCAGAGCAAGGAGAGGAGCACTGAACTTGCAGCAATTACTGTAAAAAATAATGTTACAATTAGCAGAAAGACCTGAGATTAACTGTAGATGTACTGTGTGGATTTTCAGCCTCCACATGGGAAAGAATGACCTTCTGACGTTCTACGATGGAGACGACCTGACAGCTAAGATCCTTGGCCAGTACAGCGGTTCGCGACCACGCTTCAAACTGTACACAACCATGGCTGACGTCACCATCCAGTTCCAGTCCGACCCGGCCACCAACATCTACGGATACAACAACGGCTTCGTAGTACACTTTTTTGGTAAGAGTGTTAGAGAGTTTGCTATATTAAAGTTAGCATTAATGTATACTATCTGTTCATAATACTGACGCATATTGATGCAGGTGGTGGTGGCCTGGAGGGTAGAATACTTGCCTCTGGACCAAAAATGATTTGACTTTTGATTTCAAGAGTTTGTTAGCAATGTTAACCTGAAAACTCTAAACATGCCTTTGCTACCAAGCTGGGCTAATCAAACTATCAAAATAAGGCAGAACTAATCAAAACTAATCAGTGTAACTAATCAAAACTGCCCTATCCTGGTGTTCATATGAACTGCATTTTCCTATATTGGCATACTTGTCCTTCATGTGCTATTTGCCACTGCTAATCCACTGTCTGAGGGGAAAAAAACACTGCAGCTACTTTATTGCGTTCTGAGAAACTGTTGGACGCTCATATTAAAAGCGAAGCACATTAATTAACTGCTCATTAGAGCTTTAGCTGAAACACCATGGGGAGCCCATCTCTCCCCTCTGCCATTCTCATTTATTACTGTACTACTGCGGCTACTGTGGGCAGGACATGCCTGGGCTGGGGAGAGAGGGGGAAAGAGGGAGGGTGAAAGAGAGAAGAGAGACATAGTCTGCTTTTAACTCCAGCACTCTTTTCGCTGGGAAGCAGAACAGGCCACCATTCCTCTGCTTTCCCGCTGGTGCCAAACTATAAAACGAGATCAGATAAGACATAATGAATTCCATGCAGAGAGTGAGCGAGGAGGCAGTGGAATACAGATGGAGAAGAGAGAGAGGAAAATAGGACAGATTATTTTGCAGTCCCATCACAGCCCACGTGGGAGAAAAATGTCTGCCAGGTACTGCAGGTGCACAGTCTTTGGCCTCGGCGAGACGCAAACGATTACTAGGCGTGTTTGTACTCATTAGCCATGATCGCAGAGTGCTGGCCCTCGCCAGCTTCGCCATGATCAGAGCGGGCACCAGCTAACCGCCTGGCAGGCGTTCCTCTGCTTCCTCTCGGAATCTCACTGCCAATGCATTGCTGTCTGATTAGCGCAGTACACAGTATCTCGGGTCTGTCAATCACTCACACCAAAAGTTAAATTTCCATTCACATTTCTTCCAAATCACACCGAGTGAAGGTGGTCAGCCAAGACATGTTTATTGTTTGATTTTTGCAGTGAAGCTATAGGACTAATGTGGATATAATAATATAATTCTCCCATTAGCATCATGCAAACCGCATGCCTGTATCAATTGTGACAACTCGTTATTAAATCTCTAGTAGACTTGCTTCTGTGGTTTCTGATTCTGTATGACATACTGTTATCATTAGAAATGGACAAAACAACATTACATGAGAAAAATCTTTCAGAATTTTGTCTGTTTGTCCATTTTTATAGGTAACAGTTGCAAAAATCCTGTGCAAATCCATGCTGAACCATGGCTTTAAATCTATATCTGTCTTTATGTCCTATTTATTCTCTTTGTGTCTCTCTATGTCTCCACAGAGGTCCCTCGTAATGACACGTGTCCAGAGCTTCCAGAGATCACTAATGGATGGAAGACCACCTCTCATCCTGAGCTAGTGCATGGGACAGTGGTCACCTATCAGTGTTACCCAGGCTTTGAAGTGGTGGGCACTGAAATGCTGATGTGTCAGTGGGACCTGACCTGGAGCGGAGACCTGCCCTCATGTGAGAGAGGTACTGACCACCTGTCCAGTCACAATATGAGATCTGGGATAGGTTCCAATACCCCCATGTTTATTTTTTCATATTGGAAAAAGTATTACAGAACATATAAAATGTGCCACAAAAGAAAAAAGCAAAAATAAAATAGAAGACGTGTACTTATTTTCACTAAACATGTCATTAGACCAGAGGTGCCAAATTTTTTTGGTGTCCTCACTATTATTCGCAAATGTATAAATAGTGAAAATAAAGGAGGCCCCTTCTATGCAGTTCAGTTCAGTTTAAATGTTTCTTTATAGCACTTTTCACAAAAGGGATTCTTACAGAGCAGCTGTTCAAGTGAATGAAAAGTAAAGAAATAAAAAGTAAAGAAATCTCGATAATCCAGCCTCCTGGGGTCGACACCAGAGAGCAAAACAAAAGACAAAAGCAATTTGAGTAATGAGAATCAAAAACTAAGAAATTAAACAAGAATATGTAGTAATTAATACATGGGCATACTTAACATTTTTACTTTATGTTTATAATTATATTTTTATTTATGCTCCCACACACACACACACACACACACACACACACACACACAAACATACACATACACACACACACACACACACACACACACACATACAAACATACACACACACACACACACACACACACACACACATATATATATATATAAAAACACCCTCACACACAGCCATTGTTCCTAACAGCCATTTTCACACTGATCTCAAAGCAATATAGAGTGGCCATTGATCAGAAGCAAAGTGCCGGGGAGCAGCTGCCTGGCCTTTTGAATTCATTTTGAGGCTCTGAATTTTACCAAGGTCTCTCTCCTAAAGCAGCCCTACTCAAGGACAGGGGAGAGGGGACTACAGCATCATGGGTAATAGCTTACATTTCTGCTGGGTGAGATTTCTTATATTGAAGGTGCGGTTTCCATTCACAGCCTTCCGTTCTTCCGCGCACACCCACACAGCTCATGACACCTTTTGTGCGCTGCTGTGGCGAGTGTGTTGCGGCTCCTATTGCTGTCCTCTGCCGAAGCCCCCTGGGCTCCCTGCAGGCACAGTGTTTCGTCAAAGGCGAATGCAGGACGGCTGCACTACTTGTTGGCTTTTGTTGTAGTCGTTGTTAGCGGCGTCCTTAGGATTAAGCCTTGACCGCCTCATTGTTTAGTCTGACGTGGTCCTGTTCGCTGTGAAAGCGGGCACTCACATCCGGGCTTTTGTTCCAGCCTGTCCACACACACACACACACACACACACACACACACACACACACACACACACACACACACACACAGACTTATAAAATAAATGTCATACATATTGTTTGCTGTTGTAAAAAAACTTCTATCAGTCTAGAGGAATAAAAGGTGTTATTTCTGGTAGTCCATTCATCATGTTCACACACAATGCAAAATGTTTTGATATGACTAATGAAAAATGCATAGTGTGACCATCCATACCATGTGACAATAGTCTCCCAGCCCAGGTATCAACTCTAGGTACCACTTTGCAATAAGACTACCCTTATAAAGGGTTTATAAATTATTTAGAATCAGATTGTTTATCAGGTTGTATATAGATTATAAATCATTAATAAACAGTTATAAACAAGTTATAACAGTTGCCATACAATGATGCAGGCTCACTATTTGGCAAGATCTCAGATCTTGCTAGTTGCTTCGCGTGTCTAGTCAGTTTCTCAGGCAGAATGTTGAACATGCTACTACCATTAAACACCAGATCTTGACAAATACTGAGTCTGCATCAATGGATGACAACTGTCAGAACTTGATTATAACTGCTTATTAATTATTTATGAAGTGTCTACAACCTGATTAACAACCTGATTATAAATCAGTTATAAGCCCTTTATAAGAGCAGGTGTATTGTAAAGTGGTGTCAAAATCTAAATGCAAGCTCTTAGTATAGTGGAAACAAAAAAGATGCTTCAAAGCTAAAGGATATCTTTTTGGCCAGAATGACGCCGTGTGCAGTGTGTATGCCAGCTAAACAGCACACAGAGTCGCTTCTTCTGACTGTGACTCATCCACAGGTCACGTGTTTGGCTTCGTCACTGCAAGGGTCTCTAGTGGTGGTTCTCAAACAAGTCCTTAGAGACCCAAAGACAGTCCAGATTTTCCCTCTATCCTCTATGTGCTGTGAACTGGGGTCCCTAAGGACCGGTTTGAGAACCACTGTCCTAGAAAGACATCCATCCAATTTTTTAAGTATACTTCCACACATTTGGCAGTAGTTCAGTTTTGTTTGGCTCTTTCATCATTTGACGTACCCTGCTGGCTTTCCCTTTTGACTTTTATTGCATAAAAGTTGCCCATAAATGTAAAAACCATCTGAGGTTTATACTTATTATAGCTTTTAACGTAAAATTTTCCAAAATGATTACATTTCTCAACATTTCAGCTATGGGTGTTATAGCAGACAAATATATTGCCTATAGGAAAAAAACTTATAGTAACATTTTTATTTGAAGGTCGTCTACATAAAGACTTCTTGACTCACTGAATAATATTTAGTGATACTCAAGTATTAATGGCTTATATCGGGCTTTGCAAGACGTTTTGAGAAGACTCTCATGTAACGTGACTCTTGTTATATCAGGACAGGAACCGGTATATACATTTTGTTTTGTTTTGTTTTTTCCGAAATGTATGTTTACATAATATTTTTATTATTATTTACACTATAACATTTCTCTTTGTAGAACTTTTATAGTGTAAAAAATAAAAGTGTAAAATAAAACACACACATACACACACACACACACACACACTTGCATTACATCCAATAGGATTGTCCTCTTGCCTACTAAGAATGGCAGATCTTGCCTACTAAGAATTTTTATTACAGAAGACAGAAGTATAGAAGTATTTGATTCATGAGAGACTTTTATGCCCTTCTCAGATGATACGCCTCAGATCGGTAGACATTTGGTCCAGTTATAATACCATTAGGAAACATTATTCCTAAGTAATGTAGAGCTTAATGTGCAGCGAATACCTATTTAAGAACCACAAATGAGTTCTATGAATAATGTTGGTGCCCTCAGACTAAAGAGCTTTCTGCAAATGTTATTCGGAAAGTCCTGTCTCTGTGTGGGTAATATTGAAATAAAGACAGCCTGATATTTTGTTATTGTTGTTGTTGTTGAAGTTTGAAATATTGATTGTACTAAAGCTCCAACGCATGCTCCGGACGGGTCTTATGTGCACACACTCCAGCTGTCATGTACTGGGAGACTATAATGAGTTCTCAGTGACCCTGGGCACCACTGCCTGCCTCTAGAGCTCACAAAAGAAGCAGAAGCAGTCGGAGAAGAGAAGAGCTCAGTGACTGCCCCCCAGCATCTGCTCTCCTGCCCTTCTCCTGCCGGGGAAAGAATTAGGTTTGTGGGCTGCAGCTGGGCCAGTGTAGCTGTGGTAATCATTTTATTACAGTGTGTTCTGTAGCCGTGAACTAAAGGACACAAGACTCTCTTTCTGACCCTCTGACTTCTGTCCCTGCTCGCTGTAGAGAGCTGTGTGATTCTGGCTGACTGTCATATCCTGAAGATGTGAAACATGGGCTGTGCGCATAGGCAAACATGGACCATGCGCAAAGCACAGAGTTGGTGTTGATGGTCCAGTTGAGGTCTTCAGAGATGTGTACACCAAGGAACTTGGTGCTGCAGACTCTCTCTACAGCAGAACCTTTGATGAGTAGCAAGGAGTGGTCAACCGACGTCCTCCTGAAGTCACTCAGCATCTCTTTTGTCTTTGCAACATTCAGAGACAGATTGTTCTCATCACACCGTCTCACCAGCTGTTCGACCTCCTCTCTGAATGCTGTTTCATCGTTGTTGCTGATGAGGCCCAGTGGTGCAGTCATAGGTGAGCAGCGTAAACAGGAGTATGCTCAGTATGCAGCCCTGGG
Source organism: Hydrocynus forskahlii (assembly GCA_037974365.1). Lineage (NCBI taxonomy): Eukaryota > Metazoa > Chordata > Actinopteri > Characiformes > Alestidae > Hydrocynus > Hydrocynus forskahlii. The sequence continues at coordinate 23,514,412 of JBBPCX010000001.1, forward strand.
CAATACATGGCAATGTATTCAGTCAGAAACTATGATCGCTTTGCTGAAGAATTTCCAAACCACAACACCAATGCGCCATTCGTGGGTACATGAATGATTAAGCTGTGTAATGTGAGCCCAAAATGTCCATATGAATATCCTACCCACCAATAAATCACAGCTTATTTCTTATGCCAAAGGGGATGTTACTGATGAATAAATGTACGCCTCTGTCAAGTTTTAACAGCTTTTTTTTGTAATAAATTAACTTGAAAAACAAGCTGCAATTACATTTTTCTTGTTGACACAACCATTTCTCCAGTGTAGATGAAAAGGTCTTGGTGAACATGCGCTTTGCAATTGAATTTTTGTTCAGTTGTGGTCCTTTAATGCCTCCTAGGGGTGAGATGGAGTGAGGCTGTAAGAAAGTATGGCTGTAAGACAGAGTGAGGCTGTAATACAGAGTGAGGCTGTAACACAGAGTGAGGCTGTAAGACGGAGTGAGGCTGTAAGACAGTAAGGCTGTAAGACAGTAAGGCTGTAAGACAGTGAGGCTATAAGACAGAGTGAGGCTGTAAGACAGAGTGAGGCTGTAAGACGGAGTGAGGCTGTAAGACAGTAAGGCTGTAAGACAGTAAGGCTGTAAGACAGTGAGGCTATAAGACAGAGTGAGGCTGTAAGACAGAGTGAGGCTGTAAGACGGAGTGAGGCTGTAAGACAGTAAGGCTGTAAGACAGTAAGGCTGTAAGACAGT
>JBBPCX010000001.1:23533623-23543664 GCA_037974365.1 Hydrocynus forskahlii
ATTTTATTACATCACTACATTTTTAGTCAAACAACCTCACTGGTTAATTTTTTTTTGTTTAATATACTGGACAGCAAAAGTGTTTTGGGAGCAGATTTGGGGGAATTTTACAAAGTAATTTTACTGTATATATAAAACATATACAACAAAACCAATCACATGAATAGAAACAGCTCTCACATTTACGTTTATGTTTATGGCATTTAGCAGCAATCTTATCCAGAGCGACGTACATCAGTGCTTGAGTAGTCCACATCTGTTCTTCATACCTGTAAAGCTAAACTTAAATCAACATCTGCTTTTAACCAAGTTACTGCCAGCTAAGTTAAACACCTTAACAACCATGTCAAAAAGAAAAAAGGCAGAGGTTAGTAGACAAGTAAGGAAAAAACAGGAGGGTAAGTGCTTGGTGTTTTTTTTTTTTTTAAATATAGGCAAAGATGTATAGGAGATAAATGAGAGGACTGGTTATTCACCAAGGTGCTCACTCTCACTCCTTGTGCTTTTTTCATAGAAATGGCCAAATACTAAATGGAATATTCCCCTATTCAGACAGGATTCCTCTGCTCATGTTGTCCCAGAACAGACTGCATTTGTCCCATGTGATTTTTAATTTAAGGCCAGCGTCGGTTCGAGTAGCTTTAAAAAAAAAAAAGAAAAAAAGATTTAAAACAAGACTTCTCTTTCTTCTATAGCCACTGCCTCCCTTACAGTACATGCATGTGACAGGAAGAAGCTAATAAAGTGTAAAAATTGGAGTTAGGGTTTCTTGCAGGGCGGATAACACATTTTGAATCTGAAATCTTATGGTAGCACATCTTGAAGTGGCATTTATAACACATATCCTGTTGAGTAGAAGATGATATTACTACCTAGTGCTATTACTCACTCCAGGCTAAAGGGCAAAGGGGGCATTTCACCCCAGTTGTAGTTTTGTTATACTTGCGCCAACACACACCGGATTATGCTGGAAAAGGACTGTATTGTCAGGTTTAGGGAGGACACGAAAACATGCAGTGTCTTTGGGGCCATCAGGCCTGAATTATGAAATACAAAGCTAGAATATGTACTGCAACACACTCAGTTATGCAAGTAGGCTACATTTCATTTTGTGAAAGGATAGAGGAGCCACTAGAAACATAGTTTGAGCGAATTGGCAGCATCAGTGCCAGTTAATTACGTTTGCTTGAGGGTTATCTCTGAACTGGATCACTGTAAAATGAACCCTAGCCAGGTTTCTAAGGTAACATTGTGTAATGAGCTAAAAAGTGAGCATTTAGCACAGAGTACACTTACTGTTATTCTGCAGGTCAGTAAATCTGCTCCAAATCCATACATTTAGTCTCACCACAAAATAGATTTTCTTTATTTTTACATTTACGGCATTTAGCGGACTCTTTCATCCAAAGCGACTTCCATTCCCTAACTACAGGGGGCAGTCTCCCTGGAGCAACTTGGGGTTAAGGGTCTTGCTCAGGAACCCAGTGGTGATGTGCTGAAGGTAGCATCTGAACCCATGACTTCGTGGTCCAGTATCCCACCCACTAGTCCACCACCACCCCACAGTTCAGATCTGCCCTATTGCAACTCTGGTCCCAGAGGAACCCAATCAGATCATTAAAACCCCTTTACTGAGCTGCTGTGGGTGTGTTAAGACATGGAAAGCACTAAAATGTGCAGGGCACTGTACCTCCAGGACCAGTCTTATGAAACACTGATCCGTTGCACTGGTTCTCATTGTGGTCCTGCGGGACTTCCTGATGGTTCACACTCTTTGCTCATAGCCATGCACTGCAAGTTGGGTTGGAGTAAAAGTCTGGATTGGCTGGAGGCACCTGAGGACTGATTTGAGAACTACTGCTCTGTTGTACTAACTAAACAGCGAGAAATATCATTTTGAAACTTAAACTGTCCTGGGGTGCCACCACTAACAAGCAGATATGAAACATTTCCATAAACGCAAAAACCACAAGGAGTAAGTGTCACCGATACATCTAGAGCAATCACTGAAACCTAGAGTAGAAAGTGTACTGATACGTAATGATTCCCATTTCATTTTCTTCACGCAGCACAATGTTAACACATTTTTTGTCCCCATGAATAATTTTGCCTCAGTTTTAGATGAGAACCCACTTGTATGACAAGCAATATTGCATGCAGTGTTCTTAACGGCTTGTTTACAAATAAAATAAACAAATAAATAAGGTATGTTAAAAAATGTATTACACACCCCTTTGGGAACTATTACAATGACTGAATAGAGGGGTTTTTTTCCTGTGGAAAATACAATGATTAAGCGCTATCATTAAAAATAGTTTGTAAGAGAGGAAAAATGTTTTTCTTCCCTCTCTTAGGTAAATTATCTAATAATGTTCTGATGAATAGTTCTCCCTAGTTTTGCCCACTTCTCTGTTACATATAGGAAATATGATCAAAATTTTCTGATGTTCCCTTTCAGTTCCCTGTTCAGCGCAATATGGGAAACCACTCAAAACTGGAACCTCCACTAGGCAGGTTTCCGCAATGTAAAGACAGTCCTGTTGGCCTTTTTTTTACACACAGTAAATTTTAGAGTTAAGTCTTTAACAAAATTCTTTCAGAAAAGGAACTCTATAATACAAAAACATGGCATTATCAACCCAGTCCTTACTGCTCTGATTTATTCAGGATGCTATTTGCTTTTGCCAAAAACAAGGTCTTGCTCCTACACTTACTTTAATGTTGATCCTAAACTGCAGACCTCAACTCTCAGACTGCAGCGCCTAATAACTGTTTTTTTCATAGTTTATGGCGATGATCTTAAATAATAAAGCTATTAAGTTTGTTCGCGCTTGAACTGCTTCATAGTACTTCCAGTTATCATGCAGTCATTATTGCTCAGTTAAATAATGTAAGAGATCGCTGAATCATCAATGATTAGTTGACCCTTTGCATGGTTAAGCATAAATTCATGCAGGATTCCTACACAGCGCTTGTAATGTTTTATGTATGTACTTCTTCTGGGCTGAGCAGGTTTAAAGACAGGTAATCCAGCATTGTTGCCTGAACATGATCAGAAAGACAGCAACACTCCACCCATGCTAACAGGCCAGTGCCTTGTCCGTAGTGAGGCAACACCAAGCCGGACCACTCATGCTCCGAAAGCTCACATACGGCCATGAGTGAACTCGGCACCTCGTACTTGAAGTGCTCTCCCCACACTTCTTTCAGGTGAAAGCGTACAGTCCAGTCGAGGTCTTCCACTTTTTCATATATCCAAGAGAGAGCCCTGGACCAAGTGCTTGGGGCAACAGCCACTTCCTTGCCAACTGCCTTTCCAAGTGTAGTCAGAATGGAGATCAACAGTTCCTTGTATTCAATGGATAACACTGCGTCGCCCTCTAATGGCTGCTCCCAGCACCTACAGCAGTTGTTCAGGAGTCGAGCAAGCGAGTACAGCAGAGGAAATGGGGAGCAGCTCATGATCCAAGGTGTAGCTTCATCTGGTGAAATATGGGCCAGGGTGCATTGGAGAAGCTATTTGCTTTCGCCAAAAATGAGGTCTTGCTCCTACACTTACTTTAATGTAGATCCTAAACTGCAGACCTCAACTCAGCGACTGCAGCACCTAATAACTCTAAGCAGTGTTGGGTTTTTCATATTTTATGGTGATGATCTTAAATAATAAAGCTATTAAGTTTGTTCGCGCTTGATCTGCTTCTTTGTACTTCCAGTTATCATGCAGTCATTATTGCTCAGTTAAATAATGTAAAAGATCGCTGAATCATCAATGATTAGTTGAGCCTTTGCATGGTAAAGCATAAATTCATGCAGTATTCCTACACAGCGCTTGTAATGTTTTATGTATTTTTAATATAAAAGTTTATTGAAGCCTGAAAGTTTATCATTTGAATCTTTCAGAAAGGATTTGCCTGGTTTGGTACCAGTTAATAGACCAAGTCCATGTTTTAAAACTTATCACATAAACAGCAGCGGCTCTTGTAATAACACACTCACTCCTTGTGGTTTTTGCATTCATAGAAGTGTTTCATAACTGCTTTTAAGTGGTGGCACACCTTGAAGTGCTTTCCAACACTAATCCAGTTGGCAAAGTGTTGGGGTAGATCTTATTCACACCCCATAAATACACCAAAAAACCTGCATGTTAAAACATGTTTCGAGGCAAACAGAATGACTTCTTATAACTAGAAATAGGGAAAAGGTCACTTTATTTTTGTTTGTTTTCTCTGGTAAATGAATGAATGACACTCTGTTGAATAGTTTACATTTCCATGTGTGTCTATGAACAATGGTTTTATAGTTACATTTACATTTCCAGCACTTACCAGACACTTTTATCCAAAGCGACTTCCATTCCCTACCTACAAGGAGCAGTCTCCCTGGAGCAACTCGGGGTTAAGGGTCTTTCTCAGGAACCCAGTGGTGGTGTGCTGAAGGTAGGATTCAAACCTATGACCTCTTGGTCAAGAGGCAAGTATCCGACCCACTAGGCCACAACCACCCCATAGTTCTTCCTAGTTTTGTCTGCTTCCATTTTACATTTTGTATATATTATCAAAACTTTCTGATATTCCCTCACAAGCACAACACTGCAGTCCCTGGACAATAAAATCTCTGCTCAGCTGTAGGCTTTTACACTCAATAAATGCAAGCATTCAGTCTCTAAGGACAATATTTTTAAAAAGGAACTCTATAGTAAACTGGAGCACTATCAACACAGTTCTTACTGCTTGGATTTCTTCATAATTCTGTATATTTATAATGAAAAGAGCCCTATACGCCAGTAGTTCCTATTCTTGTGTTTGCATCTGATTATATTACCAACAAAAGTGGTGCTCAAATGTGGTTCTGAAGTCCCCGGGCTGTGCATTTTAAAGCATTCCATGCTCCCAACACACCTGATCCAACTAAACAACTATTAACAATCTCTCCTGGGTTAAAAGGGTGTGTAAGTATAGTAAAACCACTAAAATGAGCAAGACTAGGACTGAGGTTGGGAACAACTGGTCTATAACACCAATTAAAGACAATCTCATGCTGTGTGTACTGAATTTTATTCTGTGGAGGGGGGACAAAAATGAAGCCCATGGCAATTAGTTTACATCAAGTGTTTAGCCTCAGAGCTGAGTGATCTTCTGATGTAAGACTGTTCTCATGTCTGTGCACTGCACATTGTCAGCGATGGTGGTGAGGAAGTGACGTGTGTTGGCTGCCTGAAGGGCAGTGCTACTCTTGGGATATGCAGCCAGGACAGCCTCATAGCTGGTCAGAATCTCCAGTGCACAGAGAAACAGAGACTCTGGCTCCTCAGGCATCATTACTTGCACATGCACGACGTGGCAGAAAAGCTGCGTCAGCACAAACAAAACTTCTTGGCTGAGAACTCCATTGCTGCTCTCAGGTCTTTTGGAGGAGGCTGCTGTGGATGGGAGGGGCACTTTATCCTTCACAGAGTCAATGACACTCCTCATGGCAGCAGCATAGAGCCGGGCTACGTGTACCCAGCCATGGGAAGGCAGCCAGTCCGCACAGCTGGAGCCACAGAGTAGCTGGAACTTACGTAACAAGAACACTGACAGACGCAAGTCGCTAGCAAAAGATCGGAGGTCTAGTAATGGCAGGTAGTCTACATATTCTAAAGAGTATGGAACATGTAGCTTGTCTGATTTCAAAAGCTCACGCAACACCTTCAGTAACCTCTCCCATTCACCGCTTGTGCACCAGGGTAGGACCTGTAGCACTGCCACCATCAGGCCTTTGCTGAACATGTTCACTTCTTCTGGGCTGAGCAGGTTTAAAGACAGGTAATCCAGCATTGTTGCCTGAACATGATCAGAAAGACAGCAACACTCCACCCATGCTAACAGGCCAGTGCCTTGTCCGTAGTGAGGCAACACCAAGCCGGACCACTCATGCTCCGAAAGCTCACATACGGCCATGAGTGAACTCGGCACCTCGTACTTGAAGTGCTCTCCCCACACTTCTTTCAGGTGAAAGCGTACAGTCCAGTCGAGGTCTTCCACTTTTTCATATATCCAAGAGAGAGCCCTGGACCAAGTGCTTGGGGCAACAGCCACTTCCTTGCCAACTGCCTTTCCAAGTGTAGTCAGAATGGAGATCAACAGTTCCTTGTATTCAATGGATAACACTGCGTCGCCCTCTAATGGCTGCTCCCAGCACCTACAGCAGTTGTTCAGGAGTCGAGCAAGCGAGTACAGCAGAGGAAATGGGGAGCAGCTCATGATCCAAGGTGTAGCTTCATCTGGTGAAATATGGGCCAGGGTGCATTGGAGAAGCCGGAGGCATATCTCAAGGCTAGATGAGCCAGAGGTAGGAGAGGTGAAGTAGGGCAAAATAAATGCATGTAAAACTTCCTCAGGTGGGAGGAAGCGGAGCTTTTCTTCTGATTGGTCGGTAAAGCTGGGTTCCATCAGAGCAGACAAGAACTGAAGGAACTGGTCCTCCTCTTGAGGTGAAGAGAACTTGTTCCACACAGTGGCCTGGAGACATCTGCACAACAAGTTCTGCTCTTTATTTCTCATCTCCTTGGAGTCTCCCATCGAGTTCCTGAGGCCAGGCAACTGTTGGAGAATCTGAGCAAGAAGCGTGTGAGCTCCAAGGTTCACTACAGCCATGTGGCCGCACCGGCACAAGGTGGCTTCAGGGTTCTGGAAGGCGACACGAGCCACGGCCAAGACTGCTGTGCTCAGGCTGCTTTTTGCTCCTCCCTGAATGATGCTATTAAAGGCCATATTGAGCTCCTCATCATACCCTACGGTCACAGAGCTTGGAAGAAAACCATGCAAACCTTTCTTTGAAAAGCCAAGAATTTCAGATAGTGCTGCATTCTCATCAGGTAATGGAAGCTGGGAGAATATGTCTACAATAATGTCTTTCAACTTTTTGGCCTGCTTTCCATCAGCATCACTCTGGCATTTGGCGATAAGAGTGGCGACCAATGTCATAACAAGGTCCTTTTGCTGAAAAGCATGTTTGTTTCGTTCAAGACAGCTTAACCATTCTGTCTCACTGAAGGCTTGGCTCAGTTTGGAGGCATAAAGTTTAGGAAGATCCTGGAACCCCTTTAGACCGCTGTCAAGAATGGCCATAGCAACCCTCGCTATCTCAGCGGAGGGGCTTTCAGGCACAGTAAAAGAAGAGGATGCAAACAAATCGTTCAATGTCTTTTTAAAGTTTAATACGGTCTCTTCATGGTCATGCGGATTTTCAACCAACGGCTCCAAAGACTCAAGGACTCTGGAAAGACTATCTTTGAGACGAATTGCTAGAGCACTTGGGTCATGGGTTGGCATTGACAGCAACCCCTTGACTTTCCATGAACATATTATTCTAAGTACTGTCTGCATGGCCTGGATAATGGTCATTCCGTATGGCTTGTTCTGAGCAGGAGTAAGAGTAGCGGCCAGATTTCTTTGGACCTCACATATGGCCTGAGTAAGGTCAGCTTCTTCCAAGAGATTATTACTTTTTAGCAGGCTAACTGAGCGTGCAATGCTTTGAAGCTTAACTTCAACTGGGAGGTCCATAGCTTGGTCTAACAGGTAGGAGGTATATAGCATGTCTAGGCAGTTGGAGAGGCCAAAATAACACCACTCAGACGATGTTACGAATTCTTTTATATTGTCGAGTCCTTCAAATAGAATGGAAAATATGGATGTAGTTTCTGGATCTGGTTTAAATCGCTTTGAAGCCTGTGATGAGTAGTCAGAGGGGCTCTGTGCAAAGCCAGTGAACTGAGTGGTGAAGATTTGGTCCAAGCTGTCTAACCCTTCCCTCCTTCCCTTCATCAGTTCCCACCACACCTCGAGCAGGAACCTGACATCCTCTTCTGTGCTCTCACTTGTGACATGTTTTACTAACTTCGCCAGCTCTCTGCACTGCTCAGCTTCTTGAAAGCATTGGAGCAGCTCAACATAAATGCTGGAGAAGCCCATTGATTTGACCAATTCAAACATTACAGTATGGCTAAGGTCAGGTAGGCTGTTATGGACAGGAAATAATGGATTTTCCTTCCATTTGATGTCAATGTTCTCTCCTGTCTCCATCTCTAAAATCTTGCTCCACAGTATACAAAGAATCCTCTTTCTCCACTGAAGACGTTCCTGGTTGCCTCCACACAGCTGTCGACATATCTCGGTGACTGCCTGGACAATAGGACGCCCAACATGCTCCCAGTCCTCTTTTCTCAAAGCAGAGAGGGGTGCTGGCTGGCACAACTGGTTTGCCAAAAGAAATCCACCCTGCAAAACAGCAGTCTTCTCACAGCTCAGCCAGGATTCTGCAGGAAGAAGAGACAAGACTATTCAACTATAATATAAAAACACCCTCTATCCACTGGTTTATCCTCATCTGTTTCCTCTTAAGGGGGAATTTCAAATGTTCCCCAATTTCTGCAAAATTGCAAAGATCCATGGTCATACTGTGCTGTCTGATTGTACATTGATTATGCGACTATAGACTGGAGGGAACCCGAAGATTTTTTTTTCTTTAAGATTTACCACTATTTTGCATCAACACACACACACACATATATATATATATATATATATATACACATACACAGTGCGTGTGTGTGCGTGTGTGTGTATAAATGACACAGAACACATCTGTAGGTTCGTTTTCACACTATAAACCCTGGTTCCTATCACCAACACTGCAAAGGAACCAATCAAAATGTTTCTAAAAAATTTCAGATCAAGCCCACTCTGAATGACTCTTCTGAATTATACAAAAATGTAGCAATTGAATTCCCCTTAAAGATTTGCCTGATCACATTTAATCCACAAAAGGAGGTTTTGTAGTCTTTGTTTCACATAGCTGATGTGTTAGGTTTCATGCAAAATTCAGTGCTTTCTAGGCTGGTGAAGAGGGACAAAGAGCCCTGTCCCCTAAAAAGTAGCAAAATTACAGCATTACTAATTAAAACAAAGTGAAAGTTATGTATTCACTAATAATTAACGCATAGTCTGATAAGACATTCAGTTACAACCATGCTTCTTTGAAAATATATCGTAATACAGGAATTTCAACAAGCAAAATTTTATTGGGGCAAGTGGAACCATTATATGAATTTATGTAAAATTAGCTATGTAATGTACAATTGTTAACAATTTCTGAAGTGAAACTATTCCAGATTATTATAAGTATTACAGATTATTATAAGACCTCCAAGGTGAAACTATTCCAGATTATTATATAAGCACTGGAAGTTATTATAAGACTTTTAAGGACTGTAAGTATTACCATGCAGTCATGTATACGCTAATAGTCTGATATGACATACTGTATACACTTTATGGTCAAAAGTACTGGGACACACCTGTTTTTCAGGGTTTGGGCTAGGCCACTTACTTCCAGTTAAGGACAATCTTAATGCTTCAGCAGACCAAGACATTTTGGACAACACCATGCTTCCAACTTTGTGGACCCAGTTTGAGGAAGAACCTTTTCTATTCCTATTAGGCACTGCACTTTAACATCTGCAACAGTGACTCTATCCATATTACATTCATATCCACATTAATACTCCACCCCACATGGTTCTTACATGTACATAATACATTCATGTAACACCTGCTCTTTATTATCTAGAACTGCTACTACTGTGTCAATACAATCAGTCTTGTTGGTAATGCACCTGCACTTTATCCATTACCGTCATACTGTTTTTAAGGTAAGGTGTTGCAAAAAGCATTTCACTACATGTCATACCATGTATGATGGTGTATGTGACAAATAAAATCTGAATCTGAATCTGAGCATGACAGTGCCCCACAAAGTGCACAAAGTGAGCTCTTGCACAAAGTGAGCTCCGTAAAGACATGGCTGGATGGGTTTGGTGTGGAAGAACTTTGTAACAAACCTCCTCAGTAACAGCACCCAGCTGTTACACCTTGACTGGCCACACAGAGCCCTGACCTCAACCCCATCCAACCAGAGGCGTATCTTGTCAGCAGGCAGGGCAGGCAGCTGCTTGGGGCCCCCAAGCCACTAGATGGCGAACGAGAGCTGACACTTTAA
>JBBPCX010000001.1:23551339-23569086 GCA_037974365.1 Hydrocynus forskahlii
GATTCATGAGGAATCGACCTGGAATGGTGTTTAATTAACAGGTGTTCTTCGTCAAGAGTTCATTAGTGGAGTTTCTCGCCTTCTTAATGTGTTTGGGACCATCAGTTGTGATGGTCGGGTTGGTACACAGTTAGTGATTAGTTAAGAACCACTTAACTAAGTAAAAAGAAACAATAGTCCATCATTACCTTATTACAGAACATATTCTGGTTTGTTTAACTCTGTTTTTGTTTACTGCATAACTCCATGTGTTCCTTCATCATTTTGTTTGTTTTGAACATTAATCTACAATGTAGAAAATAATAAAAACAAAGAAAAAACATTGGATGAGAATGTGTGTCTAAACTTTTGACTAATAGTGTACATATAGGCAATGGTTCTCAACCTTTTTAACATTAAGGCCCACCCGTCTATCACAGCATGTTACCAAGGCCCACATGGCCACATGATATTAAATAACCAATTGCGGACCAATGGCCTTCTCGATTTTATATTCGCGGCCCAATCAAAAGCCTTCGCGGCCCAGTGGTTGAGAAACCCACTATATAGGTATATATATGTAGAAAGCATTGGCGGGAAGTGCATGCATATGTCAGTTCAGTTCTACTCTCTAATTCATTTCTTAGTCATTTCTGAATAATGAATGGCAGCTGGTGACTAATAAAGCCTAAGAGAATAAAAAGGCTTTAAAATAAGTCTGCAGCTCAGGGGGTTAATATGAGGCAAACTGAAACTCAGTTGGCGTTGAGGTGTTTTGACATGTTATTGATTGCAGAACTCTTCCTCTAATGCCTCTTACGGTTTGGTTCAGTGAGGTCATTTAAACGGCTCAGGCAATGCTCATGAGTAGGAAAGAGCTCAAAGACATGTTGATAGTGAAGCTTAAGGGAGTTTTTACTGAGTCTTTGTGTAGTCATGTGGTGGCAAGTTCTGATGTGGCATGGATGCACAGTAACTGCGTAGTTTTGCCTTTGTGTGTATGAGTGAATGTATGTGTGTGGTTTGATCGATAAGAGTCTGCACGTGTGTGTCAGAGCTGCATTGGCGCCCAGTTTGGGTCTCCTTGTGCTGCCAGGGGAAGCAGGGGAGCAGGGCTGTAATTATACGGATCCAGCACTCTCAGGAGGTCGGCTGGGCCTTGGGGAATGTGTCCTCCCCCGTCCCTGTCCCCCTCGCTCTTTCACTCCCACCCTCTGTCCCAGCACAAAGACATTTTCTTTACTGAAGTTTTCTCTAGAGGCCTGATTCACAATCACACCACTCCAGCAACGCACTGATGGACTTTTAAACCATTATTATTATTATTATTATTATTATTATTATTGTTGTTGTTGTTGTTGTTGTTGTTGTTGTCAAGTCATGACTATTAGAGCTTTGCTTTCAGTCTGGAGAAAAAAAGCATGTTTAAAAAAAACACTTGTATAATAGAGTTCATTTCTGCTTGCACATCTATAAGAGTTCAATCCAGTGCCTGAAGGCCTGAACAATGGGAACGTTTGCTTAGCCATATCCACCAAAAACCACACAGAAAAATAATCTGATTGGATGGTTTTTCCACTAGGGGGTTTAAAAATGTCTCTCTATTTTTTTCCAACCAAAACTTAATAATACAATCAGTTATGCTTTAAATCCTCCAGAGTTTACATAAAAGCAGGATTCTATTGAATAAAAATACACAAAATGTGTATTTTATCACCCAGAACTCACAGTCCTCCTCTGAAGGCCTAGAAGGCCCTGAGGGCTCCCCTCTGATATTGAATTATTAATTTAACATTTTTGTGTTCTATTTATTACGTCTCACTTTACATTATCTCTAATAACATCATGGTGAAATTCTGGCCGCACTCAGCATATATATATGTACATTTTTTCACATAAAGTGTTCACAACATGTATCCATATAATGCACATTGTATCAGGATTTTTTAGATTTAACCTCAAACAGTTACAACGCAGCGGATGACCATATCTTATTGCACAGCATAACGATGGTCAGTTTATACAAGACTAATGTAATTGAGGGAGTTCTGGGTTATTTAAGCTGACTTGCTTTGGAATCATTACTGGACAGACAAACTGCAGACATTGTGGGTTTTCTAGGTTAAAATCATCAGTGATCACTTAAATTACAGCACCACCCCCCCCCCCTCCCCCCACGACAAAACGTTTCCAGTTGGAAGAGAGCTCAGGAAGACCAGACAGCTCACTGATTGTTATAAATGTGATGTCTTCTCTGCTGCTTTACTGCCAGTCATGTGTGCGATGACTAAAGCTGAGTGTGTATGTGCAGGATACGTGTGTTTTACACATCATCACTGATCCCTTATTTCAGTTCAGACCTCTCCATTGATCACCTCCCTGCCCATCAATAGCTGTCTGAGCTCTGGCTTTGTAGACAGTTCCAAATATTTAATCAAAACACACATAACTACACGCTCAGATCACTTTTACGGTGCTCTCGCATGCCTCTCCAAACCTCTCTCTCACTACATTTCTCTCTTTAACTCCCTCTATCTCTCTCTCTCTCTCTCTCTCTCTCTCTCCGTCTTTCTCTTTCTCACTCTCTCTGTCTCTCTCTTTATCTCCCTCTCTCTCTCTTAGTCTCTCTCTTTCACTCTCTCTCTGTCTCTTCTCTCTCTTTCTCTCTCTGTCTCTCTTTGTCTCTCTCACTTCCTTCTCTCTCTCTCTTTCTCTGTCTCTCTGTGTCTCCTTCTCTCTCTCTCTCTCTGTCTCTCTCTTTCTCTCAACCTCTCTCTCTTTCTCTCTCTCTCTCTCTCTTGGCACCATGTGTGCTTAATTAAATTGACTTTGATGTGACGATGACATCATTGACTGGCTGTTATTCGACATGTTTGGACATTAGGGTTCCCATGGAAACTCTGATGTAATGCTTGTGCAGAGCGGCCTGCAGGGAAGCCACAGTCGACATGCGGCGAAATAAATGGAGTTTTGTTTTAAAAGGATCAGCAGTTTGTCATCAGCTGTCTCTGTGGGCAAAAGCCGCCAGAGCTCCGATCTTTCCATCGAGGACATCCTTCACTCCGTCCGCTCGGAGTGAAAGAGAACAGCATCACCCTGCAGATGGATGAGGTGATAAATATTTTTCTTCATGTAAACAAGGCTGGACTGGAGAGGTGTGTTCGTGACACTGATTGAGAGTGTGCAGAGGCTGCCCTAAGTGTGTGTATCCTGCAGCTGGAGAACATGGACACTGGTTTACTGTCTGATGCGTGCATGAGTATGTGTAAAAAGCGCAGTGACGCAATGCATGGGCTCTGTGGCTAATTCAGCTCCCCTCATTAATGTTTATTACTGCCTGCACTTCACTATACACACCATACTGCACCAGGCCTCTCGCAGATGGGGGTTTGCAGCAGGAAGTTAAACTACAATTTATAAAAGATGGAAGTGGGTAAGACGTAAAAACTATTTTACAAATGCACGACTTGTGTAACTGATGAAAGGAACCGTGGGTGGATCCAGCGTGATTAACCTCAAACACACTGGTGAGAAATACAGCAGGAATTGTTTGTCTGAGCCTAGGAAAACCACAAGTGTTTATGTGCAATAGACAGCAGCGCATGAATATTTTATTATGGTATTGTTCATGGGCCTGCAAGTACTAGATGTATTGTGGTGAGTCATATCTAACAGAGCTAACTTGTCAAACAAGCTTCCCTGTGTTGACATCGTCTGGTAACTTTACCGGGAAGAGATGGTTTGGACTTCCACATCCTCCTCCTCCTTTGTCTATCAGTGTTCTACAGTGTTGCAATGCCTGGGTGAGCTATCGCCATCACTGATCTCCACTCTGATAAACGTGTTCTCTCCAGTCTAGACCTGCAGGGTCTTGCTTGGGTCTATGCGATCACAGGGGCCCCTCTGGGTTCATTCGGTTCCACTCCATCAAGATTGGATCTGCCACTCCCTGCAAACCTTGCAGGAAAAAAATATTCTATAGGATATAAGTTTGTCCAGGTTTATGTCTGTTAAATTATATTTGCAGTCAAGTGTCCAGTATGCTTACAGTTTCATTTTACCTACCAGTGTAATGTGCAGTGCTGTTTCAGTGCACTAAACACTCTTCAGAGATGAGCTGAGATGAAAGAAGTCCATGTAGAGCAGGGGTGTTGAACTCCAGTCCTGGAGGTCCGGTATCCATTAGAGTTTTGATGGTTCTCCTCCTCAAACACAGTCACTAAACCTAATGTTATCCGGCATGAAGACTAACAACAGATTGCTTGTCTACTGTATCTTGGAGAAATGGTGACGAAGTTCCACGTGGCTGATATTTTCACAGTTAACTGTTTGACCAGCACAACAGAATGGACAAAGTTTTTAGTGACTTTTTCTCATTTTCATAACCAATGAAATTATTTTCCCGGTCTTACATTTTGATATCTTTTATTTATGCCTGTTTTGTTTTGGTTTTTTATCAAAGCTGTCTACGTTAGGATGCACTGAAATCTGAAAATGCTTAAATAGGGTGCTTGCAGCATAATAGCTCACAACTATCCTGTTTTTTCACTTCAGTCAGAAGCAAGTATAGAATCAGTGCAGGAACAGGATATGAAGTCATGAACTAAAATTAGATTTGTAGATAGTGCACTTATAGAACACTTTTAAATGTTCTAGAGTGCGCTGTATTTTTGTGAGGGACGTTATCTCCCACTGCATCTGATAAGGGCCAGGACAGCGGGGGGGCTGGTGAGGGATAAAGCCCCACAGCCTTAGATACCATAACAAACTGCCACAGGTAAGTGCACCAATACACAGGTTCAGAATTCCCCGTCTGGTTTCTCTCACTAATCTTGCGAGACGTTTACAACCTGAGCTTAGCGTGAGGGCCTAACGTCACCACAGAATGACGTTACAGAAATCAGATTCAGGGAGATAAAGAAGGAAGAGTAGCGACGGCTTCTCGGACTCCGTCTTCAGTCGTTTTGTTGTAAAGTCTTCCAGACCACTGCAGCTATAGTTTAGCAGGAAAAAAGATGCGTTTTGTGGACAGCTTGAAGGATCTGGAGAGACAGGCTGAACGGAGGACTGACAGAATCTTTCTTTTCCTCCCCAGCATGGAGGCTTCCTGCCTGGGTTCTGTGTGGACTGTTCTCTAATGTAAAGCCAGCAGGGGGTTGAAGTGTCCAGGCTGACAGCGTGCCATTATAAATCACCTCCACTGTCCCTCAGCCTCCAGTGTTTACAGTAAACACAGGGCTGGAATGTAAAGTTGTTTCAGGTTGTGGGGCTGGCTTCATTATAGAGCCTCCGTTAAGTCACCAGCACTGCACCCCCAAACAACCAACAAGCTCACTATCTGACCAGGAATGTTTGCTCTGCCTGGAATCTGGTACCTTCTACACACAAACCTCCCCATTTCTGTCATGTCCTGGATTCACTGCTCTAAAACGTATGTAAACCATATGACCATCATCATCAGTAAAGCAATGGTTTGGGCAAAAATCAAATTTACTCAGACTGACCAGCCAAGACACGTATGATGTCCAAATTGGAGCTACAGCGCTAAGTTGGCCATGGATAACGGAAGCTATTAGCCATCAGGTTAGTATTGTGCAAACTATGCCTAAATTACACTGCTCTACAGTCAAAATGCTTCTTAAATAAATTTTACCCAGATTGTACTAACTTTGGGTTGCTAATAATGAAAATGATACCTAATAATGTTGATTGGCTGTGATTTGTAATACGGTTCTGGATCAGTAAGTCTCGTTATATATACGGGCCGATGTTTCAGAGAGACCATTTTAAGTGCTGTATGGAAGCAGCGGCTCTCACTTCTCAGATAAAAAATGACTAATAGAAGTGTCACAAGTGTCACATTTATTTAATCCTGTTGTACAGTTGAGATATAGAAGTGTTTGTTGTGTTTTTAAGGTGAACTGCATGAGTGAAGTCGCCTCGTTTATGCGTGTCGATGCCGATCAGTTTGCTTTTTGAATCGTAACAGATACTAATAATAAGACAATAGTTGTAAAAAAAAGTTATAGGGTGTGAATATGAGCCACTATACGATAGACGTATAGGGTCGGTTTCCCGGACAGGGATTAAGCTTAGTCCTGGATTATGTAGTGCTGTGAATAGAGATTTTCCATTGAAAAGGAAAGGGTAGTCCAAGACTAGTCTTACTCCTGAATTAAGGCTTCTTAAGGCTAAAGGTCGACAGCTTGAGCATCTCTATAAGAAAACTGGTCTTGTTGTTCATCGTGAATTGTACAATAACCATTTTTCACATTATAAGGATTGTATTTCTCAAACCAAGTCCACTTACTATTCAGATATCATCTGCTCTAATGAAGGAGATATCAAGTCTTTGTGTTCATTGTTCACCACTATCATTAAGCCCCCAGATTCCCTACCCTCTCATCTGTACTCTGCTGAATTTTGTAACTCCTTAATTTGCAAGATTCACCAGCAATTGGGTTCAAACAATTCTTCTGACGTCTCTTCTGATTTTAACTCTCTTCTGCATTAATTTTCCGCTCTCCAGCTTCCCTCTACCTCAGATATCTCAGATCTTATCTGCAAGTCAAAATCCTCTACCTGTCAATTAGATCCCCTACCTACAGTTCTGGTTAAAGCGTGCCTTCCCTCTTTACTTCCCCTCATCTCTGCAATTATACATTCCTCACTCACCACTGGAATTGTTCCTATTTCTCTCAAAACTGCTGCTATAACCCCAATACTGAAAAAACCTGGTCTTGACCCAAATAATTACAATAACTTCCGTCCTATCGCAGATTTACCTTTCCTTTCTAAAATTCTCAAAAAGACAGTTGCTACTCAAATCCACTCACACTTAAGTCAAAATAACTTGTATGAACAATTCCAGTCTGGCTTTCGCCCCCTTCATAGCACAGAAACTGCCCTAATAAAAATCACTAATGACCTCCTCATGGCAGCTGATTCTGGTTTACTCACCATTCTAATTCTTCTTTATCTGAGTGCAGCTTTTGACACTATATCCCATACTATGCTTCTTAATAGATTAAAATCCATCGGCACAACACACTCCTCTTGACTGGTTTAAATCATATCTCTCAGACCGCACTCAGTTTATCCAACTTAAATCTTAGTCATCTCAGATTACAACAGGTGTCCCACAGGGGTCTGTTCTGGGGCCCCTTCTTTTCATTATTTATCTCATCCCCATTGGCTAGATTTTCCGTAAATATTACATACTTTTTCATTGTTACGTGGATGATACCCAGCTCTATCTGCCTAGTAAACCTAATTCCACTCTCCCACCTTCTTCCCTTTCTGCTTGCATTAATGAATTACAATATTGGCTTTCCTCAAATTTCTCTTAATTGGTACCAAAACAACACTTTCTAAAACGGATCGTTTTCCCATTACAGTTGACAACTCTCATGTCTTCCCCTCTCCTCAGGTTAAGAGTCTGGGTGTCATCCTTGATAGCACATATCTTTCCAATCTCATATCAGTAATCTCACTCGGTCCGCATATTTTCATCTACATAACCTAAATCATCTCCGCCCCTCCCTCACTCCCCATACCACTGCTATTCTTGTTCATAGTCTCGTCACTTCACAAATTGACTACCGTAACTCTCTTCTTTTTGGTCTCACTAACAAATCTCTCCATAAGCTTCAACTTGTTCAAAATTCTGCTGTTCTTATAATCACTAAAACCCCTTCTACTGCTCATATCTTCCCGGTTCTGTAGCAGCTACACAGGCTTCCGGTAAAATTACGAATCAGTTATAAAATTCTTCTCTATACATTTAAGGTCTTCCATGAGCTTGCTCCTCCATACCTGTCTGACCTTATTCACATTACCACTCCCTCTCACGCCCTCGGATCTTCTTCTTCTATTCATTTTACTGTCCCCTCTGCTCGTCTGGTCACTATGGGGGGCATTTTGCTGCGCTGCCCCCAAGCTTTGGTATTCCTTACCCCCAGACATTAGAAATATTAACTGTTTTTATACTTTTAAGTCCAAACTCAAGACACACTTGTTTAAAATTGCATATTCTATTTAATCGTCTTTGCTCTGTTGTATTTTTTACTGTATTTGTTTTTTATTGTCTGTTCTTTTGTAAAAGTGTTGTGTAAGGCACCTATAAATAAAATTTATTATTATTATTATTTATCCCTGTCTGGGAAACCGACCCATAGTGTATTTATGTGTATGATTGCATAACTGAAAAGATTAAATATCTTTTGAACAGCAGCCAATCAGCCAGTTTTATTGTCATATTTGAAATCAGCTCACCAAAATGAGAATTGGCAGATTTTATTCCCAAAGCAAACAACTTCCAAAAATTTGTAGACCAGTGTTATCACACACGGTTGCATCAGAATCTGTTGAGTTGTAAATTCATCTCAAAAGAGGTCTTGTTTTTGCAACCATGACATGTTATCATCTATAAAATCGACAAACGTTTCGTCAAATTACTAAAAATTATAATAGCAGAAGCAGCATCTTGAACCCTGAACTGGATCTTTACTTTGGTCCATATTTACAGAGAACAGTCCGTCATACAATGCCAGAAACCACATAAGCAAGTCTAACTGAGATTACTTAACAACCCGACCCGGTCTGATAATTCAGTGAAAAACTGAATGAGCTAATTTGACACCGAACATGTCATGGTTCAGGATATATATATATATATATATATATATATATATGATAATGGGAAAAATGATATATATTTGTCAGAGCCATTGCAGAAATAATGAAATGCCCCAAAATGTTCAGGGAAGACAGCAGTCAGTTGGGGGGTAAATGCAGCCTTGTGGCATCTTTCTGTTTGTCCTCTGTTTAGTTGCCTACTGTATTTAAATGTGTAGGCCAGTCTGAACTCTATGGAGTGGAATCTTGACCCCTTTATCTTGACCTTTGGGCCCGGCGTGCTCTGGGTCCTGTAAAAGCGAGACAGGACATACAAAAGGCCTGCCTGTTCTGTTCTGATGTATGACGGCGCTGGGAGAGAGTGAGACAGCTGACAGCTCATACACAGCAGAGAGAGACAGAGAGAGAGAGCGAGAGAGAGAGAGAGAAACTGATAGAGAGCATTCATTGTGCTGTGAAACAGGAGAGTGACACAAATACACTGGAAAGGGGAGAGGAGGGGAACAGACAACAAAAACAAGAAGGGACTATTTCCAACAGGCCGCAGTGGGCTGGGATAGAATGCAACTCCAACTCTCCTCCCTCTCTCCCTCTCTCCCTCCCTCTTCCCCTCCCTCTCTCCCTCCCTCCCCTGGGCTGAGGAGTGGGAGATTAACCTGACTGTGTGAGCTGTACTTTAAAACAGTTCAGCGCTCAGAGTGCTCACACACACTCAGCCGAGGAGGCAGGACTTTTAGCTGAACTGAGAAGACACAACTGAAGCCACAGGTCTGTATACCTACACACTATTACAGAGCTTAAACAGCATAGTCACAGCAAGTGCTCACTGCGTGTCTGTGGGCAGAGTTTGATTCACATTTACAAAAAAAGAGAATAATTTAACCCTTTAAACTGAAAGGTCATAGTCCAAAACTGCAATGAATTTAGTGGCTACTTTTAGGATCGTTAACACTTAAAAAGTGTGATGAATTTATTTGTTTTAAATGTGTTAATCATTTTCACATTAAGAAAAATGTCCGCATATTTATTGCCAATAGTAAGTGGAATGAAAGACAGACCTTTGTGGGTGTACTGTGTTTTATTTGTGTGGTAATGATGTACACATGAAGTATATTACTGAAAAAAAACAACACTTATATTACTGAAAAAAACAACACTTTTTTCAGTGTTACAGCGTCAAAATATTCTTGTTTGATCAATAGTGTGAGCAAACATCCTTGGTGAGCTGCAGCTAATGACCGGGCAGCTTGCTGTTATGATGGAAATTGTAGGCCATGCTTGAGGATATTGGTGGTTTAATGGTGGAGATGTTGTCCCCTGGGGTGAAGTGAATGGAGATTTATGGAGACTGGTGTTGATCGTGCCTCTGCAGGTAATGGTTACTGGATCTGCACTCCCGGGACTTCTAAGCCTTTTTAAGAAGTGAGGAGTTCGTTGAGGTGCCATTCAACAGGCCACTGCGTTAAAAGTTAAAGACTGGTTGAGATGGACGCTGGGCCCTTGGCGTCGGTGGCGGAGGGTTCTCCAGAGGGTGAGACGGTGTGTGCCGCTCTGGCGCGCTATGAGGCCACCCTGCGAGATGCAGTTCGCGAGATCCACGTGGACGTGAGTGCCTTCAAGCTGGGTGTGGAGCGGCGTCTGGAGGAGGCCCTGCGTGTGAGCGGCCCGTTGGGGCGCACTGTGGCCCAGCTTCAGCAGGAGAACCGGCAGCTTCGAGGTCAGCTGGAGGCCCTCACCCGACAGGTGGAGATGCTGAGCGGGACAGTGTGTGACAGGAGCGCTCTGCTGGGTACCGGACCACCACAGAGCCAGCTCCAGGCCCAGAGCGCCCCGACAGGACCCCAGCCCTCCTCATCCCCGCCCGCCCCCAGCGTGGGTGCACTGACCGGCTCAGCCAGCGGTTCGGCCTCCAGCCCCACCACCACGCGTTTCTCCAGCAGAGCCACCTTCTCCGTCAGTAGCAAGAACAATGTGAGTACACTTGGGTGGGGTGTCAGGGATCAAGGGGTGTAAACCTCAGACTTCACAACGAGTTCATGATTTTTTACAACAGATTTCTCCACGGTTCAATTCAATTCAGTTCAGGCATGATCACAAAGCATCAGTTCATTTTTACACACTTATTTGAGTATTATTGACTGACATCACCACAGTCTTAGGACATGTGTGTCATTTAGCCTGTCGAAATGAGATGTTACTTGAAACAGCCACGTTTTCAATACGATGTATTTCCATGCCAATATTTTATCATACAATTCATCTATAGGGGTTGAGTTCCACTGCAGAAATGAAATCTTTTGCGAATGAAAACATCCTAAATCTAGTCAGTATATCTAATATTTCTTCTTATTATATTGCTGTACAAATATTATAATGTAACTGAACTTCTTTCTAGACATTTTTACTGAAGTCAGATCATTTTATTTGCTTCGAGATATAATGCAGAGAATGTTGCTTGGTTCAATAGTGCTTGAAACAAGTGAAATTATCTGCCAAGCAAAATAGTCTCCTAATATGACAAAAATGTAAAAATGAGAAATATAAGATATATTGACTATATTTTTAAATGATTTCACTGGCCAAGATATGATTTTTTACAATGTATGATTAGGGTTAGTTACTGAAACAGCTGGCCACGAACAACTGGTGTAAACCTGTGATGGTATTGTTTCCTATAAGTGACTTACAGCAGTGCAGTGTTGCAAATGCATGTAGCTCTTGCGATGTGAAAGTGTGAGCTGTAGGAGGGTGGGTGGGAGGAGCTGGAGTGAGGCTGAGTTTTCGGTGCCAAGAAGGAAGATGATGTCAGCCCTTATGAGTACAAGAAGAACTTGGCATTCGATACCTAAATATTTAGACACGCAGACACCGAAACCATATGAAGAGTTATTACGTGTTCCTGGCCAGTCTTAGTTTTACACATGCCTCTTTCACAAAGTGTCCAAAATCTACAATGTCTCTGAATGCCTGATTTATGACGGGTAACTCTGAGGAGGAATTTGGCTCAAGACAAAGTGCTGTAAGTTGACAGCTGGTAAATTTTGGCATTTACCCTTAGCATCCATATGTTGCAATGGTCAACCAATCAGGTGTGTCCAACAGATTTACTTTGAACTGGACTTGGGCATGAGTCCAAGTAATTCAATATAATGTTTTTAGCAGCAGTGAGTCACTAGCAAAATTGCTTCAGCTGGGAAAATCTATTAATGTAATCAAAGCAAAAGTACATTTTTCAATGTGTGTATAAATTTCAGTCATCACATTTTCTTTCCTTTGAGTTTTTAAGTGGAACCTCTGGCCGGGATGACTGTCGGAGGTTGTAGTTCAAGGGTCATCATATTGCCTGCACATGGGACTGCTCTCGATCCAAGAGTTGCCGACTGGGAAAAGCTCTTTCTCTTTTATTTGAATCTTAGCCCTTTTTTTCCTGAGCTGAGCTCACAGCTGCAGCCTGTAACTCACAGTGCTGTTAGACCCCGAGACACCCACACGCAAACACACTTACAGCAGCTCTCAGTCCGGCCCGCGTC
Source organism: Hydrocynus forskahlii (assembly GCA_037974365.1). Classification (NCBI taxonomy): domain Eukaryota; kingdom Metazoa; phylum Chordata; class Actinopteri; order Characiformes; family Alestidae; genus Hydrocynus; species Hydrocynus forskahlii. The sequence goes on from JBBPCX010000001.1 coordinate 23,563,486, forward strand.
CATTTCTCAGTAGCTCAGTCTGTGCTGGACCTACATCAGACCGTACACAGTCTGAAAATACACAGACCATAAACAGAATGAAAATACACTTACTTATGCAACATGCAAATCAATAGGTGAGAGCTGTAAACCTCACAGGCAGGCTAATTCCACGGAAGGGTAATTTGGGAATCTTTAACGTTTCTCTGGTTGCGCTGCCCTCAAATGTTCTTCTTCTAGTAATTATTGCTAGAAGTTTTACACTACATCAATCAGCCTAATGAGAACTTGTAGTAATCTTTGTCTAAAGCCGCTACTCACTTTTGAGGTTAAAATGCTATGCTTGCTAACTGTTTGCTAGAAGGACAGCATCTAACGTATCCCAATGGTTCAAGCTTTCATATGCAAAGTAATATCATTTGAATCTGATAACAGACTCTACAATGAGACAAAAGCCGACTTCAGTTTCTCATTAGGCTGAATGGGATTTTTGCCAGCGTTGGGTAAAGCTTATACAACTCGCAGCAGAACGCTGTGCAAGCTCGAGCAAGGACGCTTGTTATGCAGAGTGTGATATTCATTTTTCTCAGCTGCTTTTGGCCGTGAGGGAGAGTGTGTGGAGGCTGTTATCTTCCTCTCTGCCACATCCACACCTGCAAGCTCTATAATGAGTTAGCTACGCGCTGGCCTGGGACAGCATAGACGTTTCAGTGTTTCTGAGGAGCACGGCCTGTGCTCCGGGCTACGACCCTGCATAAGAGGGAGAGAGAGAGAGAGAGAGAGAGAGAGAGAGCAGGAGGGATGTGCGCCGGCCTGTCCCACTGCAGTTGTCGACACAACTCTGCTATGAGCACCTGCAAATATCAAGCTTAGCCTATCACACTTGACTTTATCTCTCCCTCCCACTCACTCTGGGACTTGGCTGCGTGTCCTCCATCTTCCATTCCTCTACCGTCCCCTCCTTTAACCTTTTTATCCAGTGCTTGATCAGACTGTCGCCACTGTATTTGTGTCGTCTTTCTCCCGCTGTTGCTCTGTTTGTCTCTCACGCACATCAGTCCGTATCTCTCTATCATTATGTGCCCTACGTGGTCTCTGCACAGACTCCTGGAGCTCCATGCAAGAGTTCATCCCAGACCACGTTAACCTCATTCTTTTGATGGTGCCAGGGTTTTGCTGGGTTCCTTGAAGGGTTGCCAACCTCCCGTACATTTGCAAACAGTCTGTTAAAAATGGCCCATAAATCTGTAAATCTGTGAATCTTCTTCATGCTAGTTGTGAACATCTACATTCCCCAGACATTACAATGTATGGCCATAAAAGCCAACACAATACACTCTTCTTTTGAGCGAAGCCACATTTGGTTCCCCGAAGAACCTTTCAGTTGAGGGATTTTTCAAGAGCCATCCACTGAGGGAAGCCAAGTTCTTCTATGGCATCAGTCCATGGAACTTGTTTGGCTTAGAATGAATGTATACTTACTTTTATTAGATTTTTAGATTTTTAATGCTGTGTAACAGCTACCCTGTTTCATGAAAGCTGACATGGCCTTATATAGACTTTTATGAAAGGCTTATTCCAACATGCAGTTGTCATAACACTGAGGTGAAATGCAATCAGAATGGACAAAGGCACTCTTTACGACAATTGACTCTTTAAAAATGTTGTATATGTTGTATATCAGTTGTTATGTACGGCTTATGTAAGTGTCATGAAGCTTTACAAATGCTGCCCTTCAGCGGTGTTACTTTCTACTTAACACTTCAGAATCTAAGATGTTACTAGAATAACACTCCAAGTGTCAGTAAAGCCACAGATTTATGGTGGGCAACCTTGGTTTTGCTTTGCTAATGGCAAGCTCCAGCTGTCTCGTAGCCTACGTGGTCTCAACACGGCCTCCTGGACTTTCGTCCCAGACCACATTAACCCCAATTCTTTTGGTTTTGGTGGACTGGGGGGGGCGCTGGATTCTTCTCCCCCCAGTTGTGAGCTACAGCAGGACTATACACCAGAGGAATGCCTCTGTTCCACAAATAATCTCTCCTCCACTCCTCCATGCTGTCTTTGCCGAAGAGCCCAGCACTGCTGTTGCCAATTACCACAGCATTTCTGCGGTCTCAATGGACCATTGTGTCGACATTCTGCCTCATTTGAAGTACATTGAGTGAGTGAAGATTAGAAGAACACCCATGACACAGCCCCCCACCCCTCTTGCTCTCCATTACCCCCCCACAAGACTTTGCTACAGTTCCAGACACAAAATTAACTTGTCATAAATACTTCTTCGGAGTGCTGTTGTAGAAAAACCACTTCTAGAGGAACCTTTCATGGATGCTTCTTTAAAAAAGCATTATTGTAAGTGATGCATGTAAATCCATCTCAGCATAATGTAAAGAGTCTTTGCAAGTTCAAGTTTTCTTCCACTAGAACTGTGAACGCAAGCCAAGAACCTTTTAGGAACTTTTTATTTTTAGGAGTGTACTGGGCCTCTCTTCTGCTCCTCATTGCTCCTCATAGCTCCTGTCAGCGCTAAGGACACGTGGACAGTGAGAGACCACACCTGCACTGCTCCAACACTACACATCCACATTCCTCTCCACTGTGTCCCAGCTGTAGAACAGGGGGGCTCCACTTCCCCCGTTTTCCTGGAAATTGTGTACAAATTGCTCTCAGGTCAGTGGGTTATCAGAGATGACTCTATACTGCTCCATGGTGATGTACTGTAAATTCTAGCACCTTGTCTATAAGCGTATGAGTGTGTTTGTGTGTGTGTGTGTGTGTGTGTGTGTGTGTGGGCATGGGAGTTAGTGCAGGAGGTCTGGGGGAGAGATAAGATGCGCATGACTGTTATCTGTGGAAACTCCATCAGAGGACACTCTCTATCTCAATGAGAGAACACAGATACAGCAAACACACACACACACACACACACACACACACACACACACACACACATACACACACACACACACAAAGAAACCCAAAAAGTGAAAGTAACATAATTCATTTTTAGTTCTTACGTTTCTGAGGTTCATTGAATGCCTACTAAAGCTCATTTGTTGAACCAACTGAGGCTTGTTCCTTCATCCATCACTCATCCATCATTTCTCTTGGTCTATTCATCATCAAAATCATACACAAAGTTAACGGTCATTTTCAATTGGTCATGTTGATCCTGTCTTTAACTAAACCCTAAACATAACCACCTCAACAAAACAGAAACCCTCTGGCACTGGCACATTAAAAAAAAAGGAAATCCTAATCAAAATCAATGACAAGCACTCTCATCCTGGTTCATCTGGTCTTCACAACAAGCAAAACATGTAGTCATATACACAAACACACAGACATGGGTAAATATCTTGTCAGTGCATTCCAGTGTTATTAATACATAGGGTGAAACATTCTAGTTTGTCACACTAAATCCCCAAATGTTTATACAGCGTGCATATTAAACACTCTCAGTTTATATGAACAGCTGGTTGAACTCGTTACTGTTTGTCATGGCTAATCGGTGGGAGCGTTTTTATAGAGCCCTTATTGCTGGACAGCCTGTACCACTCATTTCGTGCTCCGGACCCTTCCTCCAGCCCACAGAACATTACTCAGCCCGGCTCTTATCAGGCCCCTTCCCCCTGCAATCAGCACCCGGCCGTAAATGAGCCGCTACGTTATGTTGCTATTGACCCAGCTATGACCTAAGACGCATATGTTTTCTAAATGACCATAATGACTCAAAAGCGCTTTTGGCTGTGAGCGTCGGTTCACATGGGCAGCATGTGTAAGAGTGTGTTGCCAGCCTGACGTACCCTATCACCCTCCACTCACCTCTGGATGCCAGCACATCTGGATCTCTGAATATATACCCAGCCCTTAAGTATGCCCAGGCTATTCTTAATCCTGAACATTTTGGGTATTTGGAGCCCAGAAGAATGCTTCTTGATCTCATACACTCGGTTCTATATTTGGCCTGACATTTCTCTGTATTTCGGGATAGCGCTCCACTTAAGCTGGCAGGCCTGAAAGGCACACAGTGAAAAAAGTCATGCGTTGAGTTGTGCGCATCGTTTCCACATGAATAAGATACCAAAAGCAAGTACGAGGAATATACTATTATCAAGTTCATTCAAAGCATTTGTTATTGCAGAAGGCAGAGAAGGCCAGCAAGCCCTTTAATTCATCATTTAAACTCCACCTGGCTATGAATATTAGTCTTTTCTAGATGCCGTTTTGAATGAGTTACTCAGCTTTTCTCTCTCTCTCTCTCAGTCCCTGTCTACGTGTGTACATGTGTGTGTTTGTGTGTGCGTGTGTGATATGCATGACATTTTAAGCCCGGCCGTGGAGATTCCCGGCCCCGTGCCAGCACTCTCACAATGGAACAGAGCATTTAATCTCCTCCTGTAGCCCTGCCTGGATCTCCATGTCCAGCACAGATTTCTGGCAGGAGGAACAACAGAACAAAACGTGTAGCTGTGGCTATTATTACAGAGTGGACAGTAGAGCCTCTCACTGCAAAAATTAAATCTTAACAAGCCAGAAAATCTTGAACAGATCTTGGTTTTCATTGTAAGAATAACTGACTTGACTTACATAGTTTTTAGAAACTTTTTCTTGTTTTAAGAAAGCTTGACAAGAGAAATTCGGTCACTGGCGGATATTTTCCCATGATTCTAGTTTCTCTTTACTTGTTTTGTTTTTATTTTACGTTATTTATTTTACAATTATATTTTGCTGTGTGTATGAGTGTGTGTATGTATCTATGTATGTTTGTATGTGCATTTTTCATACATCTTTTGGACAAAACTGACCTGACCTTGTTCACGAACCAAAGAAGAGCAGGGATAGACTTCAGTGCTGAGTTTGAAAGGTTTCTTCAAGGGCAACACTTTTTGCTCTGAGTAGAGGGTTTAAATGATTTGTATATTTTTTAATATTTTTATTCCAAGTTTCATAGTTTCATACTTGTTCTGTCATACTGATACATTAAAGTAATTTTAGACTGAACAAAAATCTCATCACATCCATTTGCATGAACGATTAAGAAAATGTAAGAGTTTTGTTGCAAAATGCTGTCTCTTCATTTATAACAGCTTTGGATATAAAAAGGTTTTAAAAGAACGACAGTAGAGTACGTCTAGTGCAAAAACACATTCATTTCTCTAATAAAGATGGTATTAAAATAAAATTCATGGTCTTAGAAACAATGCATTTCAGAACCAAACCCTTCTTTTTTTCCTTGTCCTGAGAAGTGACCATTTGGGAGGTTTTGGTCCAACAGTGACGAGAGATACAAAATTCACTTGTGTGACCCTGGATCCTGAAGTCATATTAAACAAACAAGCATGTATGTGTGTGTGTGTGTGTGTGTGTGTGTGTGAGTGTGTATGTGTGTGTGGCGGGGGTGAGAGAGGAGGCTGTGGGTGTGTGTGTGTGTGTATATATGTGTGTGAGTGTGTGTGTGTATGAGTGTGTGAGTGAGTGTGTGTGTGTGTGTATGTGTGTGTGAGTGTGTCTGTGTGTGTGTGTCTGTGTGTGTGAGTGAGTGTGTGTGTATGTGTGTGTGTGTGCTTGTGTCTGTGTATGTGTATATGTGTGCGTGTGCGTATGCGTGTGTGTGTG